>OY755215.1:3365226-3963981 GCA_963576765.1 Draba incana | reverse complement strand
ATTTTGTTTCAGAGACAGTCCTCCGAGTGAACCGATGCGAACGGGTCCCGGGCAGGAAGTGGCGCGAACTACTTTGGGGATGAGATCGGGAGACAAGGATGCCCCGGTCATTCCTGCTTGCGTTACTGGGGCAGGTGATGCTGTCTTGTCCCGATAATGCTCCGAGGGGACGAGGCATCCACTCGAAGGGGTGGAGTCCCGGGCTCGCGGGAAGAGAATTACCGTGGTAACTCTTGACCAACCTCTGGCTCTTCGACTCAGTCGTCTCGGCCGGATTGCTACGACGATCGTACGCAGATCCCCTGGCGGGCCGAGTGGATCTTCTGCTCCCGAATCGGGAGAAACTTCTGTTCCTGATCGCAGGGGCGGCATTTCTGATGGGTCGCCCAGGGTGACTGGGTTTGTTTCGAGGAAGCGGTCGAGGGACGAGAGCGCCCCAGTTACATAGGTTCCGGGCAAATCGCTGGCTTGGAACGTTACTTTGACGAGCCCTGAACTGGAAGCGGCGGAAGAAGGTTGTCCGAGCTGGATCGCGACTCGTGAGGGAAAATATGTCCTTGAAGGAGGACAAGGCCTCCCTGACGAGGGAAAATGAGTCGTTGAGGGCTCGCGGCGGTTCATCTGTGGAGTTGGAGAGGCTGAAGAAATATTTCGCAGAGCAGGATGCTGCGGTGAGGGAGCTCAGTCAGATGGTCGGACATGAAGTCGTTCTGAGGGGTTTTGCTGAGCAAGAATGCGACGACCTTAAGTCACGCCTTGGGGCGGTCAGGCAAGCTAATACTGAGCTAGTTGACCACGTTTATTCCCAGATGACCCGTCTGCGCACATCTAGGAGAGACTATGGACGTGCGTGCCCTAGGTCTGCCGTCGAATGGACTCATACCAAGCTTGTTGGGTTGGCGCAAGCTTCGCTTACTAGGGCTCGAGAATACTTCCTCGAGCAGAGGGACTATCTCAGTCTTGTTAGCCGGGCTAACCAGGTTAAAACTCAGCTTGATGACATGGACCTGATGGCGGCGACCAGAGTGCTGATTCTTCCGGAAGACAGGGCCGAGACTTAAGCTAAATATGACGGTCTTGCGAGGGAGATCGAGGCAAAGGAGATAATGAATTTCTCCGAACGCGAGTATACGTTTGCTCTAGGATCTTGCATTCTCCCGACTGACTATGTGGCCAACTGTCCTTCTTCCCCGCTCGGTCCTGGAGAGTACGGGATTAAAGCCTTCAACGGCTGCCCATCTGAGATGCCCGAGCTGGCGGGCGATGAAAGCCCTTGACCGCATTACGGAAACGGCTCAAAGAGTATTGCACTCACCAGGGCTCAAGCAGCATTTTGGATGCGGCTCTTCGTTTCTCCAGCTCTTAGGAACCTTGAATATTTTTCGTTATTTTTCTTTCCGTTATGTTTTAGCCGGGTGTGGCGGTGACGTATGATGTAATTATGGACCTGTTTTGCCCGAGGAACGGATCCCCGACTTCTTTAAAGGAAGGCTTTGAATTTTCTCTTTGTGCGGTTAAGTTTTTTAGCTTAAGCATAGCGGGCCCGAAGAGGGCGTCTTCGAGTTTGCTCACTTGATTTTATTTATGCGGCTAAGTTTTTTGTGCTTAGGCATTTGCGCATCTAGGGAACGGATTCCTAGGTTATGTTGATTTTCATCCGACCGAGCTCGCGTGATGGATTGGTTGGATCGGGTCGTCTGCAGATCAGAATCTGGCTTACGACTGGAGTCCGTCTCGTGGTTAAGCATGCGAGATGTGTTCGGCTTAAAATTCTTACATGTTCTTAAGAGATCGTGCACGACGGGCCTGGCTTCGATCCTATTCGGGGGAATTGTGGTGGACTTCCCGAGTTCCGTCTGTAGATTATTTCACTACTGCATCTATGAGAGACGCGTGTTATGATCTGACTCGGGTTTAGCTGTGATGGGCCTCCCGAGTACGATTTATTGATCTAGTACTTGGCCAGAGCACTGATGTAAGTGAGCTCGAAGCTTTTTAAAAATCGAACGGATCGAGAGTAATAGATATAAATTTTATTAATCATAGCTGGACTTCAGAGAAAGCTGCCTACGTACCCGTTAAATAGGGATCAAGCTGAACGTAGTTCAAGTTACTAAGCGAAATCTAGATAAGTCATCTTGGGACGAGCGGGAATAGGTCGTTCGAAAACAAGTGGAAGTACGCGGTGAGAAAGCGATTTCCCCCTGAGCGACTTAGGTGATATGTCGAGGAGGTTCAGAACCTGCTGGGACGTCAAGGCGGTAGTGGTAGCGTTTGACCATCATTGAATTCTAGGCTCAAACTAGGGCTATTATGTCCATCGTCATCAGTCTATATACGCCTGGTCGGATGATTTCGTGGATCTGGTACGGGCCTTCCCAATTGGCCCTAAGTTTACCGGCATTCTGCTCTTTGGTGTTCTCGTATACTTTTCGCAATACGAGGTCGCCAATATTGAAACTTCGACTTTGCACCCGCTTGTTATAGTATCGGGCCGCCAATTGTTGGTAGTTCTGGATTCTTAGGAGTGATGCATCCCGTTCTTCAGTGTAGTCTAAATTATCTAGGAGCATTTGGTCATTTTGGTCGGGGTTGCCCGGCAAGATTTCTCTGTGTAAGCTGTGCACACATGCTTAAGCTGGGGCCATCGCCTCGAGTCCATACGCGAGCGAGAAAGGCATCCTTCGGGTCGACTCGCGGGGGGTTGTTTGAAGTGACTACAAAACCCCGTCGAGCTCGTCCGCCCACAGTCCTTTCTTGTAGTTGAGGGGCTTTTTGAGTTCAGATATGATGGCTAAGTTCGTGGCTTCGGCCTGCTTGTTTCCTTGCGGGTACCTCGGTGTGGACTTATTGAGGCGGATTTTCTATTTTGAGCAGAAGTCTTCAAACATTTTGGAAATGAATTGGGATCCATTGTCTACGATGATCTCGTAGGGAAGCCCGTGCCGACATATAAGGAATTTCCAGACAAAGTTCTGAACATCGTTTGCCCGGATCATTGCATATGCCTCGATCTCGACCCACTTTGTGAAATAATCGGTGATGACGATTACGAATAGCTTCTTCCTGGACTTTGGGAAGGGGCCAATGATGTCCATTGCCCACCGTATAAACGAGTAAGCCATGGTGGCGGTTGTAAGTGGCTTGGTTGGCGACTTGATCATTGGCCCGTGACGCTGACATTTTTCACAACAACGAACATGGTCAGCGCAGTCCCGAAGCATGGTCGGCCAGAAGTATCCCAGTTTTTTTATTTTGAGCAGGAGCGTACGGGACCCCGAGTGGTTTCCGCCGCCTCCTTCGTGGGACTCTACCACCACGGCTTTGATCTCCTCATTGGCGATACAGCTCAGCAGTGCTCCGGCTGCGCTTAATCGGTATGGTTTGTTCTCGACCAGCACGTAGTGGGTTGCCTTGGTCCGAAGCCTGCAGGCGGCCCACTTGTTGGCTGGCGCTGCACCGTGCTTAATGTATTCAATGATCTCCTTCCTCCAGTCGAGAGTGGACTTCAGAACTGTGGGCGAGATTTCTTATGGGGGTTAAGCTCCGTCCTCGTCGCCGTCAACGACGATCATGATTCTGCTGTTTCCTCTCGGGAGGGATATGCTCGGGTCCGAATGTTGTTTCCTATCGGGATTGTACGGCTCGTTTCTGATCTTGAGCTCGAAGCGAATGTTGCCAGTGCGTCGGCATCGGCGTTCTCTGCTCGGGGGATCTGGGTGATTCTAAAACTATTATAGGTTCCAAAGGATGAGGTCCTCAGCTAACTTCTTGTATGCATCCGTTTGCTCACTCTTTGTGTCGTAGTCACCGTTAAGCTGGTTGGTAACGAGCTGGGAGTCGCTGTAAGCATGTATCCTTTGTGCTCCGACGGCTTTGGATAGTTGTATTCCAGCGATGAGGGCTTCTCATTCTGCTTTATTGTTGGTGGCTAGGAAGTCCAACTGGAACGATTGCTCAAGAACTTCCCCGGATGGGGAGGTAAGTCGGATGCCTATTCCCACGCCCTGCTAGGAGACAGAACCGTCGATATAGAGGGTCCATTCAGCATTTCGCGGCTCGAGTATTTCCTTGTCCAGGGGCAACTCGGTGATGAAGTCTGCCAAAACTTGCGATTTAACAGAGGTCCGATTCCTGAATTCAATGTCGTACTTGCTGAGCTCAGACGCCCACTTCGTCATCCGCCCGGACTGGCTCGGGCTGTGAAGGATGGTGCGGAGAGGTTGGGAGGACATGACCGCAACAGTGTGGGACTGGAAGTATGGACGTAGTTTCCGGGCAGACAAAATGACGGCTAGAGCCAGCTTCTCTAAGATGGGGTATCACGATTTGGCGCAGTCGAGGGACTTGCTGACATAAAAGATGGGTTTTTGATCTCCCCAGTTTGCTCGGACGAGAACGCCCCTTACGGATGCATCCGTCACGGACACGTAAAGGTACAGAGTCTCGCCTTGCTCGGGTTTGGCCAATACCGGAGGAGTTGTCAGGTACGACTTCAAATCCTTGAATATCTTTTCGCACTTGTTGTCCCAGATGAACTCTTTGTTCCTTCGCAGGAGTTGATAGAACGGGAGACTCCGGTCGGTTGAGCGCTAGATGAATCGGTTCAGGGCGGCGATCCAACCAGTTAGGCGCTGAACTTCTTATTTGCTCTTCGAGGAAGGGAGATCCCTGATTACCGAGATCTGCTTGGGGTTTGCTTTGATTCCTCGCTGAGTCACGATGTACCCGAGGAACTCTCCAGAAGTAACTTCGAATGTGCACTTGGCCGGATTCAACTTCATTTCGTAGAGGTTTAAGGTTCTGAAACAATCCTCCAGGTGACCGACATGGTCGACTGCCTTCGAGGACTTTACTAACATATCATTGATGTAGACTTCCATAGTGTCGCCCAGCTGATTGGCGAACATCTTGTTAACTAAACGCTGGTAGGTAGCTCCCGCGTTCTTCAGACTAAAAGGCATGACCCGATAGCAGTACGTTCTGCGGTCGGTAATAAAGGCAGTTTTCTTGCGGTTATCGGGGTGCATTGCGATTTGGTTGTATCTGGAAAACGCGTCCATGAATAAGAGCAGCTCGTTGCCTGCCGTGGCTTCTACCACCCGATCGATGTGGGGAAGTGGAAATCTATCCTTTGGGCATGCCTTGTTTAGGTCGGTGAAGTCCACGAAGACCCTCCATTTGTTGTTCTTCTTCTTGACGACAACCGGGTTGGCCAACCGCTCGGAGTATCGAACCTCCGCTATCGACCCTGCTTCCAAGAGCCTAGCCACTTCGTCATTATTGGCTTTGGATCACTCGGGTCCGAGCTTCCTGCATTTTTGCTTGATCGGCTTATAGGTTGGGTCAACATTGAGCTCATTGCTTGTGATGCTCGGACTGATGCCTTTCATATCATCGATCGTCCAGGCGAAGGTGGTAACATTTTTGCTCAGGAAACTTATCAGCTCGGCCCGGATAGGCCCGGCGAGCTCGGCTCCGATGCTGATCCGGGGAGCAGGATTAGCTGGGTCGATGCTTACTTGAGTCGTGGACTCCTGCCCGGGCTCAGAGGAGCTGGCTTCATCGGCGGGGTCGATGTGATAGTTAGCCATTCGTAAGTGTTTCTCAGCAATGAAACACGTGCGGGCCATTTTTTGGCTTCTCCGGATAATGAAAACTCTGGTCAAGGTTGGGAACTTGACGCACTGATGGTAAACAGAAGCGATCGCGCGAAGGGAGAACAACCAAGGGGTTCCCAAGATCGCGTTGTATACAGCCAGTTTGTCTACGACCATGAATTTCACGCTTTGGGAGGTGTTGCCGGCGTGTATTGCTAATTAAACTGATCCGACGGTCGTGGTAGTTATGCTGTTGAAGCTCGTCAGGGACTGAGCGCCTGGTTTGATCCGGTCATCGTGGATCTCCATCTTTTCCAGGGTTTCCTTGAAGATTAGGTTGACGGAGCTCCCGGTGTCGACCAGGACCCTGCTCACCTCGCAGTTGTCGATTTCTAAAGTGATCACGAGCGGGTCGTTGTGGGGCATGACGAGGTGTTCGTTGTCGTCCTCGCTAAAGATGATGGGCATGTCCACCTTAGTCCTTCGGAGATAGTCCTATTCGATTTTTGCTCTTTTTCGTGCTGCTTGAGGGACATGACCGAGTCGTGGGTCACGTCGAATCCTCCCATGATCATTAGGATTTCTTTCCCGAGGATCTGTGTATCGATCAAGTCCCTTGCGGAGCGTGCTCGCCTTGGGGAGAAGGACGGTCCGCCGAAGTCTGTGGGCCGGTCCTGTCCTTCTGGGGAGGCGGCGGGGGTATCCGCGCTTACTAGGCTAGGATTCTCCTGTCCGGGGACAAGAGTCACTCCTTGGGCCACCGGAGTGTTAGTACCCTGAGCGCTTGCCTCCGCGGAGTGTGTTCGGATGCTCGCTTCTTTGTTGAGGTCCATGATTGCGTAGAAAGATATCCTTTAGATGTAAAGTACCCCTACCTGGCGCGCCAAATGTTGAGCTCGGGATGAGATCGACACTAGAATTTGTAATAGGTTCGGGGATTCTTTGACAAATTGAAAGGAATGTTGTAAGTGAGAGTACGTTCCTGCTCGGATGAACAGTAACCGAGTGGGATATTTCGGATTTTAGGGAGATTAATTGAATAAAAAGTGATTTGCTCAAAAAAGTGTGATCTATTCAGCCTTGGTTGTACAAAAATAATGTACAACCTTTATATAGTACAAGAATACTAGGGTTTTGGATACATATGGTTACATTTTAACCATATGTTTCCATAAAGTAACCTACATTGATCATAAAGTAACTACACTAAAGATAAGGTGGTTATTACTTAGTTAGCAAGATAATGAGTTGGGCCTTTTCGCTTGATAGGCTGAGAGCAGGATTTTGTCTTATGCTAAATCCATGGTGTAACTCATGGACGGTCTAGTAGTAATGCTCTTGTTGATGTTGGAGCATATTTTAATTGGCTGCTTCCACCTCCTCTTACTGCAAAAAAAAATGACGGCACAAGCAGTGGCGGATCCAGAATGCAATATAATGTGGGGCACAATATATTAAATAAAATTTAAGTAATTAAAATATATTATGATTATAGAAAAAACTATATAGATTATCACAATTTTATATTTTATTTGGATTTTTCTTTTTCAAATATGAATTAAAAAAATAATACTTTTTGTAGATTTTTTCACTTTTAGTAGTATGACCATAAAATTGTATATTTCATCTAATAAATTCAGTTTTATATATTTAATTGCTAATTTATATAAATATGAGAATTTGCATTGGTAAACCACAAATTATAGGTAAATTAGATGTATAACCAAAACTCCCTACTATTTTCTAAAGGAATCCCACCAATTTTGCATATAATTTTTAGTTATTTAACTAATTCACCCCATCGAAAAGGGTCCAAAGTAGGAAAGATGAGAAGATAAAGAAATGAAAGTTTGTTTTTGAAAACAAAATGAAGAAAAAAAAAGACAGAATTGACCAACAGAGCTAGGAAGAATTAGCAGTAGATTTGGCATTGGTTTTTCTAAAATTGTGGCATGTGCCACAAAACTTAAAGCATGGGTCCGCCCCTGAGCACAAGGTGCTGATCAAGGAGCTTTTTGGGACGATGGTGCTTCAATGCTGTTACAGGGATACATATAGGAAAAAGTAGGGCGATCTCTCTCGCGCACCATCCCCGATGCAGCCGCATCTACAATGAGTGCTGTCTTCCGTCGAGTCTCCGATGTTGGATAAGCTCCAAGATTATTCTAGAAGAAGAGATCCTTAAAGGAATTAGGAATCTCAATAGAAAAAAGAAAATTGTCTATTTCCAATAGGTTTAGGAAAATGAAGTTCTAAACTATATATATGTAAGATCATCAAGTTGTGTATGATAATAAGAATAAGAACTAAAAGGAAGAAGTTCTTAATGAGAGAGCAATAGAGCTTGTTTAGGTTTTGAGAAGGAAGATTTTCCTAAACATTAATAAAGAGTAGGATTTCTTTATAAGCGAAGTTTGTTCTTGAATCACTTTATTTGGTAGCAGAGCGTTTCGATCCTGTAACCTGTGAAGACACTACGAAGATCATACGATCGGATCATCGTCAAGACCAAGTCATGGCAGACGACGACAAAGGACTTCCAACACGTCAGAAGGAATTGACGCCACCATCGATTCAATGTCCTTTTCTCAACGCAACAAACTACACGGTATGGGCTATGCGTATGAAAGTTTTGTTGAAGATATACAAAGTATGGGACACAATCGAACCTGGAACGGAAGATGCGGATAAAAACAATATCGCGATAGGATTATTGTTTCAATCCATCCTGGAGGATCTTATTATGCAAGTCGGCGAGCAAGAGACCTCAAAGGGAGTATGGGATGCGATTAAATCAAGACATCTTGGTGCAGAACGAGTTAAGGAAGCACGGCTTCAAACCCTAATGTCTGAATTCGAACGATTAAGGATGAAGGAATCAGACACCATCGATATCTTCGCAGGGAAGATATCAGAGCTAGCTTCAAAATCTGCGTCCTTAGGTCAAAGCCTAGAAGAACCAAAACTGGTAAAGAAGTTTCTAAACAGTCTACCACGAGGCAAGTATATTCAAATCATAGCTTCTCTCGAGCAAGTACTTGATCTAAATCGAACTGGATTTGAAGATATTGTTGGGAGACTCAAAGCCTATGAGGAACGTATACAAGAGGAAGATACACAAGAAACTCAAGGGAACCTGTTGTTCTCACATTCGGATTCTCAGGATAGGTTCGATAACACAAGAGGACGAGGAAGAGGCTTTAGAGGACGTGGAAGAGGGTTCGGTGGAAGAAGTCGAGGAAGGTTTAACTCGCAAGATAGATATAAAGAGAGAAAGGACAGATCGCACATAATCTGTTTCAAGTGTGAGAAGCCGGGTCACTTCGCCTCTGTTTGTCCGAGTAGAGATCAGAAGGAAGAGAATCTCAATAAGACCGAAACAGAGGAGGCTGATATTGCATTGTATATGCATGAAGTTGTGTACCTAAACAAAGAGAAAGTGCTACCTAAGAAGTACGAAACAACCACAAAGGAAGATGGAGTTTGGTACTTAGATAACGGAGCAAGCAATCATATGACAGGAGAAAGGTCATATTTTTCAGAGTTGAATGAAAGAATCAAGGGAAAGGTTCGGTTCGGTGATGGATCGTGTGTTAACATCGGAGGAAAGGGATCAATTATCTTTCAAGGGAAAACCGGTGAACAAAGGATAGTACAAGATATCTACTTCATTCCAGAGCTAAAGAGCAACATACTCAGCCTAGGACAAGCAACGGAAGCTGGATGTGACGTGAGATTAAGGGGAAATTATCTCACAGTTCGTGATCAAGACGGAAAGCGGTTGATAAAGGTATTTCGATCTCAAAATCGCATGTACAAAACTCACTTAGCTGTGAGTCTACTCACTAAGGTGAAGGAATCAGTACGAGCATCGGATGAGGAAGCAGAAAACATTGATCTGGAAGAAGGACCGACCGATCCAAGTAGTGGACCGGTCGATCCTCTAAGATCGGCAAGGAGAACAGAGTCTCTGGGAACCGGACCGACCGGTCTCTTCTCCAGACCGGTCGATCCTCATGGATCCGGAAGCAGAGGAATGGCTCGACCGACCGGTCCCCCTCCAAGACCGGTCGATCCTCAAGCTCGTGGAAACAGAACGGAGGTTCTGGAACTGGGACCGACCGGTCCACCCTCCAGACCGGTCGATCCCCATGATGCGTATGAGACGCAAGACGGTTTTCAAGAAGGACTTAGAAGATCGCATCGACGCAACAAGCACATTCATAAAAGGAACCATTTCATACGAGAATGTGTTGAAAGAGAGCAAATAGAAGTGGAGCATGTACCTGGAAAGGAGCAGTGTGCAGATGTTTTGACAAAGGCCCTAGCTAGAATCAAGTTCAAGAAGATGAGAGATCTAATCGGAGTTCAAGACCTCAAGAAGAATGACTTGAAGCTTAAGGGGGTGAATGTTGGATAAGCTCCAAGATTATTCTAGAAGAAGAGATCCTTAAAGGAATTAGGAATCTCAATAGAAAAAAGGAAATTGTCTATTTCCAATAGGTTTAGGAAAAGGAAGTTCTAAACTATATATATGTAAGATCATCAAATTGTGTATAATAATAAGAATAAGAACTAAAAGGAAGAAGTTCTTAATGAGAGAGCAATAGAGCTTGTTTAGGTTTTGAGAAGGAAGATTTTCCTAAACATTAATAAAGAGTAGGATTTCTTTATAAGCTAAGTTTGTTTTTGAATCACTTTATCCGACGAAGTCAAGGTCCCCTCCTTCTGATCGGAACCTCTCAACTAAAAACCAATGTCAACCGAATAAATTTTATAATTTGAACGTCTATTCAATGAGATTTCCTACTCTCATCTTTTGATCATTTTAATCTTCATCCACCTTTATATCTAAACTCATTCATACTCTATACATAATTTAATGTTCGTTCTTAAAAACTTGAATCACATAATGTAGATCAAGACAATATTTCAATCCAATATAATAACCAAGGACGGTTTACTCCGGTTCTATCTTGAAATAACAAACTTAGGACAAACTTGAAAAACAAACCAATTGAAATCGAGTTAGGCCCAATAAGTCATGTTCTAGTTGAACAACTCGAGAAGTAGAAACCTTTTTGGTTTGGTGCTTTGCAGTGTTGTTGCTTTAGGTGCAAACCACACAATTATGTGCTGTCTCTTATTGAAGTTGTTGTTAAATAATTGAGGAACGCAAAACATGGAATAAATACTTTTTATTGTTCTATATAAATAAATACATTACTATATTATTATTCCTCCAAATCACATCACATTCGGTCCGCAGAATCCAACTCTCAAAATTATGATTAATTTAATTTTTAATTAATTTTATTTCTTATAAAATAATTACATAGACACAGAGAGAATTTCAGCATATGACACGAGTCACACTCCACCAAATCTTTATTTTTTCTTTTCTTTTCTTTTTTCGATTCCACATACAAATTTGTTTGTTGGGTTTGGTTTCGATCGATTAAAGAAATCAGTTTCTGGTAAAAATCTCAGTTTATAAGTGAAGAAGACACTCTTCTTGGTTTGCTTCATAACAGAGATTCTGCAATCTTGAAGCTTCTCTTTAAGGTTTTGTCTAAATTTAAAGATTCTCTGTTTTTCTTTTCTTTTGTCGAATGTTGTTGTTTTCCTGTAATTAAAGATCTCATCTTTGAAATTAATTACATTTTTCATTTTGTTTCTTGACATCAACATATACTAGATTTCTTGATTACTAATTTTTGTTGTTTATTAATTGGTAATTAATTTGTAATCAAATCCACTTTTTTAATTTACTTCCTTTAGATCTGGAAACTAAAAAAAAAAAAATCCAAGAAAGTTTTAATAATAATTCCAATAAAAACTCTTTTGTTTCTATTTGATTCCTTAGCCGTTTCGTTTTCGTAGTGGCCCAGATTGTTCGTCGGTTTCTTGGTGAGTGAGAAATCTCTGAAAGAAGCAATCTTTGTTTGTTTCTTTAGCTTTTATCTACTCATAATCTCACAGAAATATCTCATTTTCTAGATTATTATTTGGTTACATATTAAAAAGTTTCGATTTTTATTTGGTTGTTTCTGTGTAAAAAGCTTTTTAGGTGTGTGTAATCTCTGATTTGTGTGTAATGTTGGTTCTTGTGTAGATTTTCAGAAAGATATCAACTTGCATATGCTTATATCAAACCTATAAAGAAGTGAGATTTGGTGTCGGAAATTTGGTTTCTTTGGTCTCTGTTCTTGTGGAGAGAGCTTTTGATTTTCTCCTTTGTGAAGGGAAACACAAGAACGGTGGCTTTGGTGAGTTTCTTTCTTAATTGCTTAAACTTTGGAAATGTTTTTGTTTTTGTATGGAAATTTGATGAATTTTGCTTTGTTGTGTAGCTCGGTGAATAGATTATGGAACATGATTTACCGTCTTTTAAATCATGGAAATCGCTTGTTAAGAAACGAAACAACCCTCAAGAAGGGGTAATACTTCCTTTTTCCTTTGTAGATCTCGGCTTTGTGCTAATCGGTGACCATAGCATGGTTCTCGGGTTTATATGTTGTTTTAGACTTTTTGTTTTGCTGTGGGAATGGTGGACATTTTGCAGGGTAAATCGTCGTGGAAAATGAAACCGGTTGTGGCACTCATGTGTACAGTGCTTTTGATTTTTTGGTATAAGACCACAAATATTCAGTATGAACAGACAGAGGTATTGTGAAAGAGATCTTTTTTTTTTGTTTTCTTACGAGCATTATTACAATCGATAAAGTAAACACTCGTTTGTTTGGTACACGCGTTGTCCAGATAGAAGAAACGGATTATCCATTTGAGATGGCAAAGGTAAACATTCGTTGTTTTTCTAATGTTAGTCTTAAGTTGATGTGTCGGTTTTCTAATTATTATTTGATCTTGTTCAGGAATCTGAGCCGGTCAATGAAAAGTTGAAAGGCTTACCGTTTGGTATCATGCATCCTAGATCAGATTTGGAGTTAAAGCCGCTTTGGTCAAGTAGTAGTTCGAGGTCAAAGGTTCGATTTTTCTGATAGCTAGAGGAATCAAATACATTTGTTGCTCGAGGAATTTCTGATCATTGCTGTTGTTTTAAATCAGGTAGGCGAATTAACCAACCGTAACTTATTGGCAATACCGGTAGGACTTAAGCAAAAGGATAATGTAGATGCTATTGTACAGAAGGTAAAAGATCGGTTTGTCACAAATCAATCGATCTTGGAGAAATTTTTTCTCTTTCTAATGTTTATTGTATACAGTTTCTTCCGGCGAATTTCACTGTTATTCTATTTCATTACGACGGAAACATGGATCAATGGTGGGATCTTGAGTGGAGCTCAAAAGCTATACATATAGTTGCACATAACCAGACGAAATGGTATAATAATGTTTTGATATATAAAAATCTGTTACGATGATGGTTTGTAAGTTCGGTAACTAAGGTTCCATTTTATTTAGGTGGTTTGCGAAACGATTTCTCCATCCTGATATTGTGTCTATTTACGATTATGTTTTTCTTTGGGACGAAGATCTTGGCGTGGAGAATTTCAACCCGCAAAGGTAAACTTCCATTTACAACCCGTAAAGGTAAAATCTTGGAGTGCCTTTGCTAAACAGTCTCTCTGCAGGTACCTGAGGATAGTTAAATCAGCGGGACTCGAGATATCTCAGCCGGCGTTGCACCCAAACTCAACCGAAGTTCACCATAGAATTACAGTCCGGTCTAAAAAAAAAATATTCCATAGGTGAATTCTGTGAACCACTTGTTAAAGGAGTTGTCTTGATAATTTTTGTATTTTATTACTTAAACCAAATGGTTACAAAACCGCAGACGGGTTTACGACAGTAGAGGTAATATGAAGTGCTCAAATGCTAGCGAAGGACCTCCATGCACCGGGTAAAAAGTTTTTACTAACATAATGATTTAAGACTTCTCTACATACCAAAAGTCGGAGTTTTATTTTATTTTTCTATGTTTGTTTTTTCAGATTTGTTGAAGGAATGGCTCCAGTGTTTTCAAGATCTGCCTGGTTTTGCACTTGGAATCTTATACAAGTAATTTTAACGAAACTTTCATAGTTATATCGTTGGCACGCCTTGAACCTACTTGCATCTAACTTCTTGTTGATTTTTTTTTTTTTGCGGTTTGTAGAATGATTTGGTTCATGGGTGGGGAATGGATATGAAACTTGGGTATTGTGCTCAGGTAAAGTCTTTTTTTCTTCCTTTAAGACATCACTACATCATTTACTTCCACTAGTAAATGAATCGGTTTTAAATGCGTTATAGGGTGACCGTAGCAAGAAAGTAGGCATTGTTGATAGAGAATATATCTTCCATCAAGGCATTCAAACTCTAGGTGGAAGTGGTTATCCCGAGAAGAAGGTAAGATCCGCTACTTTCCCGCATATTATCCTTGTATGTACCCAAACCCGATAAAATAAAATGATCTTTTTTTCTAATTTCTACAGAACTCGGCTCGGAACGGAGTCACTAGGGTAAGCTATTTTACCATCCAAATTCTCATTTCTTGGTAAAAAAACAGAATTTTTCACAACTTTGGTTACTTTTCTTTCTATACAGAGACGCGGTTCTTCGGCTTTTGATCCAAGAACAGAGGTGAGTTAACCAATGATGAATCTGTGGTTCGGTATGGTTTTTGTCTCTTGAGCAGGAGCGTAACTTGTGTGTGTTTTGTGAATAGATACGGAGGCAATCAACATGGGAGCTTCAAACTTTTAAAGAGCGATGGAACCGTGCGGTTGAAGAAGACAAGAACTGGGTCGACCGGTCTTCATCGACTCGGAACCGGATTGGCAGTAACCGGAGATTAAAGCGTAGTAGTACTAGTATGATTCCAAATTTAGTGCAGAGGAAAGCTCAAGATTAGAGAGTACAATATAAAGAGATCACAGTTTTTAATCAAATTAAATATAGAAAAAGCTTTTTTCTTCTTCTCATTGTTATATAGAATTATAGTTAATCATGATCACTCTCTGTGATTAGTGTAGTTTTCACTGTCTTCTTTAGATGTGCTTCATCTCTTCATCTTTGATAGCATGGGTTCTTTTTAAAAAAATTGGGTAAATTGGGTACATATATATTAAAGTGGAAGTTCAGGTAATATCCATATTATTAAAAAAAAAAAAGAAGTTAAAAACCATTTTCATATTATTAAGAAAAAAGATCAAATACTATCTTCTTGTTTTCGATTCAGTGTCGTGATGCATTATTGTTCTTTCACTATAAATCAAAAGTTTTCAAAATGGGTCTAACAAAAGTTAAAGCAAAAAGGAACCTAATAATGGTTTTGTTACAAATCTTAATTGCTAATCAAATTTGAGCATGTTTTTTATCTTTGTATAATTCTCTCTTTAACATTATAAGAACAATTTTGAAATTGTGCCGAATGTGATGGCTTACTTTTCAAACGTTTCTTAGAAGCAGACAATAATACCATTGACCAAAGGACCATTTCAATTTGTTTTTTTTTCTCTCTTTAGAAAATTCAAAAACTAGAATCCTTGAATAATTTCTTTTTAATTCGGCTTACGTTTCTGATAACATTATATTTTAGTAAAGCAATTCGTTTTTACAAACTCATAAATAAAGAGATTTAAGAATAAAATTTGTTCTGATAAGATGCACATTTAACAATTAGAAACAAAATTAAATAAAATCTTTTAAAGTTAAGAACGAGATAATATAATAGGAAAAAAACAAAAATTACTAATCAGACTCGCTTTTGTGTGTTTATTATAAAACGCGTCTTCATTGTCCAAAACAACATTAAATAAAATAAAATAAAAAAACTGGTTCTTCAACGTTCGCCTAATTCTTGGTCTGTGCTTAAGATCTTAGATCGATTTCTTCTTCAAGTCTTCCTCTGATATTAAACCTCGTTGAATCTTCTGAAAAAGTGCAATCTTTCTTTAGCCATGGCTAATCGGTATGATGCGAATCCTTTCGCTGAGGAAGAAGAAGTCAATCCTTTCGCTGTAAGCTTCTTCTTTACTTTGGAATCAATTCGTAAAAACTTAGTGATGATGATGATGAATCGATCTCCAATCTTGCTTCTTCTTTTTTCGATCAGTTAGTTACAGTTAGGGTTTATTTGGGGGAAATCTCTTTTACTCAATAGGTTTGATTTCTGTTATTGATTTTGAAATGGGTTCAAAGGAATTGCAAAGCTTGTAATTGAAGGGTTGATAAAGTTTCTAGCTTTGTATTTCTGAAACTTTGTTTGGGTTTTAACATATGTAATTGAGAAATTTCATTGACTATTTTGGGTGTTTTTGATATGATTTTCTCTGATATTTATCATCACAACAAGAAGATGTTGAATTCTGAAATTCTTAACTGATTCAATTTACATTGTTTAGAATCCGGGGAAAATTCCGCCTGCGTCGAATTCAAGACTTTCGCCTTTACCTCCAGAGCCTGTTGGTTTCGATTATGGTCGAACCGTAGACATTCCTCTTGACAGGGAAAGATCCGGTACACAGGTTAGTTAGAGATAATGGAGTAGATTAGGTGGATCTTTGGATATATTATGTTTAAACTTTTTGCCTTGTGTAATTGTTGGGAATCCAGGATTTGAAGAAGAAAGAGAAGGAACTCCAAGCCAAAGAAGCTGAGCTAAGACGACGGGAGCAGGTATTGACTACTCAAAGTAGTTGAATATATGGAGTTTTGCAATTGGATTTCTTCGGTTTTCGATTCTTTTAAGTTAAAGGACTCGAGTCTTTGACTCTTATTTTGAAAATTTACTTTTTCTTCTTTGCAATGGTTCAATATGCATGCACATCTCTAAAATTTTGCATTACCTTGTAGGACCTCAAACGGAAAGAAGACGCTGCTGCACGAGGTACTTTGCTTGTAAAGTTTAGGATTTTGATTTCACGTAGATGTATTCTAATAGACTGATTCATGTTTCTTGCGTTATCAAAATTATTAATTGTATGATTCTCTCTATAGCTGGAATTGTTATCGAAGTGAAAAACTGGCCGCCATTCTTCCCTCTTATCCACCATGACATTGCAAACGAAATTCCGGTTCATCTCCAAAGGCTACAATATGCTGCCTTTGCAACGTATTTGGGTACGTATTTTGTTGTCCTACCTTATCCATTTTCCTGTGATACACATACTTTCTTTCCTGCATTTTTATTCCGATTAAAAGAGATTTATATTCTTCTTTGCTCTTATTCATTTGATTGACACATTTAGATGTGACTTTTGTTTGGCAGGGTTGGTTCTTTGTCTTTTCTGGAATATCATTGCCGTTACTACAGCTTGGATCAAAGGAGAAGGTTTGTTTCTTTAGTCTATCTCAAGTTTCCTCATTCTTTTCGAGGATGCGTATTTAATTAGTTTGGTGTAATTTTGTACAGGAGTGACAATATGGCTTCTTGCCCTTATTTACTTCATAGCGGGTGTCCCAGGAGGTTATGTGTTATGGTATCGACCCCTCTACCGTGCCTTCAGGTTTGGAGTTTTCCACTTTTTAAACTCCGGATTTTGTTATTATGTTACTGAGTTGTTCATACGTTTGTTGTTGAATGTTTGCAGAACTGATAGCGCATTGAGCTTTGGATGGTTTTTCTTGTTCTATATGGTGAGCGATGATTCGCTTTTATGATTTTGTAATAAAACATTTTTACTCGGTATGAAAACAAATTCTGAATCTTTTTTCTTGCTGCAGCTCCACATTCTTTTCACTGTCTTTGCTGCTGTTGCTCCACCTATTGTCTTCAAAGGCAAATCTCTTGCGTAAGTTTATAAATATATAGTAGTTGCAATCCACTGTTCGTGACAAATTCTCGTCTTTTTTCTATAATCGATTTTTTTTTCGTTTTGTAACAGAGGGATCTTACCTGCAATAGATGTCTTAAGCGGTAATATGTTGGTCGGGGTAAGTTCTCTCCTCCCTTTGATGATGATCTTCCAGGATTTTAAAAACAAATTTTAAGATAAAATTCTCGAAGCTTAATCTTTATCATTATCGAACATGTGGATGATTGAACTTTATTTTGTTCTGTTTTACAGATATTCTACTTCGTCGGGTTTGCGTTATTCTGCCTGGAATCAGTGGTCAGCATTTGGGTGATTCAGGTCTTTCTTTTAACTTCCATCACTATGTTATTAGTCTTTGAGCATAGTTTTTTTATTAAAATCGGTAATTGTATCCTTAACGTTTGATTTTGTTTGAGCAGCAAGTGTATATGTACTTCCGAGGCAGCGGGAAACAAGATGAGCTGAGACGGGAAGCGGCAAGAGGAGCCTTGAGAGCCGCCGTATGAGAGCTTCTTGTAACATTCTGGTTTGCTTGTAATCTTTTACTGTTTCTTCACGTCTCTCTCTCTCTCTCTCTCATCTGTTCTGTAAGCAAAAATGATTCAGTTTTTCTTTTTTATCTTATGTAAATCTGTTTGTTCAAAAGTCAAGAGTTCAGATTCTTTATACCTTGTTCGAAATCATCACTGGATTTCTTTATATCACTCAGTATATTTACATGTTTAATGAAGCTGAACCTTACTTGATATCCCACAAAACACTCAAGAGAATCACAGTAGTTTACAACAGTAAGACTCTTGACCATGGTTTAGTGGAAGTGTTAGAGAATTTATACAAGTGAAATGCTTTTGGAAGACAATGCAATTTCTGCAAGTGATGAAAGTGGAAATTATTGATGATGATAAAAAGAACACCCAATTCATCAATCAGCTTCTTCATCTTCCTAAGCGTTCATCTAAATGCAAAGTCAATCTCTTGTGAGATTCACATCCCCTCCTAGTTTAAATCTTGTTTGCGCCTTTTCGGTTTAGGTTTTGATTCGAGCTTTACAAAGTTTTCGAATTTAAATATTTAAGAGAAATTGTAACCAAAACTACATACTCTATTAAAAGTCACGTTTGGTTCCACTTTCGGTTTTGCTTGTATTTTTACTTTCTTTTAATAAACCTTGGGAGTTTCAAACATTTGGCTCATAATCTCATCGATAGTGGGAGTCGGCCTTTAGATATTCCGATTTAAATAATAACCCTCCTTTCTAAAAAAGATTTGAACCTTGGGCATAAGCAAACCAATCCCCTTTGTAATACCACCAGGTCACCACACATTTAGTTTTCTTGTTCCGTTGTTCGTATTTGGGCTTCAAATTTTGAAAAATGAAGTTTTGCAGTGGAAAAAGGGAGAGCAGTCTTCCAATCGATGGTCATGCTACACAATTTAATTGGCTCTCTCATTGAGCTCTTGGTGGTCTCCATGATTTCGAACGGCTTAGTGACCGCTTTGATAAAAACATATTTTCCACTACAGATATTATAAATGTATAAATTCAACACAACCCAAATCAAGAAAACAAAATTTAAAGGAGACTATATTTTGTAGTATAATAAAACATTTTTTCCCTGGACATTCACATTTCAACAATAAGCCACACACTTCTTCTTACAGTCCATAGTGCAACCACCGCCTCCACCACCACCACCGTATCCTTTCCCGGAGCGGCTAAAAGACTTGAAACACTTGGTCGGACACGTCAGCTTCTTCATGTAACAATGACCTCTCTTTACACACCACCGTTGGTCTCACAACTCCTCCTTTGCTATATCCGCCGTTTGGTCTGCCATAACCGCCACCGTATCCACCGCCTATGTTTCCCCAATCCTTACCACTGAAACCCGGTAATCCAAAACCGGTTCCTGGTTCGGATCCGGATCCGATTCCGGGTCCAAAGTATCCACCCAAAGCCAGTCCTGAGATATTCGGGGCACTATGCGAAATTTGTTTATTTTTGCCCACACGTTGGTGGCAATTTGGTTGTGGCGGGCCCGGAGAAATGGGTGAAACTCCCAGAGACTTGAATTCAATCCCCCCAGAGCGTGCGAACACCAATTTGTGGGAAGTCTGTCAGTTGGGCCCAGGCCAATTGGTTTACCTGGTAGTCAGAAATGCAGGCGGCCTGACTACCCCCTGACATTAGTCGGAAGACATTCCAAACTCGGGTCAGGCAGTGTGGTAGGCTTTCGGGTCCCAGTAGTCCACAATGTAGCACTTCGGTGCGTTCCCCCCGAGACTGACCGGATCAACCGATAGGGTATATCAAAAAAAAAAAAATTTGTTTTTTTTTTAAAATAAATGTTAAATTATATTCAACCCAAAAAAATATTGTTTTACATGAAATGTTTTTTAAACTTAAATATAAAAAGAAAGCAGAGTTTGTAGCTTAACGAGTACTAAACCATGAGAGAAGACCTCCATCGTATTCATGATCACCTGCACACCGTATCGAGTTCAGACGATTACGCATCGTCTTGTCCACGAAATTTTTTTTTTTACTATATATTATAAGAAAATATTAGCTGTTTTTTATAAATTGATTTTTTTTTTTGGTTACATTTTCCCTTTATATATTTGTTTTATCAATTTACCTTTTTAAGTTTTATATAAGTTTGTATTTCTTTTTTTTATTAAATATTTATATCTTAATTTTCCTTACAATATTTTTCACACAAGAAAAAAAATGAAAAGTGGGCCCCATAAAATTGGGGGCCCCACACGGATGTATTGTGGGCATTGCCCCAGGACCGGGCCTGTATAATCCACCTGATGATCCACCATGACCCTTGTCATTCTTGTTATTATTGTTATTACCTTTGACGTTTTTCTTGAGCTGATCCGAGATGGTTTCGGATGATGACGATTCGGGTCGGGTCAGGCGTGAGTGGGATAGTGTAAGTGTCAGAAGCAAAAAAGTGAAGATGAGATTGAGTTTTGTACTCATCTTTTTTGGATTCAGTTGTTCATGAAGAATAGAGAACTGTTTATTTATAGAGAAAAAGGTTTTAGATATTAATTTATTTATTTTTTTGTCAACAAATTTTTTTTTTTAACAAAAAAAAAGATATTTATTTAAATATGTAAAGGATTTGATTATCTAGTTGTATAGTTTAAAGGAATTAAATATTTAGTAAGAGCATTTAGTTGGTTTGAAAGAGAAGTGGGTGATAGTTGCATAACAAAGTCGCATGCCAGATACAATTTGGAATTTGAATCACTAAACTCTGTTTGACTTGTGGGTAGTGATATACAATTGGGTTCACGGTTTGGTTTGGTTTGGTTTCGGTTTGTTTTTATTTTATTTTTCATTTTAGTTTGTTTTATAAAGTGAGAATCTCAGTTTCTGTCATTTTTGGAGTTTATAATTACACAAATGTCACATATCAAGTTTGTCTCTCAGAAAATGTCACATGATATATAATTATGACACAATTATGACGAAAATACCCTTCGTGTATTGTTGTACATATGTCCGTGTACAATGTCCGTACATATGTACATTTGAGTGTATATTTGAGTGTACATATGTACGTTAATAGTCTTTGTACACCAACACCATCATCTACTTTGTCCTCATACACCATATTTTACTACTCTCCATTTCATGTACATATGTACATATATACATTTGAGTGTACATATGCACGTAATAGTCTTTGTACTTGAGTGTACTTGAGCAGATTCTCTCTCGTTTTTTCCTGAAAATTACTCGAATCTACTTCAATTTCGTTTTTTCCTTATCGTTGTTTCCAATCGATTCTGTGTCCATCTAAACCCAACACAGACCTTTTACCCTTTTCCCCAATACACATCAATAAACAGCTCAGACCTCAGAAAATCACATAGACCCACGAATCTCGAACTACTTTTTCGTCTTATGAACTGGTACAGAGATTGATAAAACCTGGTTTTCCTTTTGTTAGATTAGCCTCGGAATCTTACCACACTCCATTTCTTTGAATAAAGAATCCAATTATTATTGCGTCGAGACTACCGATTTGGGTTAAAGTTTTGAAATTTTTGATGCTTTGGATATTTTTGTTGTGTGTGTCAGAGAGGTTACCTTCGTCGCTGGTAGACACCCGAAAAGAGAATTAAGACTCTTCAAAAAATAATAGACGAGCTAAACAAGGTGTGATTCTCTGTTTCATACTATTTGTCTTCGAGTCAACTTTTTCTTCTTCTTGTCATCAAAATATCATCTAATAATTTACTCGAGAGCTTAACTTATGTATGTTGTTGGTGTATGAGATATATTGCCTTCATTTGTTTACTCTCAGGCGATTGAGACCAATATACAATTTGAGAAAGGTCACCTCGATGAGGCTGCATTAAAACTTGAGGAATGAAAAGAGTGCGGTGGGGATTTCGAATTCGAATTCGAATCAAAATCTTTTACTTGCTCTAATAGTTATGACCCATATATATATGTTTGATTTAAGTACTTTACTGATTTTCATGTAATTGCTTCAGACCATTTGGAAGACATGGAGATGGCCCTACAAAGGGCTAAATACTCTGCGGATTGTGACTGCATCTTCTTGAAAATGTGAGGGTTTTCTTCTTCTCTTCTTCTATACCAAGTTTGCTCAAATTAACAAGGCGTATTTATCTCTCTTTCTATGTGAAAACAGGTTGCTCGAGCAAAATTGGATGAGAAAATGAAAAAAGAAAATATCTTTATGTTCGTGGAGTTTCATCAAGACTCAGGGCACGAATCAAACATCACTCGGAGTACAGAGTCGTGGGGTTCCCATTTCCTTTTGTTTTGCTTTTGCTATAAACTATGGATTTGCTTGTGTTTGTTAAACTTTTGGACCAAACATGTTTCTTAATTAGTAATCTACATTATTCAGCTTCTTCTTATCTTCTTTCTAATTTTAGGTAAAAAAAATCAGTCAAATTACATTATAAATTGGAAAATATGCAAAAAACCTCACACACTTGTGATTTCTTTGCGACCAAATATTTAAGAACTAGTCGCAAATGTGTGACTAATTTGTTACCACTATTCTATTACCCACTACTTGTTTAGTCTTAAATAAGTCGTAAATATACGACACTATGAGTCTGAAAATAGTAGCTAATTAACGACGAATACATTCAGTCTTTAAATGGTCGCAAACAACAAGTAGTCGCGCATTAGACGGTAATTTATGACTATATGTAATGGTCACACATTAGTCACAAATTTGCGACTAAATAATTTGGTCACAAATGAGATGCAAATGTGAGACTAAAGTGCAACCGTTTATATTTGCGACCAAATATTTGCGACCAAATTTTAACGACCACATGTTTTAGTCGCACTGTAGTCGCAAATAGCCTATTAGCGACCATTTTGTGAACATTTTGGTGGTCGCTCAGGGCCTGTTTTCTTGTAGTGTTCTTTTAAGAGCAATACAATAGAAGGTTGGGAAATGCTTCCGCGTATCCTTAACAACTCTCCAAAGCTAGAAACCTTGGTCCTCAAGGCCTGTACTATTTCTCACTTTATGAAGAGAAACTTTCAGGTGATGATGAATCCTTACTGTGAGGTGTTACATATATTTCCTAACCTTGTTAAGCTTTATTTTGAGAGCAATACAATAGAAGGTTGGGAAATGCTTCCGCGTATCCTAAAAAACTCTCCAAAGCTAGAAACCTTGGTCCTCAAGGCATGTACTATCTCTCACTTTATGAAAAGAAACTTTCAGGTGATGATGTATCCTTACTGTAAGGTGTTACGTATCTTTTCTAACCTTGTTAAGCTTTCTTTTAAGAGTAGTACAATAGAAGGTTGGGAAATGCTTCCACGTTTCCTCGAAAAATCTCCAAAGTTAGAAACTTTGGTCCTCAAGGTGTGTATAATCTCTCATTTTAGTCATGTCACTTCCTTGTACATGTAAGTGGATATATTGTCTTAACTTTGTATGGTGTCCTGCTTTGTTCCAGGGCTTTCACTCTGTAAAAAACAAGAGATTTTGTGATTGCATTGATCAAAAAAAGATGAACTTATTGGAGATATATGGGTTTAGAGGAAATGTTAGAGAATTTAGACAAGTGAAATGCTTTTTGAAGACAATGCAGTTTCTTTCAAGTGCTGAAAGTGGAAATTATTACTGATGATAACAATAAACCGCAATCATCAATAAGCTTCTTCATCTTCCTAAGCGTTCATCTAAATGCAAAGTCAATCTCTTGTGAGATTCACATCCCCTCCTAGTTTAAATCTTGTTTGCGCCTTTTCGGTTTAGATTTTGATTCGAGCTTTTACAAAGTTTTCGAATTTAAATATTTAAGAGAAATTGTAACCAGAACTACATACTCTATTAAAAGTCACCTTTGGTTCCATTTTCGGTTTTGCTTATGGTTCATAATTTTATTTTCTTTTAATAAACCGTGGGAGTTTCAAACATATGGCTCATAATCTTCTCGTTAGTCAGAGTCAACCTTTAAATATTCCGATTTGAATAGTTACCTTCCTCTCTAAGAAAAGGTTTGAATCTTGAGCATAAGCGAACCAATCTCTAAGAATAGTTACCAAGGTCACCACACCTATTTTGTTTTCTTGTTCGTATTTGGGCTTCAAATTTTGAAAAATGAAAGTTTTGCAATGGAGAAAGGGAGAGTAGTCTTCCAATCGATGGTCATGCTACACAATTTAATTGGCTCTCTCAATGAGCTCTTGGTGGTCTCCATGATTTCGAACGGCTTAGTGACCGCTTTGATAAAAACATAATTTCAAAATTTTGGGTTCCACTACGGATATTAGGCTTGGGCATATTATACGAACCCGAAAACCGAACCCGAAACCAAACCGAAAAAATCGGGTTCGGGTCGGGTTCGGGTTTAGCCTATTACACGAATCTGTTCTATAGTCCTCGGGTTTCGGTTTCGGTTTCGGGTACCCGAATTACTCTCTTTTTTTTTTCTTTTTTTTAATTTTATGATATGCATGTTTATGTAAAAAATGCATGTTTTTACAAAAAAAGATTTCCCGAATCAAGTTTTTAAAACAAAAATGCATGTTTAAAACGAATGTTAAATTTTATTCACACAAAAAACCATTTTTTTACATAAACATGCATTTTCAAAAAAAAAAAAAGATTTCGGGTAATTCGGGTAACCGCGGGTTCGGGTCTATGCTTCCCTTTCGGTTTGTTTTGGAGATAATTTGTGGTTAATTTGGAATTGGATTTTGACTCGATCTTGATTTTGTTTCTAATTTGCTCCATTTTGATTTTGTTTGTAAATTTGATTTTGATTTCCATAATTTATGGTCGATTTGATTTTGTTTCTTTATTTGATTTTGAATTTTGTGTTTATGTAAAAAATGCATGTTTAAAATGAATGTTAAATTTTATTCACAAAAAACCTTGTTTTTTACATAAATATGCATTTTCAAAAAAAAAATAAAAAAAATAAATTCGGGTAACCGCGGGTAACCTGGGTTTACCCGAACCCGAACCCGAAAATTTACAGTTTTTTCGGGTTTTTCGGGTTTTTCGGTTTAAAAACCCGAAAATACCTGTAACCCGATAACCATAAACCGAACCCAAATATCCCGCGGATTTTTATGGGTTTTGACCTCCAACACGAAAACTGAACCGAACCCGAGTTTACCCGAACCGAAACCGAACCGATAATTTTAAAAATCCGAATGGGTTTCATATTCATCAAACCGAAAACCCGAATACCGAATAACCCGACCCGAAACCCGAACGGGAAACCGAATGCCCAGGCCTAACGGATATTATCATTTATTATAAATGTAGAAATTCAACACATACCCAAATCAAGAAAACAAAATTTAAAGGAGACTAATAAAACGCTTTTTCCCTCTGACAATCACATTTCAACAATAAGCCACACACTTCTTCTTACAGTCCATAGTGCAACCACCGCCTCCACCACCACCACCGTATCCTTTCCCGGAGCGGCTAAAAGAGTTGAAACACTTGGTCGGACACGTCAGCTTCTTCATGTAACAATGACCTTTCTCTTTACACACCACCGTTGGTCTCACAACTCCTCCTTTGCTATATCCGCCGCTTGGTCCGCCATAACCGCCACCGTATCCACCGCCTATGTTTCCCCAATCCTTACCATTGCAACCCGGTAATCCAAAACCGGTTCCTGGTTCGGATCCGGATCCGATTCCCGGTCCAAAGTATTTACCCGATGATCCACCATGACCCTTGTCATTCTTGTTATCATTATTACCTTTGGAGTTTTTCTTGAGCTGATCCGAGATGGATCCGGATGATGAGGATTCGGGTCGGGTCGGGCGTGAGTGGGATAATGTAAGTGTCAGAAGCAAAATAGTGAAGATGAGATTGAGTTTTGTACTCATCTTTTTTGGATTCAGTTGTTCATGAAGAATAGAGAACTGTTTATTTATAGAGAAAAGGTTTTAGATATTAATTTTTATATATGTAAAGGATTTGATTATCTAGTTGTATAGTTTAAAGGAATTAAATATTTAGAAAGAGCATTTAATTGGTTTGAAAGAGAAGTGGGTGATAGTTGCATAACAAAGTCACATGCCAGATACAAATTGGAATTTGAATCACTAAGCTGTGTTTGACTTGTGGATAGTGGTATACAATTGGGTTCACGGTTTGGTTTCGGTTTGTTTATATTTTATTTTTCATTTTAGTCTGCTTTATAAAGTTGAAATCAAATCTTGCAATTCGGTTTGGTTACAGTGTCCTTTGATGGATTTTGGGATTATGCTTGGTTTTAGTGAAAGCAAAATAGACAATTGTTTATACACCATGATCCATTTATATTTTTATCGGTTAGAATTATTTTGGTTTTGTAAAATGTTAGTTAGTTAATTCGGTTGGATTTATTTTGGTTTTAGTTCGAAATATATAAAATGGGAATTAATTAAATAATGCTGTATATAGTATGTGTTGGAGGTAGTTGTCATGTAGCTAGGTTAGGAAGCGTGAGCAAGCGGACTCGAAGTATAGGATAGTAAACATGTTCCGGAGTGTGTATGGCAAGTTAGGTTGCATTAGTCTCATTTGTCGCCATCCAAGAATAGTCCCAACCACTTTACAAAGAGAGTGAGCGACGTGACCCACAATAGGATCTCAGTGAGGCGAAAGCTTCTTTTATAAACAATAGGAGATGAACTTTCAAGAAGAGAAGACAAATAGATGAGAATAAAGAAAGAAAGAGAAGTGTGGATGTCTAATTTGGATATTAAAAAGTCATCGAGAGGGAAATTATTTTTCTGCCTTCTAGAGACCACATTAACCATGTTATTTGTGTAGCATTGTTCAGACCGTCCCCCAAGATACTAAAAACATACATCTCATATCTTCTGGAGAACGAAACTTCTATCCGGTATTCCCAAAGCTAATTTCATAAAACACTCGCTTAAATGCATGAGATCTACAACTCATGTTCAAAATTGAGCCTGAGCAATATGATTAATTATGCCTATTTTTTGTTGGTTTAAATAATGTTGGTTTATAAAATTTGGTTTTGTTTAGTTGCACTAAATACATTTTTGCTTTGAATTTGACTCTATTCTATTTTTGGATTTGGATTTGGATTTGAATTGGAGATCAAAAGGTGATAGCTTTCGGCCACGATTTAATTCTAAAATGACATGGAATCTTATATGTGAAGGGAAGCCTATCAAGGGGTGATGGACAGGACTTTGGTTCTCCTATAATACACCGAAATATGTTTTCCATGCTTGGCTCGCTATTCAAGATCAACTTAGTACAGGAGATCAAATGCTTCGGTGGAATATTGTGCCAACGGCTCTTGCGTTCTTTGTCATGGTAACATTGAATCTCGAGATCGTCTTTACTTTGAGTATAGGTTCTCGGAGGAAGTGTGGAGTATACTAGTCCGAAAGCTATTTGCTCAACGGTACACAACGACTTAGAATCAAATGCTAGGTATCCCTCATAAGACAAGATTTGTCTTCTCTTGATGCGGTATGTATTTCAACCCACTACCCACACTTTTTGGAGAGAACGAAATGGCAAGAGACACGGACAAAATCCGTTGGGTGCAAAGCAATTAACCATTTTCTTCGACAAACAAGTTCGTAATAGGTTATCGACTATTTGAGAAATGAGAGATCAACGATACGAGAGAAGA
Source organism: Draba incana (assembly GCA_963576765.1). NCBI lineage: Eukaryota > Viridiplantae > Streptophyta > Magnoliopsida > Brassicales > Brassicaceae > Draba > Draba incana. The sequence continues at coordinate 3,936,461 of OY755215.1, read as the reverse complement.
ATGGAAGTGTGGTTTGCTACGCGATGATGCAAATTTTCTAAAAGTTATAAGATCATAAAGTTGTTACATTTTATCAAAAAAAACGATGTATTTGTTGTAAAAATGGTTTTTTCTTGTTTGAATAAATTTTACATATATTTCAACAACAACAAAGAATTTGACTCTATTTTCGGTTTCTTAGAGCATCCACAATGGAGACCCGGAGGAGAGTGTTTAAAAACTTTTTAGAATTAAATATATTAAATTTTAGGATCCTTGAGTGTCTAAAACCCGAAAAATGATCCAATAGACTAAATAATCAAATCAATTGGTGAACATGACTTGTAGTTTAGTGTTTTGTGCATAATCATGTTGACATGTTGTTGACCTGAAAAGAGTTTGATACAAACAAATGAGTTTTTTTTTTTTTCCATCTGGGTATATTATAAATGTCAAAAACCGGACCAAGCCAACCAAATGCAACACAAATATTAACAGTGACCAGTTAAAACAGGTCACACCATAAGCCAAATATTACAACAAAACAGGGGAGGACATAAATCAAACTCCCACACTTATATCAGCCTCCCTAAACAACCACAACTTCATTTAGCAGGGGCTTCAGACAAAAACAAATCCCGTAACCACAAAGGGTAACCAAGAGCCACATACGACTGAGTACGAGCTCCATTGGTTACACTATGTGCTAAACGAAAAGCCCCCATATCAACTTGGTGTTCTTCCACCTCTATTCTCCACAAAACCACTGAACTGAGCACAGAGATGATCTCCTCCGCATGACCTCTGAAGTTTGGCCATGCCTTTGGTCTTAAAATAGCTCCCCATAACACGTTGTCTTGAGACGCAAAGATCACTTTAGAAATGTGATGAGCTCTCATACAATCCACAGCCCTAATCAAAATACTGAGATTAAAATCCTGCTTTGAGTCTTTGCTATCAAAAGCTTTACGACTATGAACCAGGACCAAACCCTTAGAATCCCTTAGCACCCAAGACCCACCACCATATTCTCTATTCTTATTCCAAGAATGGCCAATATTACACTTTAACCAACCCGAAGGAGGGGCTTTCGATCTGACCACCCTTTTCCTCTTTTCTTCATGTATTTCTTCTTCTCCCTGCTGACAATCTGCTGAGCCAAAAACCAGCATTTGATTCATCCAACACCTTTGTAATTATGATATAATAATTTTTAATATAATAGGTAATATACTTTTCACCATCCAATTGATAAATTTCTTATATTACGGCATATGATACATTTTCATTTCACGTCAATTCGTCACAATTCCTAATTTGTTACATTATCAAATATCAAAATTTTTAAAAGATAAAGTCAACTTAACAAGGTTTTAAATACTTTTCAAAATTGTGGAAGCCCCTTGATTTAGTGGTCAATGTTTAAAAATTTCTACACCATGTATGAATTTTGAATTTCAGACAAAACAATTTTTTTGCAGATTAATAGAGAGCATTTTTCAGAAGTTTCAGAGTGCTACATGTTGAATCATTCATCACCATGTCCATCGTTAGGGATGTCGTATATGCAGGCCATTCGTCGGGGATAGTATATCCATCATGGGAGATGTCGTACACGTAGAACCGTTTTTCGGGGAGAACTTGTCAATCATAGAAAATATTGTATATGGAAAGTTGCATCACCAAGGCGTATGTGGAAGCTATTCATTCTAATCATATTGACAAGAGTGATCATAATAGATTAGATTAAATATATCTAGTAATATTGATGATGTAATAGACTTTGTGATCATTTAGTGTTAACAAATAATACTTCTAAAATCATATATTCGAGCAATGAGATGACATCATTCCAGAATATAATAGAGAATCAATACCAAGGCCAGAAATATGAAATACTTTCAAATTGAAAATGTAGAAAAAGGAAAAAAAGGAATACTCATGTCTCTATCTCGAAGTCTCAATAATCCGAATTTGGTCGGTTCATTCTCATGATGGTCTTAATGCAAATTGGCAATACAAAGTATAACAAACCCAAAAATGACTTTATTGCAGACAATTAAAAGTGTCGACAGATAATCTTCCCACTTCACGTCGCTAAAGAGAAAGTGCCATTAAGTTTCTCAACCATATCTACTTTCCTTTTTTATTCTAAAACAAACATTTTTCTGAATTTTCAAATCAACTAATTCTCCCAAAGTTTTTCAATCCAACTAATTCTCCCAAAGTATAATAAAAACCATTTAAGTTTATGTTAGAATATATTTCCAACTAATTTTCCATGTGAGTAGTTCAGTAGTTGGGTATCTTTTGTACATCCATGATACACTATTTAAAATATTCTCTATAATTACTTTCCTTTTTTTTGTGAGAGTTGAATTTTGCTTTCAACGATTTACAAACTTGTTAGGGACATTTTTCTGTTTTTTTCTGAGACAAGTCTAATTGAGAAAGAAAATTCATTCAGAATTAAGCCCCACCTATTCAGTGTATTTGGTTCAACCACCGTATTCTATGAAAATGATTTTTCATACATGAACCTCTCTTATTAATTTTATATAACTATTTGGTCGTTGAAACGTTTATATAAATATATATTTCCTCCGTTTTAATTTAAACGTCGTTTTGACATTTTTCACATAAATTAAGAAAACCTATTAAAAACTCTATTATACTTCTAATAAATAATTTAACTATTAATATTTTATTCTACTATTGGTTAGAATTAACTAATTAAGGATAAATTAAATATTTTACATTAAAAATTGCATTGGAACTATAAAACAACACTTATTTTAAAACATAAAATTAACTTTAAAGTGACACTTAAATTTAAATGGAGGGGGTATGTATTTAAGAAAATATTTTCCAAAAAAAAAAAAAAATTATTATATATTTATTGTATACTCTCGTAAAAAAGTTGAAAGCTAGCTTGTGGGTCTTGTGACTACAATATATCACTATAGTTTATTATAATTATATCATAGTTAGTTGCTAGAAGGAGATTCTATATCATAATTCTTGAGTAGAAGGAAAATTAAATCTTGTTCACGCAGCAAACAAGTCAATACTAATGATTACCATGCTTTTTAATATATACAAAAATCACAACATCAAATATATGGGTACAAGAGATTTACCAAACAAAAACCATTATAAAGAACTTTTGAGAAATGCCATTTTTTACATCTCCATTTTTAAAAATGCAATGGATCAAAAATGTTTAAGAAAATTTACACTTATATTCTATAGACTTGGATCTAGATCTAGAAATGATTCAGCCAGAAAAATGAAGCTCGAGAAATCGATTTTGAAGAAGCTCCGAGAAACTGATATCAACAATGATTAATCTTTAGTGGTTCTTCGGTGATGCTCGTGAAGATTTGTTGTTGTTGAAGGGCTTGATGATGAACCTTCTGAGTTCTGATGGAAGTTAAAGAGATTTGAACAAAAATCTCCAATGGCTACATTCTCAATATATTTTAGTGGTGTTAAATACTTGATAACGGAGTTGGACAAATGCTTCAAGGCTTGTGCATTTAGGTGAACCCAAGTTCTACTCCTCGCCTCCTCGGTTACTTCCACTTTCTGTTTTTTAACCAATATGATTAAACATGGTAATAATTGGTTGTGCATAATACACGAACATAGTATTGGGAGTATTTTTTTTTTTTTTTTTGTCGACAACATTATATTGATCAGACCAAAAGGCCCATTACATGGCAAAATTCAAAACCTTGTAGAACTAAACAACCCAATTGAGAATTATATTTGGTAAATCTAAACAAAAAAAAAGTAAAGCATAATTGCTTAACACGTGGATACACGTGTTTACAATTGGATTGAGGAGGAAAGGTGAGCAGACACGACCCAAGCCGGACCACCGCAACATCTCCTCCGAGTTCCACCGCCAAAGCTTTGAAATTTACCGGATATCTCCTAATAGGAAGAATCCTAGCATGGCTCATTTAGAATCAATTTACCATCGTGAAACACACCGCCAACCGTCTCTCCACATGGCCAATCACCTACCGATACCTTCGCTTAGGCTTTTAATTGGGGGAGTTTTGGGGAGATTCTACTCCCAACCTTGAAGGACTAGTTCCATAAGAAGGGGAAAGAGATGCTAAATTGCCACCACCGGGATTTGCTTTCACAACCACAACAACGTCGTGGGAAGAGAAAACCAGATCCTAGAAAAGAGAAGAAAACACAAAATCCGGTCTAGCCGGAACGTAGATATGCTTAACGAAAAAAACAAAATCCGATCATAGATCGGAAGAGTCGAAGCACCAAACAAACATAATGAATCAAACTAATATAATATACATACAAGGCAACGATGCCGGCACGAAACCGTACGCCGGGCAAGCGATTACTCTTTCCTTCTTTTTTTTAGATAAATGGCAGAGAGAATTTTAAAGAGAGAATTTTATCAAATTATTTCGGCTTGTATTGGGAGTATAATAGATAGAGAATAGAGATGTCGAATATTCATCTAATTAGCATAAGATTAATACCAAATATAGTAAAAAGAAGAAGAAACAAAATCTATTCTACTTCTTCTTGAAAACACCAATATTCACAAACCAAATCTAAAGCTGACTAAAATATACACACAATACTATGATACACACACAAGCCCATGCCTATTGAACAATGAAATTTTTTTTTTTTTTTTTTTTGTCAAGAACAATGAAAAATACATTGACCTTAGGGCCGTTAGGGATTATATAAATTTTGGGGCCCTTAGTTAGAATAATTATTCATAGGCTAGTGGTTCTATCAAGTTATGTTACACCCACCTTGCCTTCAATCCCTAAGTTCGACTCCTAGTTCCTTCACTTAATGACAATGTTTTTAAATTTTATTATTTGTTATTTTTTTTAGTTTTATTGTTTGGTTACTGCTCATATAATATTGTATGTGCTTTTACGTGTTTTTTTTAGTTTTTTTTTTGTTTGTTAATAAAACAGAAGATATATCTTTATATGTGTTTACTTTTTTTTTTGGTTTATAAAAAAAACAGAAGATTTCAAACAAATACATTTCACATATATTTTAAGAAATTTATTTTTTGTGGGTTAAATTTGTATATTGTTTTTTTTTCCATTAATGTTTAGATTTTGTTTTGTTGGTTTAAAACTTTATTTATCGATATTTAAAATTATGATAATAAGGGCCTACTTTTAAACCTGCCTCAGACCTCCGAAAGTCTGGCACGGCACTGCACACACACCCTATCTAACTTCAACGCTTCACAAATTAAGCTTACGTATTTCCTATTTTCTATTTTCTTGCGTATAACAAAAAAAAAAACCAATAAACAAATTTAACCCACAAAAAAAAAAGCTAAACCCCACGACTAGTAATTTCTTTGTACTGTCTCAATGACTCCATTCTCTGCAACTTCATCTCCTCATTAAACTTCTTTATAAACTCTTCCACTTTCCGATTCAACTCGTCCTGACTCAGCGACGGCTCTTTCCTCATCTTCTTCTCCGTCTCCTGATAATAATTCGTCCTGTCCCTAAACGTCGCCGATTTCTTATTAACCACCGGTTTCGCCTCGCTACCGCCGGAATCTCCGCGGCCAAACGTGTCGGATCTCCGATATAACTGTCTGGTCAACGGCGTTGACTTACCTTCCGTTATCATCTTCCACGTATTCTCAATCGTATCGTTCTTGTTCCTCTTCGCCTTCGTCACTTTCAACGCTCTTCCACCTATAAGGATAATAAAAAATATTCATACGAAATTACTAATTTGCCACTCCGGAATTTTGAATTTCAAATCCACCGACGCGTGTTATCGACGCCAAATTTGAATTTTCAAAATTATAACCGTAACTGTCGAATAGTTCATTCACCAGATTTTTTTAATTAATTTTTTTTTTAAGAAAAGGAAAATAATCAGTACCTTCTGGACTAGCTTTCACCGATTTCCGGTGGCTGAACCTTGACGAAACCAGTGGTTTTTCGATCGGAGGAAGATTCTCCGATTTGCTCATGCTCGGCGAAAGAGGAGGATTCCGATTTGAATTCACCGACGGTAAAAGTAAAACCTCATTATCTAAACCGGATTCAACCAGATCTGAATTCTCCACCATAATCACACTCTTAATCTCCGATTCAATTTCATCCTCCGCCACCGCAACCGCATCAGCCATCTCCTCCGCCGCATCGTCACACACAACCGCCGTAACAACCTCCGGTTCTAGTTCCGGCGGATTCGCGACTACGAAACCGAAATGCGAATTGCGATCCAAATCCTTAACCACAAGCATCTTCGGAGAAGCTTGATCGTGAACAATCGTCTCCGTCTGGATCTTATAATCGCCACCGTATTCAATCCCGTCGTCTTCCTCGTCCCGGTGGTTAGAGCTCCGGTAATATTTCGAAGAAGCGACGATAGTGATTATGATTCCGTTAGTGATGACGTAAAGATACGGCGGTTTTAGCCACGAAATCAACGAACTCCAAAAACTCGGAGCTCGCGAAACAGAGAAATCAATAACCACCGGAACAGAGACCTTAAGAAACAGAGCCACGGAGGCGACGCCGCTTGAAATTAGCACCGCTTTGCTCGTCATTAACCACGACACCATTTTTTCCGATCTCAGAGCTTTCTCTCTCTATACTCTCTCTCTCTTAACTGTTTCAGGATGTGTGTACGGTAGACGGCTAAAGAGCGTTTTGTGATTTATATAAAGGGAGGGAAAGTTATGTGAAGTAGACTCTGTTTTGATAATGACCGTTGGATCTATGGTTTGATTAGATGGATGGTTAGGATTAATGGAGAGCGATGGGGAATGGGTCCGGTTAAATAAATTTAAATTATCGTGTGATAGATAATTAACGATGACCATTAAACTAACTATCACTTACGTGTAATTTTTATGCGAAATAAATACTCTGATGTGTGTGTATATGATTCACTCTCTAATGAAAGTTACTGTGGAATCTATAAGGATTATTCTAGTGTGTTGTTTTTGTGCTATGATTAACTTTTTATAGAGAGACGAGAGATGATGATAATATGTTACCACTTTAATTATTGTATCCACTACAAAAGAATTATTGTTTATATACAAGAACTAGATGTAAAAGTCAATCAAGAAATCTAGATTACGTTTTGTTCATAAAATATCTAATTTTTCATTACTATCCACAAAATTTTAATCCGGACTAATTTAACTATTTACATTACTTTTGTGTGTATAGTACTCTCAAATATATTTGTTTTAAAGAAAACAGAACATGAGTATGAAGAATTATGATGTAAAAAGGAAAAAGAAGAACCAATTTAAGTTTAGCTAGTAATCCACCTAGAATTCTTCATTTTTACTATATGATAAAGAGTATAGCAAATAAATGGTTTTAGCATTAGTTATATAACAGTTAATGAAGACGTTGTCAAATTTCATGTATTGATTTATACTCCCTCTGTTAATATTTAAATATCATTTTAAAGTTAATCTTGTATTTTAAAATAAGTGTTGTTTTATAGTTTTAATGCAATTTTTAATGTAAAATATTTAATTTGCTTCTACGTCTAACCAATAATATAATAAAATATCAATAGTCAAACTAATTATTAGAGGCATAATAGAGTTTTTAATAAAAAAATTTAATTTGTGTTAAAAATGTCAAAACGACCCTTAAATTAAAACGGAGGAAGTAATATCCAGATTAGTTAGTGAATGGGCAGATATAACCAGATTAGTCTAGAGACCAATAAGCTGGTATGTATTAATGACATTGAGTGTGGGGAAACGTATCTATATACTTACTAAATACAGTATAAAATTAAACAACGCATTTTGATTGTAGTGTTGAAGGGACAAGAGTCTTGTCGAGGAAAAAGTGCATATTACGTATAGCTTATGGACGAAGTATGTTAATTTATGCCACATTATATTACGTACTTCGCGAAAATTAAAAAAATAATAAATACAAACAAAATCTTATTTAATAATTAATTAAAATTATAATTCAACCAATCATATATAAGATTACGGAATTTAAAAGACAAAAGTATCAAATCACATTAAAATCTGCATATAAACTAGTAAAACATCTTATAAAATGAAACTAAAATTTTTTTCTTAAAAATCTTATATAATGAAACGGAGGGAGTATAACTTATGGACGAAGTATGTTAATTTATCACAAGTATGTTAATTTATGCCATATTTGACCGAATATACTTGTTTAGGACAAGTTTCTTTGTTCTTCTCACTTTATTAATTAACTAGTGATTACATGAAATCATTTATTCTTGACTTGTGAATGATCTGGAGTTTTAATTAAATCTTACAAAGAATATGTAAACCGTAAAAAGAAAAAAAAACCACGAAACATTTACTATACGTTTGAAGCATTTATAGAGTTTCAAAGAAAAAAAAAAGCCACATTCTCTTAGTATTGTTTTGCAAAAAAAAACAAAAAGTTTCAAAAAAAAGAAGAAGCATTTATAGAGTTTCATCCTGAATATTAGAGAGAGATTCAAAATATTGATTTGGTATGTTTTTACAAAGTCAGATTAGGCGTTTAAACGACCAAAACCATCCAACACTATAATTTTGATCAATTCTGTCGAGAAAAAAGTAAACGATGTTCTTTTAGTCTAAACGTCCCATTAATCGATCTAATCATCCTATTAATCTTTTTTCAACATTTTTGTAATCTATTTATAGAAAATGGCTACCAAAAATATATTTAGTTGTTACATGAGTTAAATACAATTATAGTGGTTAAAAACAAAAAAAATATGGAAAAATATAGTTAATATTCGATCAAATGGTTTAGCAAAAAACTTTGCTCGAATGTCCGATTAGTGCTAGCTATTTTTTGTGATAAACAGTACGAATTATAGATTTCTATCCATAATCTTATTAGGTGTTCATAATAAATCTTTAATTTATTTTCCTTGAAAATAGCATTCATCCCAAATAGATTTAAACTGTAATTCTCATCTTTTAAAGAAACCATTAAACCGAAAGCTATTTGATATTAGCTAGCAAACTTTTGAATACTAATTTTAGGTTTGAAAAGAAAAAGAGTTGGAATTTGAGGTAATAGTTGTAGGAACTTTCACTTAACTACTCAGAAAAGTATATTATCTGGGATTTTTATCCAAAAAAAAAAATGTATATTATCTGGGATGAGTTTTTTATTCTTAGGAGTTGCAACGGTCATATGTATAATCTAGACCGTTATATGAGAAAAGGTTTACACCAATTTGGGTAAGCAGTGTGCAGACCCACTGCTCGTGTCCAGCTGTAGTCCAACTCCAAAGTTTACTTCGCAACTGGCTCCTTACCTTTTTTTTTTTCCCTATCTCTTTACTTTTTTTTTTTTTTTTGACATCTAGGAAATTTTATTAAAACCAAAAATACAAGGTGAAATACATAAGTTTTCTTTACTAATAAACACCATTTTTTATAATGCTCCAATAAAGCTTTCTCATGCGTACATCTCACGCTCTTCTCTCTCGGGCGATTTTGAAGAAACTTTTCCACCTACGCTCTCCGACGCCGGCGAGTCATATCTCGTCGGCGTCGCCTTCGTGTTTGTCTTCGCTCGCCGGCGCTTTTCTCCGGCTCTCCCTCTTGGCCCGCGATGTTATTTCCTTTGAACGTTTGCGCTACTTTTCCACCGTGTCTGGCCGCCGAACCAGATCCGCCGCCGCAGCTGATTCTGTCTTTGCATGCGGTCACACGAATGAGTTGGAGCGTGTTCTCCTCCGGTGGTCCAACATCTCTCCCAATTATCCAAAGCTATCATCGATTCTTTTGATGAAATCCTACTTACCGCCGATCTCTTTGGATCCGGTGAGATGTTTAAAGAGCTCGGAAAAATTCTTCTCCTCCAACTCGAGCCTGGAGCGAGCCACAACCGTAGACCCTAACATGAAGCTTTCCTCTGGTACGGTAGCAGACGGCGCTGAGATCCGTGGATTTCTTGTCGGATTGCTCACAATCTCCGGAAAGCAAATCCGACGCTTGCTCGTCATTTGGGTAATGGTTTTGGTGGGCCGAAAGTACTGGGCCTGGCCCAATCCGTTTGGGTTTGGGCTTATCTTGGCCCATTGGCTAAAAAGCCCATCAAGTGTTCTTCATCGTTCGTTCACTGAGAACGATAACATCATCTCCTCTGGGAAATCTCTCAAGTTTTCTGGGTTCTTCAAAAACCCTGTAACCTCGACACGATGGCCCAGGTCTGAATCTATAAACCCTTCTTCTAATCTCTTATCCGAACGAGCAAGTAGTGTAGCCTCTAGATGTGTTTTAGGACTCATATCTAGGGATAATATTGCTGGTGTTGCTTGGTTAGATATTAAGTGGAACGGTGCCATTTTGTCTAAATCGTGTGTATATATCTCCTCTTTTGAGAACGATTTCATGCGTCCTATTATTCCCGTTATGTGGGGTAATTGGTCTTCGGCTTCAAAACCGGAAAACTGCTCTGCCTATACGGTACAAGTATCTATAAGCTCTACGCTTTTGGTCTTAACCAAGCGAGCTCAGAATGACCATCTTATGGTCACGGGTCTAAAGAAAGTAAAAATCACGAATATCTCTCTCCAAAGTTCAATTTTCCAACGTCTCGTGGATGGGAATGTGGATGTTGTCCTTTCGGTGGTCGGATGTCTTTTGGCCAATACTTCAGGCAAAGTTATCTACTATTCGGACAAGGCTTCAGATATCGACTTTGGCTCCCTAACTATCATAGAGGAGTATCCCAAGTTCAGGAATTTCTTCTTTATCATGGTTGTATTATCTTTAATTATCTGCTTTTGTAATCCCCTTAGGGTTGATGGTTTATGTAACTCATCGGATGTCGATGTGAACAATGCCTCCTCTTGGAGTGTAACTTATCTGCTTTTGTAATCCCCTTAGGGTTGAGTAATAGTAATCCATGTGTTGAACAAAAAAAAAACACCATTTTTTATAACATTAGTCGACTATACATAAGTTTTTTTTCTTTTTGTCATCAACAAGTTGTACAATCCTGTTTTTATAAATATAACCTTTTTTGAAAGTATTTTAATTTTCATTTCTTTAACAAAAAAAGAAAAGAAAGTATTTTCATTTTATTTCACCCAGTGAAACTGTATTGGATCCAAGCCTTTGATCACCTCACATATTAATGACTACAGTCTATAGATAATAGCATTAGCTCGATATTGATACGTGGCATTGATCCAAAACCCATCATTATCCATTATATTGAAGAAAAAATGATATCATAACTTATATTAGCCGGATTTTAGCTAGTAATTAATTCCACCACATATTTTTGTTTGTAGATTATGTTTTTTTGTTATTATTTAATGTTTTGAAGGTGGGCTTATAATTTTACATGAATTAAAAATTGGAAAAGTGCAAACGCGTAAAAAGTCGATTGTAACGCTCTCTTACTTTTTGTAGATTTTGTTGTTTTACTATAAGCTGGAGAAGATAAAGTTTTTTTTTTGTTGGTTAAAAAGATAAACTTATTGGACGGTCTTATAAGTTACATAGATGTAGGGCTTTTGTTCAATTTTTAATGTTATTTTTAAAGTATGACGTTTAAGAAGAGTGGAATAGCAAAATAGTTGCGTAAGATAAGAAAATATGGTATACTCTATTTATTTGCCGATACAGTTTTTTAGTTCTAAAACAGTGTATGAACTCAATAGTCTATATATACACTGTTATATTTCTAACCATTCTCTGATTCAATTCTTAGTCTGTAATAACATTCAAGCGGAAGGTTTTTGCTAATAAAATCTGTAGTAGACAACAAGCTAGAAATGATGTGGCACAATAGTGACAATTTTTTTTTTTGTTAGCAACTTAGCATACTCATTAGGGCACTTTCGTAAACCACAAAGTCACAAATGGTCTTTGGTTAGAAACGTCGTAGAAGAAATATGGAAAGAAAGAAACGACAACGTTTCAACTGTTTCTAGTGATAGGTCACCGACTAACCGTCATTCAGTTTTGTCCAACGGTAATAGGACTGTGACTAATGTTCACTCCATGCGTCAATGTTCGCGAGTGAGAACATCGTATCACGTCATTCTTGTCTCTGCCCTCGACTCCTGAACGACGTGAGATGCGACACGTGCAGCCACTGTATATTCACGCGCTAGAGTTTGCGGGTATGGATAATGCAATCTTAAACCGGTAGTTCTTCGAGAGTCAAAAAAACGGTTTAAGAAGAATCTATATGAAGATCCGTTATTTGTGCACCGGCCAGAACTAAAAAGATACGACACGTGTCGTGTTGAAAGTACGTGAAAATTGGGTACGAGATCAATCTCGTTTCTTCTTTTAATTTTTCAGTCAGAGAGATAATGTGAATAAGTTACGGAATGGATAAATCGGTATGTAACGAGACAAATATAATAAATGCTGATAAATACTTATCTTTGACTGCTTCTATTAAAAACAAAACAAAAAAGTCATTGAATAATTACCAACTAAATATTAAAATCGTGTGTTTGGTAAGTCAATACGCGTACGAGGTATTTAATTATTTCTACATTTATTTTTGCTGTAAAGTAAACATTTTATTATTGAAACTCGGTTGATTTCTATGTGTAAACGATCGTTCTAGGTCTTACAACAATGTTTCATTACGAGAACAATGGTTTGTTGATCTAGGTACAGTCTATAAGCAGGGCCGACCGAAAGTATAGTATAGACTAAGACAATTATAGGCCCATTAATTAAGAAAAAGGTTAATAAGATAAGAGAGTTTGGTTAAAGAGTAGAGAATATTTTGAATCTTCGACCTCTTCTAAAATATTCGTGTTTGAAACCAAATTAATTTTAGTTAAATATATATCAGCCCAAGCTTGACTTGCTAGTTTGGCCTTGGGTCTAACTCGTGTGGCCACAATCGTTGTAAGGTGATTTCTATCATTCTATGTTAATTAAACAAATACCATTTCCTAAACAAAGTTTTATCAGTAAATTTTGGCAAACCTTGTATGTAGAGCATAATTTGAACATACTAGTTCTACTAAACTAAGCGATTCACTATTATTACTACATTTTTTTGAAATCTGACTCACTTAACCTATGTTTATTGCATTTTTAATACTTTTAATAATGATTTTGAGTATTCGCTCGAGCTTATGTAGCTAACCGAAGACCCTAAGGGAACAGATGCTTCAAATTGGGTACATAAGAGAAGAAACTTTGATTCAACTAGAGAGTTCGGGTTTAGAGGCATTTAAGTGAACTAAAGAGATAATCGTTTGACAGAGTGGGGTTAGTCGATGTTTAAACGATAATGCCATGTTGAGGTTCGTGTGCGAGTGATTCAGTCTTTAGAATATTGTGATGAGATATTAGTCTGGATGAAGCTGAGGTTGATTTCAGGTTATAGTTCCACACTGACTTGAGTCTGTTGGTTTCACTTGTATATGCCGAGCATACCAAAACCTCGATAAAGCGAACAATTTAGGTGAATATTTGTACTTTATAGGGTTTTGGGTTTTCATCACATTAGAACTCAAATGTGGTTGTTTTTCTTTAGGGAGATAAATCAAGAGACTATTCATAGTACATCGCTAAATTGGTTAAGAAAAGTTCTATCATTAGCTAATTTTGGTTAATTCCCAAAAAAACTGGTCATCTCTCTTCTCCAGACGAAACAGAACAAACTTTCGAACAAAACTAAAACAAATCCTCCAAAAAGGAAACAAAATCTTCATCATGATCATTGTTTCTTGAACCCCAAAATGTTTTTCTAGATAGAACCTATTTTTTTACAATTGCATAAGTTGGTGAATTTTTTTCAAGCAAAAAGAACAAAATGAATGATTTATTCTCTAGCTCGTTCAAGAAGTACACGGACCTGAAGCAACAGGCCCAAATGGACGATATCGAAGCAGGTAAAGAGACAATGAACCTCGATAAATTCTTTGAGGATGTCGAAAATGTCAAAGACGACATGAAAGGTGTAGAAACTCTTTACAAAAGGCTCCAAGACTCGAACGAGGAGTGTAAAACGGTCCACAATGCCAAGAAGGTGAAAGAACTCCGAGGTAAGATGGATGGAGATGTTGCTCAGGTTCTCAAGAGAGTCAAAATGATCAAACAAAAGCTCGAGGCACTTGAAAAGGCTAATGCTAATAGTCGTAATGTCCCTGGCTGTGGACCTGGCTCTTCCACTGATAGGACCAGGAGCTCTGTTGTTAGCGGACTGGGGAAGAAGCTGAAGGATTTAATGGATAGTTTTCAAGGCCTCCGTGCACGGATGAACGCTGAGTATAAAGAAACCGTAGAACGAAGGTAGATCTCACTCCCTGATTCTTGTAGGTCATGTTATTACTATGTTTTTGCCTTGGGATTCAACTCAAAATGTTTTGACACTATAATTGTTGTAGGTATTTCACCATAACCGGAGAAAAGGCAGACGAGCAGACGATTGAGAACTTGATTGACAGCGGAGAAAGCGAGAACTTTCTCCAGAAAGCAATACAAGAACAAGGGAGAGGCCAAATAATGGACACAATATCAGAGATTCAAGAGAGACACGACGCCGTAAAAGAGATAGAGAAGAATCTTATAGAGCTTCACCAAGTGTTCTTAGACATGGCAGCTCTGGTGGAAGCACAAGGCCAACAACTAAATGACATAGAAAGCCACGTGTCGAAGGCTAGCTCCTTCGTAAGAAGAGGTACAGATCAACTCCAAGATGCGAGAGAGTACCAAAAGAGCTCCAGGAAATGGACGTTTTACGCCATCATTCTCTTCCTCATTGTCTTCGCTTTGCTTCTCATACCTGCCTTACCTCATATCATGCTCATGTTGAAGTGATATTTTTTTGGGATTTAGAATCTTGCTTATAAGGAGTTGTGGCCATCTTAATTTCAATGGTAATTATTTAGACATTTTAGTACATTTTGAGAACATTTATGTATTCTAAATTCCTTATAAGAAGTGTATTACGAATCAGAAGTCTATGAATCTTTATAAACATTATTAAAAATTTCACCAATGTAACTCGAATTTTCTGAGAGACCATATTGGTTTCCTAGGACCTCGTGATTGTTCTTTGAAACATATAAAGAAAATTTCTTCATTCGCGTTGCCACAACACAAATCTAAACCTGAATATAGACAAGTTCGTTTACTCATTTGACATTTTCATTCAATTTATTCCAATTAGGTTCATTCAATTGACTTTTACAATTTTGTCTAAATTTTTAAAGCTCATCCAACTGGTCCATTTGAATGGTGTTCAATTTTTACATTAAACGAACATCAATTCTCATCTAGACAAACGAACGACCTATATTTTTCATGTACTGTCGCGTAAGTTACCTGCTCAGATTTTGTTTGCCTTCCACCATATTATGATCTCATTAATCACATATTGTAATATGATTACAATCTTTAGTCTTTTTTGTTTTAAGTAGAACCTAGAGGATCCACGAGGAGCTTTATTCCTTGTTCCGTGTCGCCGCCTCATGTATTCTCTAAAAACAAAAATCTATGTTTATCCAAATTGACGACTATGAAAACACGACTAGAGCTGAAAATATATTTGATAATGTCTATGTTTGTCATACTGAAAGACATTTAATTATCCAATAGTTTTCTCATCTGTTTCACATTTTCAATATATATTATTATTTTTATTTTGAAAATATCAATATATATTAAGTTGGCATATTTTACCACCCGACTAATCTTGCCGAAATAGTAAGTTGATTTTACCATCCAACTAATCTACCCAAGATACCATCCGACTAATCTTCATGACATAGAAAGTTGCATATTTTTCCTCTAAAATTTCTTGGTATTTGTTTTTATTAAACATATTATTTCGAAATATGACATATTTTATTAATATAACACATTGTTTATATAAGATTTATGGCATTGTTTGAATCACTCATAAATGAATATTCTTTCATTACGTTTTGCCATTCTCTTTTGTTTTTGCAATTTTTACGTATGATTCTGTCATCTAACCTAAATCATCCATATTATTAGGTAAAATTACGCCACTGGATAAATTAGACTTGTTTTAAATGAACAAGTTTTATAGTTTTATATATAATATAACCATTGTTTTCTATTATTTTCTTTAAACCAGTTTTTACTAAAACAAAATATGTAGTTGGTTTATTTGATTAAGTTTGGGATAAAAAGAAAAAAAAAATGAATGGAGGTGAAAAAATGGAAATCCCTTATACATTATTAGAAATGTGATTTCACCTAAAATGTGACATGGCATCCCTTCAAATGTGACATGTCATCACTTCAAATGTGACATGGCAATAAGGATTAATGGGCCAATTAACAAATCTATTTAACTTGGTGGGCTAATCCATGTTTAACATTCTTTGTATAAAAGAAAAAATTAGTGAAAGTTGTAATTATCATATGGAAACTCAAATTTTTTTTATATAGATTCATAAAATCCCTTATACATTATTAGAGAGGTGATTTCACCTAAAATGTGACATGACATCCCTTCAAATATAACATGACATCACTTCAAATGTGACATTGCAATAATGATAAATGTGCCAATTAACAAATTTATTTAATTAGTGGGCTAATCCATATTCTCATTTTCTTTTTAACGTACAAAAATTTTATAATATTTATTTTCATAATCTTTTGAATTTTTTTTCAAAAATCTTAATTTAAAATATTTTTATTGGAATCATAGAAAATTTAGTATACTTTTCTAATATAAAGGAATATTTTTACCAGTATCAATACAACATGGATCCTTATGGTCACTTATCTATATTATTTTTGTATATATCTTTTTGGCAAATTAGCCATTACCATTGTAGTTACTTTTAAATTTATTTGTTGAAAGAATAGAAAACATGGAAACTATTACACTATCAAGTGAAAGACAAAAATAATTTACTACATATATGCTAACTTATGCATACTCTCAAAACTTAATATAAATTTTTGGATTACATTTTTGTTAAAGATAAAAAAACATTTGGAAAAAAAAGAAGAAAAGGTAGAGTACTACTAAATTTATGTTGTATAAATTTTTTTTATTAATTTTCTTTGTTTAAGAATATTTGGTCATATTGATATTTTAATATTTCGATATTTTATATCAATACATATTTTCACATTCTTAAACAGTAAAATTAAAAACAAAATTGTGAATAGTTTATCCGCGTCGTACGCGGGAGAGTCACCTAGTCAATACAAATTGAATGACTTGAAATGCTGAAAAGAAAAAAAAAAAAGAAGAAAATATTTAGAACTTTTTTACCAGCCTGTAAAATCTGTTCATAAGGTTTTGGATACAAAATATTAATTAAATTAAATGTAAACACATCAAAATCTTAATTTGTTTTGACATGTTTTTGAGGTTTAGAAGTTATAACAACAACGCGATGTGTTGCTCTACAATGTGGTTAACTCCAAATCTTATATATAATTAGGGAGTTCTCTCTCCATCTAGAGCGTCCACATAGACAAGTTTTTTTTTTATAATTAATTGTAGTTTCAAATTTCATTTAATTCATGTTTATGTATATTTATTGTTACTTAAATTTACCAAAAATTCTAACTAAATGGAAAAACGAAAATAAGACAATAAATGATTAAAATAGTACATTTAAAGTTATTTGAGTATTTTATTTTTGTCAATACAAAATTAAAACAATATATATATATATATATATCTACTATATAATATATGGCCAACACTCTCCATGAGTGTGACACATGGCATATTCATTGGTTGGCATGAGTTTCATTTTTTTTCTTTTCTAAAATAGCCTTTAAAAAATCTCAAAACAATTATGCAAAACATTCAACTCCCGATTTAACAGAATCCCAAAGGTCTTTCTCTTCAGCTTACAAGAAACATTTGAGATCTCTCCTCACCAAAAATGCATTCGACCCACTTCATTCTCCAAGAGCCGATCATGATGCTTCAATCCTCACGCATCTAAATCTGTAAGCTCTCTTTGTCTATGATTTTTGGGTTTAATTTCCCGATTCTTTATGGATTTTCGAATTCGCATGGATCCATTGCTCATAAAACCTTGTATTTTCTGTTTCGATTTCGTTTGTACAAGTTTGTTAACATTTTTTTTCTTCACGTATTTCTCATAGTTTGTTTCCGGCCGTGACTAGAATCGTAGGACCTCAACTACAAGTTATCAACAAGAGTGAGAAAGCTATTTGGATGCACGTTAGGTACAAGTTATAAAAAGAACATGTAAGGAACATCGACTTCATCTATGTTGTATATCTTTGAATTTTGTTTCAGTTTTGTTTCTATTTCTTTGTGGATATGCTATCCATTTTCTGAAAGTGATGTCTTTGCTCTAAACCATATAAGCTATTATCCATTTTCATGAAAGTGATGTATATTAGAGAAATACGGCGTTGAGGTTGTGATTTGGAAATCAAAAGAGGTGAGAGTGGAATTAAGGCGAGTTAACTTAGTTTCGCGTGAAGGTCGGCGAGTTATTTACTAACTCGGTGGTTCTTGCGATTGGTTCATGTTCAGGTAGATTTGAGATGTTGTCCTTGATTTTCAGGGTTTGTGGTACAAAAGCTCATAGTATTGTACTAGAACCGAAAGAATCAAATGCTATAACATCCCATGCTCTGTTTTTGACTTATGATCCTTGTAATAGTGGTGAAACTTTGGATCCAGAAGTTTATACTTGTCCCTCAGGTAAATGTTGATCATTTAGAGTGTTTTTTGAATCTATATTAATTAGCTTAAAGTTGGATCATTTTCTTTCTAAATCTCAGGATTAATGCAAAATTCTGGTTTTTAAGTGTTATCCTTCTATAGGGGCCACTGAAATTTTGAACTTTCGTTCTCAAGAGTGTTTGCTTCTAACCTCTGTCTGGTTATATGAAAATGGATTGTAAAGTTTGCTTAGAGAAGTATAGAATGAAATGAGTGATGATTGTTGGATTTGTATAACAAATATGGAAGATGAAAAGTGACTGATCTGGTTTGTTGTTGTTGTTTGAGATAGGTGAAGTATACATATGTGGAATTTCATCACAAGAAATACTTGATGATCTAGATCAAGTAACAAGCAATCCTCAACCGATCAATGTTCTCAAGAGAGTAGCGAAAACGGTTTTGATCGATACCGACAAAGAAAGCGCTCGAGTGAAAGCAAAACAAGTGTGTTTCTTGCCTAGCTAAACCGGAAACATTTTCTTCTAATGCCCTCATCGATTTGATAATTGTTTGAAAGTAAATTAAAGGTTAGTCTGGTCACTCTCAAGTAACAACGGTTTTAGTAAGTTATGCTTTCAATATTTGTATCTAAAAATATATTTCTCAGGGCAAATAGATTTACATCGAGAGTTTTGGGGTGTGTAAGGGGGGCTAAGAGCAGCTCCATTAAATTCCTTAAGTTTTCTTTAATCCTAACATTACCATGTATTGAATCGGTTCAAGGTGGATGAGTGAATCAAAACTGGTTCTTCTGGAATGAATTATTTTTGTTTATGAGTTTGATAGGAAAAAACCAACCTAGACATTAACTATAGTTGTTAATATGAACATTCCAATTGCATCATTGACTATTTAGCAGATAATTTCCTTGATGTACAGAACAAATATTATTTCTATCATGTTACTCTTAATATTTTGAATTGAGACGGGTTCATATTGTGTGACAAAACAAAGATGAGTAATTAGATCAATGATTTTTTTCTAAGACAAGAAAATCATGCACATCACACATTGATATATCGTGGTTTTTACCCATTTCAGGCCATGATATAAGTCCATGTTTTAGAGTCTTTTGGTGTTTTCTATGTGTTTTTAGAGTCTTTACAGGAACTAGACCGATTGGAGCAGAAAAGATGTTTACTGGAAGTTTTGGAGCATTGCGGAATGGAGAGTCAAAAAGTCAAAATCTGCCAGCAGAGCCAGCGTCGATCGACAGAGATTTGTGTCGATCGACAGGAGGTTTGACGAGACAAGAAGATTTTCCAGAGAGTGTCGTGTCGATCGACAGGCATTCTGTGTCGATCGACAGACATGCCAGCCGAGCCAAAAAGCCCAAATTGAAGATTTCCGTTTTTTCGAAGGAATTTTCAGATGTTTACTTTTCTTTTCTAGTCGGTTCGGGACCTTATAAATACGTTTTCCAAGCCATTGTTTAGGATGATGCTTTATTTTATCAATTACTTAGAGATTTTCATTAATAAAAAAGATGTTTTCTTCTATGATCATGTCTGAGTAGTTTCCTTGTTAGGTTTAGGGATTTTCAAGGGTTGTTGATGATTTGCTAGATCTGATCATAATTGCTTAGGATTAATATCATTAGAAGTTCTTCATCTTAACCTGTTCTTATTGCTGATTCTTGATTAGCTACCTTGAATCTGATCTTAGGGTAATTAATAGAAACGACAGTTTTATTGATTCCTTGAACTAGTTTTTGATGAGCAAAATTCCTATTCGCAAAGGAATTTGGCTTAGGGTTTTGTGAACAATTGAGCCTGAGATTAATGCTTGTTTAGATTCATAGGATTCGCAAAGGAATTTGGTTTTCTTGAATTTACTCATAGATAATATTCGCAACGGAAGCTGGTTTGTTTTACTTTCGTGTTCATGTTTAGGAACTGAGCTTCATAAATCCTATTGCTAATTGATCATCTGCATATCTGATTCACCTGAGATTTCCCTGTGTCTAGCGCTTTTCTCTATTGATTTACAACCGTTTTATTTACTGCTTTGTTTACTTGCATTCTCTTTATTCTGCCTAGCTTAATTCAAACTTATAAATCTATTGTGTTGCATTGATTCCCTGTGGATTGACACCTTAAGTACTGCATTGATCTCTTTGTTTGAGAGAGTAGCTCTTAGGATAAATTTGAGCATATCACACATCTTGTGGTGTAATGAACAATGGAGTGAACTCTACGAGCAAAATTCTTAATTTGGCTTCCAACCATTTATTAAGCAAATAACTTCTAAGTTGAGAGGAAACCCGCTTTGTAAAAGGATAAAAAGAACGATGTGAGGGTAAATTTCAAGACCCAGTAATTCGAATATTTGGAAGCTGATTTTTGGTGGTTTTATTGTGGGTACAAATTGCGAAGCTAATCGAATGAATGTGGAAAAGTTCTCGAAATATGAAACCACCTCACTATAATTATTACTTTAGACTAACACTGCATTTACAACCATTAAAACGTGAGAGTGAATGACCCAATCAACTGATAATCGACATCTACATAAAAAGCAAACACACCTAATAACAAAAACAAAAGCATTCAAAAAAAAATTTTCTATAAAGCCAATTCAAAACAATTACCCGCGCGTTTGCGCGGGCTCTTATCTAGTTATAATTAATAGAAATCTTTTATTTAACAAACTTTCACACAATTTCCATAGAAAATAATTAAGTTTATTAGCAAATATAGATGATATATCTGGACACAGAACTTAATATATAGGTAACTATTTTGGGTTTTGCCAACTAATACACAACTCGCTTAAATGTAAATTGTTAGAAATTTATTTTTTCTGGTTTTCAAATTTGTTTTTATTTCTCTCCAAATCTATTATATTATTAGAGAGGTAACTATGCACCAGAATGAAAGTTAAGTTTTTATTACAATGATTTAATATTGTTGTCTTTAAATGATTTATTTCAAATGAGATTTAGTTTCATTTTGTCTTTGATTGATTTATTTATTTAGAGATATACTCGATAAAAAAATTATGATTTAAATATTATAGATATCTATGCATAAATATTAAATTTGATGTTATCGAATCATTTTTCCGTCCTTATCTAACTCTCCATCGTTTCCTATATATAGACTTTCTTTTTGGTTTTTTTTTGTTTGAATTATACACAGTTTCCCCAAAGGCTTCCTAGGCTCAAGAGACTAATCTGTGTCGTCGGCATTCTTTTTAATGCCCAAAGACTTGGTTTAGGCATCACACAATCGTATGTTTTCCTTTTTTTCTGTATTTTTTTGTATACTTTTCATGATTGCTAAGATTTATTGTTAGTATAATTGCATGACAGTTCGATTTATGACTTTCTCCTATTAACACAAATCCATTATTTGATTATATATTAGTGGGTTCGTTTGCCTATCATGTTAGTATAACGTTCACAAATCCATTATTTGATTATATATTAGTGTGTTCGTTTGTCTATTATGTTAGTATAACGTTATACATATATATATATATATATATATTTATTTCACTGTATGTACATTGAGTTGATGATTTGGTGTATGTTTTGTTTCAGATTCTTCTTTGTATTCTCGAAAACCAAATCTTGGAATGTTTCGATAAGAAAAACATATGGTATTATCGTATGGTACTATCCAAAGGTAATTTTTATTTTTTATTAACGTTTTTAAATTTTATATTAAAACAAGTTTGATTACTTCTTTAGTTAAAGATATTTTTGGTATTATCTGTTTTGATTTTGATCCGAAAAAATAGTATTATATATGTAGATACTTGATGAAGAAATTGAAACTTGAAATTACGTTCTTCTAATCTTTAATGTATTTTGATTTGAATTTTTGGTTAAATTATGAATAATAGCTATGGGATTCGTTAAGTTATGTAGAAAGTATTTTGATATATTGACTAGGTTTTTAAACACTAATTTTAAATCATAAATCCTAAAAACTTATAGTAACTATTAGAATACTATTAATAATAATACTTTTACTTACATATTATATTATTTCTTGTTAATATCCTTAATGAAAATCTAATTTAAAAGTTCGATTGTTTACTTATTTTTTTAGAGTTTTTTAAAACATGTCTAACTAATGGATCTTTTTTTTTTTTTTTAGGAAGTACTAATGGATATATTCAATCGGCTGTTTTATATTTTTTGTTATGAATATATAACAATCAAATATTGTGATATATTTTATTTAGACTCATAGATACTTATAAACTCTAATTTAGTGATCTTATCTTTTAATTAAAAGAACATTTTCTTTTGTTCTTATTAATAATTGCTTAAAACTGATAATATAACTCCTGGAAAGATTATGTTTTTCTTTAAACCTATCATGGTACAAGAAACGGACCGATGAATTTAACATCAAACCTAATTGTTGTTATCCTCATGACTCATGAGTTTGATCAGAGAAATCTAATTAGGTTGAATCTTACGAGACTCATGTATGCAAAAATACCAAGAAAGTCCTATGATTTATATAATCAACTAAAGCTGTATATGATTACAAAAAAAAACCCGAAGAATATTGTACTTGAAACTTTAATTTTATACTATAAGTCAAGCTTCAATCCTACTAAAAAGATTACAAAGAACGTTATAATGCATCACGATTGGGTTGGAGGAGAAACAAAGCATATGTACAAAACAGAGAATTTCTTAAGAAAGTTGTCATGCATTGTGTTTTTGGATTTTGCACAGCTCCATGTTCTATTTTTTATTATGATTCTGATAATATGACACTTTGTGTTTGTTTTCTATTGATTTTGAACGGTTATTACTTCTTACTTTAGATTTTAGTCTACTACTTTTGTTTCTATGTTAATTTTTCTTCGAGCAATCTTCACTTACCAATTTGTCATTGGTAGACTAAGAAACCATAGATTCACAGAAATTTCAATATTTATTTATTTTACATATGTTAAGTTTTTGTGTTCGTTGTGGCATACATGTATCATCCACACTACGAGATGCTGAGAGAATTGGAATAGTCGCAATGGATTACCATCTAACATTTATAAGCACTCTTTTCTTAGTCTTTAAAAAATAGGATAAAAGCGGAATATTACGTTTTGGAGAATTTATGCTCTTATACAAGGGTTAATTACCCTTCAAAATCGATATGATCTGGTTTCTTTAGTTATGGTGTATTGCGAACTCCTACTACTTAATTTACCATCTTTATGTGAGCACAAAAACATATACCAAAATAAATCGAGCACCCCGCAACTAACCGGTAATTTTCACCAAAAACCAAATCAAATTAAAACATTATTTTTTCTATCCTACATTACATACAAACCAAATTTTCTATAACCAAACTAAATTAAACCGTAGTTTTATTCAGTGTGTGAGTGTTAGGGTTTAGTAACCTTCAAAATCAACGAATTAAGTCAAACTAAACGTTTTAAACTATTTGTCATTTATGAGAAGTTGAACACAAATAAAATTTGTGAGTGAATTGGAGAATTTTTTGTCTTTAATAGAGTAGAAAGTCTTGAGTGAATTAGAAAATAACTTTAGTGGAGTAAACGGATGAATATATATAAAATAAACATTTAAATGTGTAGACATTTATGCGAGAAATTACAATCGGCGCAGATTAAACTATTCAAAGTCACATTTTATTTATAAATTTTAAATACATTAATGCCCGCACCGGGTGCGGGCGAATCAGCTAGTAATTAAAATGAACCAGGTGTCGAGTTTCTTTATAAATATATATATTTTCCTACTAATAGAATTAATTAAACATTAGTAAGTGTGCTGCCAAGATTTTCTACGAAAGGTATAAAATATTGACAAAAAGGAAAGGAACAAAGGAAAATAACCTATGTATGGATAAAAAGACTAAATTCATTTTCTAATTATATTCAGTGACTCAACATGTTATAAAACATTGATTCCGTAGAAAACCAAAAAACAATATATAAACCCTCATTTATCAAAAAAACAATATATATAAATCATTCTTGTTAAACATCCTTTGCAACTTCAAGAGACAAACAAAAATGGCAGAATCTCCTCATAAGAAGATGAAACTCGATGAAGATCTGAAACTCGATCTGCCTGAAGATATGGTTGATCATATTATATCAACATTTCTTCCCATTAAGTCATTTTTACGAAGTCGTACTCTGTCCAAAGTATTCAGGAACACAGGAATTCGATGCAGAGACCTCGACTTCAGCGGAATACACTCCAAGAGGCGCAGTCAATCCAAAGTTGTACACA
Source organism: Draba incana (assembly GCA_963576765.1). Lineage (NCBI taxonomy): Eukaryota > Viridiplantae > Streptophyta > Magnoliopsida > Brassicales > Brassicaceae > Draba > Draba incana. The sequence goes on along the minus strand of OY755215.1, from coordinate 3,911,540 downwards.
CCATCGAAAGCGTTTTTAATCAGCACACAGGATCAGAGATCAACCGCTTTATCCTGAGTCTCAGTCACATCGGCGTGGAGGACAAGGTACTTTCATGGATCAATACGTGTCTTGGAAAAAACATCCAAGACCTTGAGTTAGATTTCTCAAAATCTAAGAAAGTTCTAGCGATACCAGTCGATTTCTCAGCTATTGAGACGCTCACCTCCTTGAAGTTAGGATGGTGTAAATTCGATATACCTAATAATTCTCCTAAGGGCCTGAAGCTGTTGAAGACCCTTTCTCTAATGGGGACCAAGGTAACAAAAGGTATGATAGATGGAATATTCAACAACTGCATCTACCTTGAGTCTCTCGAACTAATCGAATGCCGAATGAACGAGAGATTGAGCATCAATGCTCAGAATCATAAGTATTTCAAATCTCTTGTCGTGTATTCGATGCCAAAGGTCTTGCTCATCATTTTGGACGCACCTACGCTTGAGTGCTACAAATATGATGGACATATCAGGAGGGTCGACTTTTCAAGAGTAAATGCACTTAAAGAGGTAAAGTTGCATTACTATAATCGGAGATACAATTGGCGTAAGTCATCTAAAATGGTGCTTGATTACATGAAAGTCTATACTGGAGTTCATGTCCTCTCAATAACAAACGTCTTTCTTGAGGTAATTTCTTATTTAAAATGTATTTATTGAAAGTTGGAGTTTATTAAATTTATAAATTTTGTAGATTTAGTTGTCAACGAGTTGATGGTATCATTTTGGGATATATATTTGGAGTTGATGGTAGCATTTTGAGATGTAGATTTGGAGTTGATGGTATCTTTTTGAGACAATATGCACGAGTTGAGATCTTAGAAAATGTTGATTTTAGAGCATACAACTTCCACATGACTTTGCTTTCCATTGTTAGAACGAGTTACTGTTTAGTGTATCTTTGTTTTTGCTTTGTTTTTGCTTTGATATTGTTCAAAGAACAAGAATTTTCCTTATTCAAATTGCTAATCGATTTTGATATTATTTTTTATGGACTAAAAGTAACTTTATAATTAAAGAGAACATGATGTTAGGATTGTTGTCAATATTTTTCAAGAAGAAGGTATCTTCCTCTTTAAGAGTTTCATCTTTTTATTAAAACTAATAATGTTTTACGGATTGAAAATCAAATATGTAGGAACACAGTTTACAAAGAAAACTTACATTTACATAGCTTTCATCAAAACTTGTTGGATTTTAGGGTATCATTTGCACAAATTACTCTTTAGATGATTATCATATGTGACATTTACTATATAGTGTATATATTGAATTAAATGTGACATTTACTATATAGTGTATATATTGTATATGTGACATTTACTATATAGTGTATATGTGACATTTACTATATAGTGTATATATTGAGTTAAATGTGACATTTACTATTTTGAATTAAATGTGACATTTACTATATAGTGTATATATGCAACTTTGACATGGAAGCATGGTTTCTCTTTTTTAAGTTGTAAAATCTTTCACTTAAGTCAAAAACGCATTTATTGTAAAAATGGTTTTTGTTTGTTTAAATAAATGTCACATTTAATTCAAAAAAAATATATATATTAGATTTGACATGTTTTGTTAACTGTGTTCTACCTTCACTTTTGTTCATAACTTTTCACACTTGGTTTATAATGAGTTTTGATGTTTCCTCTTGCGTATATATATAGGCTCTCACGTATAAGTACGACAAAAGCCAAGGATATACAAAACAGTTTTACAAGTTTCAGAACTTAAAAGAGTTTCAGATTTCTCTTAGAGCTCCAACAATTTGCAATCTTTTTGACATTGCTGAATTCCTTACACAATGCCCCAAACTCGAAAAGGTTCTGATCGATGTAAGTAATTCTCTCTCTCTCTCTCTCTAGCCTAATTATACTTTGTTCGACCATTGGGATATTTCACTAGAACTTTGGTTTGTGATGTGCAGATAAATGATTTTACATTTGAAACTACTATGTACTGGAAGCTTCATCAGAAGGGTTTTATTCAGAATAACTACGAAAGTTATGCAGATAAATTAAAGTCTATCAAAATAGTCGAGATCCTTGGCTACAAAAACCACTTCCATGAGATTGATATAGTGGAGTTCTTTGCTGTGCATGCACGATCTCTAGATGATTTGATTTTGAAGTCTCCTAGAAACCCAAACGCTAAACGGTTTCCAACCGATGAGAGAAGGCTCAGGTACATAACAAGCCTATCTCCAAAGAAAGGTCTCATTAAGTTTTCCGAAGGTTATTAAGTTCAGGTGCCCAAACTTGACAGGCTTTACTAGCTCATTCGATGCATTTGGATCATTCTCATTTTATGTTGTTTTTTAATGGTGTTTTTCCAGATTTGAACTATTTTGTTCTTGTGCTTTGGATATGTCCTCTATTTGAACTCTATTTGTTTTTGGTTTTTAGACTATTATCATTATGTCAATGTATTCTCATTCTTATAACTTAAGATCATGGATATTGGGTTATTTGTTTTGCTCTTGAGAAGATTACATAATGAATCTTTTATCTTATAGTTTCTGTGAGTTGATCATGGAAATCTTTCTCACTAATTTCATCCAAGAATCTAATATTTGTGAGTCATTTTTAAGACCTGTTTTTACTCAAATCACACATAATTTACCAATTAATTTTGTTCGTTTCCAAAAATCAAAATCTTATGTATGCAAAAATCAAAATCATGTATGTGAAAAATATTTAAACCAAAAAAAGGATGTAGGGGGTAAACATTTTTGGATTACACACGAACCGAATAGAAAAAAAGATAGATAAGAGAAAGTTGTATGTCACTGAAAGGCTTGTTCATCTAACTAACCTCTACATGATAGTTAGATGGCCGTATATTTTATTGTACACATATAGGTGTCATCATAGACTATTTCCATCCAAAATATGAAGTCTCTCTGCATAACCCAAAATTTGGGTGTTTACCATGAAATAGTCTATATATAATCATTATTCGAAGAAGAATCCATTGAATTCGTTTTGTTGTTCTCCGAAGAGAATAACAAAAATGTATGATCCTCTCATAAGCAGATGGAAATTTTCATATATGAAATTCAGTGAAAATTTGCATGAAGATCTGGTTGACAACATCATGTTTCTCCACATCCAAACTGTTTTTAAAATCAAGTTAACAAAATTGAAATCACAAAAGTGCAAACTATCATTATGTGCTATATATACTGTATGTTTTTACATCTAATATACGTAGAAAAAGAAATAAATATGACCTTTAGCCTAAGAACTTTTTAGCTGAGTTGAAAATACACGTCAAAACTATTGGATATGTCCTCATCTTTACTAACTGATAATCTCAAATTTACCCTGAACTACTCTTTCAAATTAAGAGATTGTAGTAGTACTTAGGGATCGAATTCACAGGGAAAAGAAATCACACAATAAACATCAAATTCGAACCAAGCTAAGAGAATAATATTGAATGTAAAACAAGTAAATAAGAAAGCAGTTGAATATAATTAATGTTCTTAAAATCAATTGGACAAAAGCTAGGCGTAGGAAAATCTTAGGTGAATCCGAATTGCAGATCTAGACAGATAGTTAGGAGTTTATTAAGCACTGTTCTTGAACTTGAAACACTAATATAAAACCAATCAGTTTTCGCTGCATAGATTATCTATGTCTAAACTTTAGAATCCCAAATTTCTTTGCAAATCCTATCAATTCAAATAAGCATTAAGTGTAGGTTCAATTGTTCACAAAACCCTAAACCAAATTTCTTTGCAAATAGGAATTTTGCTCATCTAAGACTAGTTTAGGCAATTAATCACACTTTCGTGTCTACCAATTAACCTAAGATCATATTCTAGGTCGCGAAGCTAGAATAAGCAATAAACACAAATCCAAATGAAGAACTCTAATGAATTTATCCTAACAACTCAATTCAACCTAACAATTCATTAATCACCTTTGAAAACCTTAAACTTAACAAGGAATCTACTCAGACATGGTGAATGAAACAAACATTATGAATATAATAGAGTGCATAAAAGAGATAAATGAGTTCAAAATCTTCTTTGAAGGAGTCTGATTTGTCTCTCCCAAGCTCTGCTACAAATCTCTCTAAGTCTTAATAGAATAAAAGTTAATGCCTAATAATGGCTTTTAAAACCTAAATATAGTCTAAAACATGAATGGGCTGATTTGCAAAACAATAGAAACTTCTGGGCCAACTTGCAATTCTTCAAAAGTTCTTAAAAAGCTGTGCAGAATTTTCGTTTTTTAGTAGTGTCGATTGACACAGATGTTGCGTCGATCGACGAAGTCTCCTTTTGCTGGTATCTTTTCAGCAACATCTTTCATTTAGCTCCAGAATGCTTTCATATCTTCAATTAAGCTCCAAACGTATTAAAAGACTCTAAAAATACCAAAAAGACTCTTTAAAACCGACTTATATCATGGCCAAAAACCGGTAAAAACCATGATATATCAGTAACTTCATGTTATTTGTCTCAAAATAGATAACTACATTATGATCCATTAACATGCATTCCGTTGCCTAAAAGAGCTTGCGACACAGTATTCAGAAGAGAGAGGCTTCTTTGTTTTTTTTTTTTTTGTTCAACACATTGGATTTATCTCATATCAAGCGGTTACACTCCAAAATGGAGAAATTGTTCGAAACCGAAACGGTTGAAATTGGAATTACAACAACATGAACATTACAACATAAGAAAAGCTTGATAGAAGCAGATAAGATACAAAGCAAAGGTTGTATTCTCATTTGCGATAGATAGGGAGCCAAAGGCATGAAGAACCGAAAACCCGTTTGATTCTCTAGAGACTTTGGCCGAAGCTTCAGCCAATGCACAATCAATCACCAAACTATCACTAAACAAATCCCCGTCCACAAGACTTCGATTAGCTACAATTTGTAGAGAGGCATACATGGATTCTACACTCTTTACACCCAAGACCTTTGCAAGGTCATTAATAGCTCGCACGACAAAAGCCAATAGCATAGAGCTTAACACTACTCGCTCCCTAAAGGAGGAGAGATTTTCCGGTTTTGGAACCGAATGCGGTTTACTCACGAGGAAACTAGTCCTTTGAGCACCAATCCATCCTAGTATAATCGACTCACATCTAGACCAAAGGCCTCAGATAGATAGAACATCGACGCAATAATAAGGCATGGTTCGAGAGAAGGCATAGAGATATAAGAATTCAGACATGTGCCTCGACTTAGAAATTGCAGGGTTTGAGAACCCAGAAAACTTGAACTCAACAGTGGATGACTTCTTTGACGCTCTGATCTTTGGATCATGGTTTGAATCTTTGGAGATGTCCAGTTTATAATCGGAATTGTCGTCACCATAAGCTTCAGTTAAAAAGCTCAGGGAGGTGAGAACCAATCCTGACTCCACATTACCCATTGGCTCTGAATAAATCAGATATGAGCCTACATCTTAAGCATATTGGGCCAAGCCCATAAGATTCTAGATCCTTGGTTTGGAAATTAGGTTTGCAGATTCTCCGACTAGATCGGTCAGAAAGGAGAAGAGCTGGGTCATGTTTCTCACCTGATTCACTGGCGGGTCAACCATGAGCACCAGGGAGTGAGGAGGCGGAGGAGGAGGTGGTCGCTCCAGGCTCGATTTGGAGGTTTTAACGAGCTCTGTGACATTATAGCTAGAATGGCAAGAGACGGACGAGGAGATTGTATCAACGGTGATATAGCAGAGGCACATACCGATGATAGGTTTGGATTGTGAGGAGAGTGTGTGAGGAGTCTCGAAGGAAAAGACACAGAGCACAAAGCTATGGTGGTCAGATCCGAGGGAGGCGTCGGTGGATCTGGAGGATCGGGGGGTTCCGGTGGAAAGCAGAGCTCCGGTGGCTCCGGCGGAACCGGGTGGAACAGAGGAGACGGGACGGTCAACCTCCGTCGATGAGCAGAGTTGAGCATTTCCGATTGTCGTTGCCGGAGGAGAAGGCCATGAGACAAGCATCAGATGGAGATCAATACACACTTTAATAGAGAAGGGAAAAAGGCACATCTGAAGCAGAAGAATGGAAGTTCCGGTCAGAATAGGGGAGATTTTCCGGTCACAGACGGTGGAGGAGAACCATGGCGGCCACCTCGGGAATCACGTCTGAGAGCTTCTCTATTAGGGCGAACTCTTGTCGTTGCAACTTGAAATGTCGGGTAGAGGCTTCTTTGTTGTCAATACAAATTTAATCTTGAAATATTTTATCCGCCTAAAGATTTTGTTTCATAAGATTTTAAAATTTTAAAATATGAAATTAAATTAAAAGACAACGACATGTTTGTTGTTTAAATTAAATTAAATTAAGATCTTAGTTTGTTTTTCATGTCTTTGAACTGTAGACGTAATAACAACGACATGTGTTGCAGAAATTTCCAGAATGCCTTTATTTAGCAAACATGCACACAATCTTCATCGAAAGCAACTAAGTTTATTGGAAAATGGTAAATATAGTATAATATAGTTGACACAATATATAGGTTTTTTTTTTTTTTGAGCCAACTAACATACAACAAGATTATAATAACTAAAGTTTAAAAAAAAAAAAAGATTATAGTAACAAATTTAGTTATCTTTTTTCAACTTAGGTCAAAACTGCATGCCGCCTATTTTGGAGCTTTCGTGATTGAATTGGAGATTTTTGTGACTTACATTCAGCTTCAGTATGAGGTGGAGGCTATGGATAACCTCTGGTTTTGGAATGAGATAGCGGTGAAGTATGACGTGGCGAGATCATCGGGAGAGTAGAGACTGGTTTTGGATGCTTCTAGTTACCACCTACTAAAGTGCATGTCTTTTTTTTTTTTGGACAACAAAAATCTTCATTAACTTTAAAGCAACAGTTCGGTTACAACGGCATAAACTGTCAAAATAAAAATACAATAAATTGATTCAAATCTTTTAGAAAGATAAGAAGAATCATGGGATGATCCAACAGATAGTTTGGAAACTTTTGGGCTAAAGCTAGAGCCCCAACCATTTGTAAGAATTCGGATTTTACCGAAGCAGTCCTTATTTCTTCATCTGCATCCATAGACCACGCCACTCAGGCATTAGGTCGAGCCACCAAGGACACAAGATTCTTGGCTTTACACTCAATATTCGGATACCATTCTCTAAGCCTAATCTTTATTATGGACGCTATCGTCGCTACCGTTGACCCTTCTTGAACTAGAAGTGAATTCCAATACCACTAACGAGCAAACGAAATTCCGAGCACCTCCCTTTAATCGTTCATCACCTTTGTCTATCACAAGATCAGGGGAACGGGAACTTACTCGGGGAGGGGACTCCCAATTGCTCGTCCAATAGCTCGGCAAGCTTCCGGGCCACCGCCAGAGAACCGTGTGTGGCGGATTTACACCATGCTGTGAGTAGCCCCGCTGCGGTTGCACCAACGGTGAGGCTCATTTCTTTTGAGAAGTCCACGAAGGACCCAAAAAAGCATCACAACCACCAGCTGACTTACAATGCTGGGTTTTTAAAAGTGGGACTCTTTTAATATAGCCTATAGTGACACAAAATCCAGTGGGCCAGGTCGAGACCCAGTACAAACCCAATATTGGTGTTAGGGTTTCACTAGAGGAGGGAGTCTTACCTCTACGTCTTGCTAGGACGCAGTCAATGGAGGCGAGCTCTCCGGTATGGAGAGTGGGACGGTTGGAGAGAGTGGTGTGAGAGATGGAAGGAGACACCACCAGAGGTGGATTTACTGGTTTGTACCATGAATTAATCGCTGGATACACCAGTGAGAAGCTCTGAGACCATCTTCATCAATGTGTCTTACCAAGAAATCTTAAGATCTTGTGAAGAGAGAGAATGAAGAAAATTTTTTAAACAAGAATTTTAAGATCTTGTGTCTTGCTAAATGGTGTGTTATGATTGGTTGAATGTATTTTTAATGAATTAAAATTTAAATAAAGAATTAAATAATATTAAAATTGTTAAGTTAGACTTTTTTGAAGATCTTTATGGATGGAGATGCTCTGATGGTCTTAAGGGATACACGGCGTTAATGGGCAAATCGAAAAGTTTCCGACAGATCGGGTGAATCTGGCGGTTCAGGAGGGGGAGTCGCCGTGAAAACACTAGGACGAAAGGCATGTGGCGGTGGCTCTGGGTTTGGAGGAGGAGACGTCGCGGAGGAGGAGGAGCCGCAGCAGCGGATCGTCGAGACTTTAGAGCGGCAAGAGGGTGGAGAGGAGCCTGCGGTGATGGAGATTGAGAGGTGGTTCTCCATCATCTTGGTTTTTGGTAGGCGGCGGTTGCGGCGGTAAAGATGGTCTTCAAACCCTAATCTCCCTTGAGGTGAGAGAAGAGAGCGTCCATATTGGTTTGCATTACTTAGGAAATACTAAAGTGGCATGTCTGATAATCCAAAAGCCACAAGCGAAAAAAAAAAAAAAAATTGGACAATTTATTTAAACTTACCAAAAACTGAATTTGTTATTAATTTAATCTATAAGTAATAAATTGACATGTGTTTGTTCTCTAATGTGTCCAAATCTATATGATAAAATATAAAAACTTTTAAATAAGCAAATTTGCAAAAAATCCAATAGAAAATTGTTAATTTTGCTGGTAAAGAATAGTAAATAATATAACATATTTGGACACATAACTTAACATACGTGTTGTTCAAAATATTTGTTTTTCTAAAACATATATTACCATAATGTAAAATTTAATACTTTGAATACAGAAGTCTATAACTAATCAATGAATAAAGGTATTCATTTTCATATGCAAACTACGGAAAAGTAACTAGCTTCTCTATGACTTCATAGCAATATTTTTTGACTTTTAACCAAAAAATAAATAAAATTAATGGGCAATTTTCATATGACCATTTTAGATGATTTTTTTTCTCTTCAAAAGATTTTCAAACAATTCATCAATATATTTCTATAGAAAAGTAAAAGATAGAGCAACCAATTTGCTTTCTCAAAATCAAATTTTCTCAATATAGAGTAATAAATTTATATTCTAAAAAAAACAAAAAACCAAATTAAAACATAATTAAATGGGTCATAATCACTGACTACAATTTTTACACAAATCATTTACTCCCCTTTTTTGTCAAATTAAGAATCATTTATTAAGAAAAAGTAAAATATAAAAAGGCAAAGCCAAATCTTAATTTTTCCATGAAATAATCTATATATAAATCATAACAAGTATAGTGATACGAAACAAACCATTGTAAAGAATCTATTGCTCTTTCAAAAAAAAATAGCAAAAATGTCAGAATCCTCAAATAAGCGCATGAAATTCACTAATGATTTTCCTAATGATCTCGTGGAACATATCACATCAACATTTCTCCCTATCCAAACTGTTCTACAAAATCGTCTGGTCTCTAAAACATTTAACCATGCCGCGATACAATCCCGAGAGCTTGATTTCAGCGAAATATATTCTAAGCGACGCAGAAAATTAAAAGTTGTAAGCATCATCGAAGCCATTTTTAATCAGCACAAAGGGCCAGAGATCAAGCGATTTGTTATGTTACTTGATCATAAAGGCGTGGAAGATAAAATACTTCAGTGGGTCAAAACATGTATCGGTAAAAAAATCCAAGAACTTGTGTTAGATTTCTCCAAAGCCAAAAAGGTTTTGGAGATTGTTGTTGATTTCTCTGCTATCGAGACTCTAACAGTTTTGAAACTAAGATGGTGTAAATTTGAAATACCGGGTAATTCTCCAAAAGGTTTAAGGCTTTTGAAGACACTTGAGCTAATGCAGACCAAAGTAACAAAAGAGATGGTAGATGTAATATTCAACAATTGTATTCACCTCGAGTCACTTGAATTATTCTACTGTCGAATGGACGAGGTATTAAGCATCAACGCTCAACATCATAAGAAGTTCAAGGTACTGGTCGTGTTTTCTATACAGAAAATCTTAAAAATTGTTGTGGATGCACCCACTCTCGAACGCTTCGAGAATGGTGGATATGTGAGGTTTGTTGAATTTTCAAGAGTGGATGCACTTAAAGAGGCAAAACTCCACTATACTCGACATAACAATTGGCGTTATTACGATTCATCTAAGACGGTGATTGATAACATGAAAGCCTATACAAGAGTTCATGTCCTCGCAACGACAACCATTTTTCTTGAGGTAAGTTTTTATAAAAAGAATTAGTTTCGGAGTGATCTAAAATACTCACACATCGTCCTTACTTGATTTTTTCTTCCACTATATTCAATTTATTTTAATCAATATAATCATATTTTATATAAAATGTATTTTAAATCTACATTGTGGAATATCTTCTTAGGCTCCAAAAACGGTAGGCACGGCCTTTGTATTGTACAGTTAATAGTTATAAACCAATATAATACACTGACAAAACTTAAATGTAATCGAAGTCAATTTTCATCAATGTTCATATATAGAGTATGCAATTTTCACATGTTCATAATCTTTTCGTTCTTGGTTTAGAGTGAGTTTTGATGTAGTTCCTCTCACATGTATACCTAGGCTCTCACGTATAAATACGTAGGAGAAGGAAGAATGGAAAACCCGCCTTTCCGGTTTCCGAACTTAAAGGAATTTGAGATTTCTTTTCAAGCTCCAACAGTTTGCAATCTTTTTGACATCGCTGAATTCATCAAACACTGCCCTATACTCGAAAAGGTTTTGATCGATGTAAGTATCTCTCTCTCTCTATAATCAATATTTTTTTTCTACCAGTGGGCTTACTTCATTAAAACTCTTTTTTGTTATGCGCAGATTAAGAATTTTACATTTCAAACTGATTTGTTTTGGAAGATTAATCATAAGCCAAAGCTTGAGAAGGACTACCATTTAGACTCTATCAAGGAAGTCAGGATCGATGGCTATAAAGGCCACTCGCATGAGGTTGAGATAATAGAGTTATTTCTCAAAGACACAATTCCTTCGGAAGGATCAGAATCAGACTCAGATTAGTTACATTATATGTTTGTATCTGTAAACATAAAACAAGAATTTCCGACGGATGCTTCATATCAGGCAAACCTTAAAGTATGACACGTGTTTCCACAAACCCGTCGGAAATCTGTCGGAAATTTATATATATTTCCGACAGATTTCTGACGGGTTTGTGGATTAGAGGGCAAATTTCAGAATTTTGAGAAGACAAAGTCTCGGCATACAATTCTAACAACAAAAGTAAAAGATAATAGAGTAAATAACCTTGTCGATGTTATGCAGAACATGATTTGCGATTTTGTCATGTTTCAACCAAAAGCGTTTTATACAGTTACATATACAAAACAATAGATGTTTACTGAAAATACTAAAAATACTAACTGTTTAGAATTTGAATGTTACAATGATCATTATCAAGTATTTTATTTTCTAAATCATGATCCAATCATATTATTAACTTGTAACTACGAAAACGGATCGTTAAAAAGCTCAAAACCACATACCCGTCGGAAATATGTATGATTTTCCGACAGATTTCCGACGGATGTGCCAAATTTTACCCGCGAAATGAAAAATAAATACTGCGAAATCAGTCGGTCCAAGACACGCGGTCATTTAATTTATTTCGATTTCCGACGGATTTCCGACAGATTTAAATCCATCGGAAATTCTAGTTTATTACCCGACCTTCTTCTCCCCGAAGAACACAACCGACGGGTTGAAATCTCAATTCCTCTCCGCCTCCGATCCTCTCCGCCGCCGCCGTGACTATTTCGCCGGTCTTCTTCGCCGGATTTCGCCCCCGCCGCCTCAATTTCTCTCCACCTCTTCTTCGCCGGTCTTCATCGCCGGATTTCGCCCCCGCCGCCTCAATTTCGCCGGTCTTCTTCGCCGGATTTCACCCCCGCCGCCGTGACTATTTCGCCGGTCTCCTCCTCTTCGCCGGATTACAAATGGCGGAAATTCCTTCCCATTTGTAAGTTTCCTCAAATTATCAAAGAAATTTTGGTTTGATTTAAGAATTGAGTTTGTGAATTAGGAATTGAGATGTTAGATTTAGGGTTAGGGAAGTTAGATTTTAGGGTTAGGGAAATTTAAGAAATGTTTTTTTGTTGTGAAAGTTAAATTTAGGATTAGGGTTAGATTTATGATTAGGAAAGTTAAATTAATCAAATTGGTTTTTTTTGGAAATTTAAGAAATGTTTTTTTAAACAATTGTATTTTATAATTATATATTTAACCAATTTCGAAATTTTAAGATAATGAATTAATTTTTGAATTTATATATATATTTTTATAAATTTTATATAATTACATTTAGGGAAAATATATTTTGCCTATATTTTAAAAAAATTGTTAGCATTGTTTACTAATTTTTAAACAATTTTAAGGATTAATTAAGAATTTTAGATTTTTAATATTTTAGAATTTTAAATTATGTAACAATTACTTAAGAATTTTAGAATTTCTTAATAATTTTAGCATTATATTTGAAAAAGCTAAGATTTTTCATTAATTTAAAATTTTTTTTAATATAAATGTAGGGATTATAGTAATTTCGCTGCATCTGGCCGCGGCGGACGTCGTGGTCGTGCGAGTAGATCTCGTTCGAGTACGACGTCTACACCAGCACCGTCGTCTACACCTCTACAGACGCCGGAGACACCACCAGCCGCCACAGCACCGTCTCAGATTAGCGTCGAGGACTTCGTGGGTCTTCCTGGACGAGAGAAGTTGACTAATCTCCATCCAGACAGATGCGGTAGAGACACATGGTAAGTTTTTTGTTACATTTTTTTTTTTTTACTAATTTAATTTAATTGTGTCTAATGTAATTATATTGTTACATTTTTTTCTGTAGGTTTGGTGATTCTCGAAGCGGGATTTCGAAGTCCCTCAACAAGATGGAAAACTCTTTGCTCAGCCGTCCGTATCCGGCGTACACCGCCATGCCACTGGAGGATCAAGAAATGTGGTTTCGCCAATTTGCGGTAAGTCATCTGTTTTCACAATTTTTACTTTCATTTAAAGTATTATTATTTTTTTTAATTTTTCTTTTTCCACCAAGAATTTAGGTGGGAACCACACTTGACCGCTCGGGTCAGGAGGGAATTCGACTTGAAAGCGGGACGGCACTACTCGAAGAAGGTGTTCGAGTGGAAGGATAAGTGGCAACACGATAAGGTGCCAAAGGAGATGGTTGAGAAGCCGGACTTGTGGAACAGGTTCATCGCCTATTGGCAACAAGAGGATACCAAGGCGAGCTCTACATATCACTCTACCAACCGGAACAGCACGCGCAACGGCAAAGGTAAAGCCACCCACAACCTTGGAGCTACCAGCAAGGAGACAAAGGCTAGGGATATGGTAAGTTTTTTATGTACGTCTTGATTTTTATTAATTTTTTTTTAGTTTTATACATTTATATTATCAAATAAATATCTAACAACTGCATGCTAAGGAGTTGGGTCGGGAACCCAACAACTTGGAACTTCTGCTAGCAACACACACCGACAAGGATGGTGTCGTCCAGGATCAGCTAGCTCGGGAGATTCAGGAGAGCGTCCGAAGAATGGAAGACGAGTACATTCTGTCTCAGCCACTCACGGAAGGAACCCCTCCCATCACCCAAGCCCCGGACGACATCATCAACGAATTCGTCTTAAAGGTATGTAAAATTTATTATAGTTTTCAAGTATTTTTCATTTACAATTCGTTCCCGCAGGTTGCTCCGAAGAACAAATGACGGATTTATGGTCTTCCCGACGATGCAGGATCATCGGGGTCTTCTCATTACTACAGCGAGTCATCCGAGCTGAGAGCCCAGATGCAGCAAAAGGACGTCGAAATTGAAGATTTGAAGACGACGGTCCAGAAGATACAAGATGCACAAGCCACCCTAGAAGTCGACCGGGAGAAGAACAGGGAGATGATGCGACGGATGATGGCGTACTTGGGGCGCAACCCGGATTTTCCTCCGCCGCCCACCGAGTAGATTTTTATTTTCAACCTTTCTGTAAAACAATCTTACTTTTTATTTTAATTTAAATAATTTTATTTTAATTTAAATAATTTCAAATTTTAAATTAAAAATTTATATTAAATTAATTATTATTTAAATTATTATTATTTTTAATAATTTCTACGAATCCGTCGGAAATTGATCCGTCGGAAAGCTGTCGGAAATAACACCGTCGGAAATCTGTCGAAAATACATCCGCCGGAAGTTGTCGGAAAGTCGTCGGTTTACAAGTTATCGGAACCCGTCGGCATTTTGTCGGAAACAAAACCGACGGTTAACCGATGGCTATTCTTCCGACGGGTTGCCGAACTCCGGCAGGCTGTCGGAATTCCGTCGGAAATAAGTCTGTCGGAAATCCGTCGGCATTTGTGACGGATTTCCGACAGACTTATCATTTCCAACAAGATAGAACTGACGGAAATATCTGTCGGAAATCTGTCGGAATATGCGTTTTCCGACAGATTTCCGACGGATTTTGCCGTCAGTTTCTCGCTGTTTTCTTGTAGTGGTGATCCCTTGAGATGCAGAAAATAAAGTTCATTCAATGCTCGCTTTCTTTATTTTCGCCTTGATAAGTATTGTTACACCTCTCTATGGTTTTATTATAAGTCCAGGCTAAAACAAAGTTCTCTCTCTCCCTTTGTAAGCAACTAGCTCCAAATTGTATCTCTCAACAGGAAGACAACTCCAAATTGTAGCTCCATATTTCGACTGTTAAATTTAATAGGATTACAACTCAAAATTAATAGGCAGTAAGTACAAAGACATATGTCTCATATATATCACTTAATGTTCATGCCTACTTTTAACGTGTGATATTATTCTCAACATGTTCCTTTGAGAAAATGGTTCTTATAGTTTTTTTGTCTCGGCATGCCAATTTCGATGAGACCAATTTTGGGTTGTATCGATATTTGGTTGGTGTAAGGGCTTTGATACAATGTTAAGTTTCGATGGGAGTTATTGCTAGTAGATTTTTCTTTCCAGTAATAATGACCTTGTTTGAGAGCGAACAAGGCTATCTCGTTGTTGAAGTGGTTGATGTAACTTTTGAGCTTCTTTATGTGGGCTTGAACGATCTAATACAAGTCTACATACATATTTCGAATATTCTACTACCGGCAAATTGGAAGCATTGTGTAGCTGATATATAACTATGAGACCTTGCTTCAAGAAGGTTGGTGAACCATTGCAAATTGAACCGTAGAGACTTAACCCGAAGGTTGTGCACATTTAAACTCTTTTAGATGGTGTAGTATAGATAAGCATGACAATACATTTTTATTTTATTTGTTCGCTTTACTTGCAAAGAAGATAAGATTAACATAGGTAGAGTAAATATTTTAAAATTAATATGAACAAAACCAAGTGCTAATGCTTTGTTACATGACCCCTAGTCCTGATAAAATACGGGACAGTTGTTGGTACAGGTGAACTTTGATATTTCGAGACCTTTATACCACTTATCATCAAGTTGTTTAGACTTTTGGAAGAATACCCAATACTCCACATGCCGGTCCAAACGACCATAAAGTAAACCAAAAATTTGATGTTGTAAATAAGTTACATCTGGCATAAGTGATTCGTTAAACTAAAATAGATATGAGTCATGTGAAGCTAAAAGATTTATCCCAAATGGAGATTATTATTATTATAATATAAAGTTTGTGTTTTATTACTTGCACTTTTTGAAAAAGAAAAACATTGACCAAAAATATTATTTTAAAGATTCTTAGATTGTTCAGTCAGTTATATCCCAATTAAGAACATCTAGTAACAAAACAATAATATGCATTAATTAAAGAGATACACTTAAGATCAGTTAGTATGCTAGTAAGATTTTCAACTAATGGCATAGATATACTTTTGTAATAAGATTGCAAGGATAAAGATAGAGAAATTTAATAATGATTTTAAAATATGCATATCTTTGAGTTTTGAATATTTAATAGTGACATAACAAACTCAATTGCATATACCATAATTAGGCACAAAAAAATCAATAATATATAAATATATACTCTTTTAATTGAATTAAGTTTGTGTGATTTTTGTTACTAAAGGAAATATTGGCCAAAATCTTTTATCTCTAACAAGTTTGTAAATTGTTCAAACAGTTAATTATATACCATGGTAAAATTATAATTTCTTTGATTAAATATCTGTACCTACAGTTAGTTAATATATCAATGACATTGACTATTTTTTCAATAAGATTGTGGTATAAAATGAAAGAAATATAATAGTGAGTTTTGCATATCTACGCATCTTGATAATCTTGGTAATACAATAAATGATTTTTGTGTAAATTGCATATGCTATAATTAAGTAATAAATACTTTGTTTATAAAATTTACTAGCCTCAATCTTATGGTCGGTGCTAAGAAAGTAGATTACTAAAAAAACTGTGTCAGAGACTCAAAAGGATTTTTTGAGGGAATCCTAAGAACAAAACCGTGTGAGACTAAACCGACAAACGAACACCATCTCGCCACGTAAGCACGAAATTACCACGTTGGTTCTTTCTCCGGCTCAGGGATCGCCACGTGTCTAATCCCAACGGCTAGTTTTCTTTAAGCCGTCTTTTGCTTACCACACTAGACAGGAAGGAGGGAAATAACAAATTTAAAAAAATTTAAGATATTTTCTTGCCTTAGGAAATTTCCAGCGTTTTCTCGTTCTATTATTAAATAAATAAATTACTTTTAAAAAGGAGAAATTAAATAAATAATTAAAGTACTATAAGTAGAGAGAAGTAAGCTCATCTTCTTTGTCTCATTTCTAAAGAAAAAGAAAAATTACTCATTTTTCTCAACTTGTTTCATTTCCCGCAACACATAACTTCAAGATTATACCGAATAATCTCTGAAATCTTCAGTTTTCTCTGGAAAATCTCACTGTTTATAGGTTCGTTTCTTGTACTTTCTTCAAATCCTCTGTTTTTGGATTCTCTGGTTACAGAGAAATTTGAAAAAGATCTGATTTTTTTATGTTTTCTGATGCAGATACCGAACATTTTTTTTGGGTATTTCATAAATTTGGCGAAAATGGCATTGGGAAAGAAGAGAATCGTTGCCCAGAAATCGAATTTGAAGCATCGTCGTGATGTGGATGATGGAGGATTAGGGTTAGGGTTAGAGTTTGTTCAGTACAAGAGAGGATTTGGGAGAAAGAGGATTCTAATTTCATCTAATGATGAGATTAGGGATTCGATTTTCGCTTCATCGAAGAAGCTTTGCGATAAAACTTCGGCTGCAAATGGTCAAAGTCTAGAGCTTGAAGATCTTCCACAAGATATTCTGGTTAGTTTCATTCACAAATCTGATTAAATCTTTGTTTGATTAATGGGTTTTGTTAATTAGTTAATAATTCATGTTAAAGTTGAATCCTTTGTGTTTTCTGAGATTTAAAATCGTATTGGAAATGAGAATTTTTTCAAATTCTGGTTTTCTTCACAAATTTGTTATCATCCTCTTCTTAGTTTCTGGGTTCTGTTAGTGTACTGAGTATTTAATCAGATTGAGCTCAAAGTTAAATCCTTTTTGTTCATAAAAAATGCTGTTTTATTTTATTCTGATTTATGGGTTTTGTTAACTGGGTGAGATTTTGTGTTAATTTATGGAGTCTTAATCAGATTGAGCTGAAAGTTGAACCATTTGTGTTCAAATTTTCCATTTGTGGAGAATTTTTGTTATTGTGCATAGATTGTTTGTTTGACCATTTCACAAACGCTTATGAGATCTTGTGATTTATTACAGGTGAAGATTATATGTGGGGTTGAGCATGAAGATTTGAAGCAATTGTGTCATGTTTCAAAGACAATAAATGAAGCTGTGAGTAAAAGATTAGCATCATTAGTAGATTTGATGATACACCATTAGTTGATGTTGATATCTAATTGTTACTTGTTTTTAATTACAGACATTGATCGCAAAGGAGTCGCATTTCGCGTATAATACGCCTCGGAAAACCTCGGTTTCCCACCACGGCAGATTCGGTTTGGAAAAACCGTGTGATTTAGATGATGATATTGAAGCACCAGGAGCTCCATTGCAGAAAAGGTCCCGCCTTTCACGGGTAAACCGCGATAAGGAGGATTATTCTGGAGTTTCAGTGGCTCTGTTCAACTAAATTTAACTTGGTTTGTGACTGAAAAGACGCTGTTTCTTCAAGATCCTTGGTTGAAGAAAAGGGTTTTAAGTTATGTTATTATGTTTTTGTTTTTGATGAGTCTGTGTAAATTGTTGTTAGATAAAAAGAGAGAAAGAGAGATAGGGTTTTGGAAAGAGTAGCTTGTTTAGAAAAGGTCACAAATGAACTCTTTGGGAGGGTTTTACATTTTTTTGTATGTTGTGTACTGTAAATTTTGTTTATTTGGTTTTTGAAAGTGAAGTAATAAGAGATGAAATATTTTGTTTCAGTACTTATTTTGCTTCTCTTCATTTCATTATTAAAAGTGGTTATTGTCATTTTAGTGCCATGCGTATAATAATAAGTTATGAAATGTAATCCTGGTTTAATATGTTTTGGTTTGTATGTATCACACTGAATGGAGCAAAATGAGCTTTGATAGATAATGAAATGAATATAATGTATTGCCGAAAAAGAAAGAATTACAAACAGAGAACCAAAACCATAGGCAACAAATTTGCTAACGCAAATCCATCAAATAGAGAACAATTCTTGGAACTCTGGATTTTTTTTATCCGGAAAGGCTCATGAATTAAAGCCGTACATGTCAAAAATCTTGTCGTCGGGTGGTCTCGTGTTGTTGTTACTTTCAAGCACTCTAAAGCTATCCATTGAAGGAGGAGGAGGAGGAGCCGCGGGCGGGGGTGTTGCCACCCAATGCGGGGTAGGAGGAACAGAGAAGTTAGATCCAGAAGCCTCTTGATGTAAAACAACTACATTAGGATTTGCCTGTGGTGAGTTTCCCGTGGTTCTTCGGTTTGATGAATTCGCAGAGGCCAGAGACGGTTGAAAAGATTGTTGTTGCTGATTCTTCATTGGTGATTTGGGCCGTAGAGATTCAATATCGGGAGTAGTCACAATGAGATGAGGTGCATCTGGAGGCGGATTCCTCCCTCCTCCTCCTTGCCACACTTTACCTTCCTTGTCTGCAAAGTTCCTCACATATGCCTACACAAGATAATATCCAAAACCGAATCTTACACTTCTGCAAATTCCTTGCATACGTCTAAATGTCATGTAGAAACCAGATGGGATTTTACCTGTGGATCGAAGTTTGAGGAAGAAAGGCCTTTCCCAACAGTAAGCCAGCCAGATCGAATATTGTGGTCTTCACCAAAAAGCTCTAGCCTCCGCCGACCAAGGGCAAAATGCTCTATTATCCTATACATATCTTCAGGTTTCTGAGTCGAGCCTGCAGATTTGCAGCATAAAGAGATACAGTTACGAATACCTACTTGCAATGAATAGCAGCGATACAACATCATTAATATTTAGATGTGCCCTTATTAAGATCGATCGACTACAGAATCTTATATATTTCTCAGTAAACCAGCTTTACATACAGTGTTGAGAATCCAAGACAAATCCAACAAACCATTCACATAAACAATAAGTGAGAGCCAAAGGAAACTTAGGACTTTGTTTTCAAGAACACAAAAACTTCTCTGCTAATAATAGGCACCAACCAGTACTAATACACTCAGACATCTTAAACACATGAAGCAACAATCCTATCTGTACTCATTTAACTGCTGATGTGACATGGTTGATAAACTCCTATCATGTCCACTTTAAATAAAAAAAAAAACAGGAAGCAGAACAGAGAGAAGGAACAAGGATGACAAGCAAGATACTCTTGATTTTATCGATCTACTAGGAACACACATTTTACTAACCATAAGGAGGCTCTTCAGCAATAATTACGTCAGTGTCGATGTTAGCATGGATTATATGTCCATCAGTGCTACGTCGAACAGTACCCTTTATCCCCATCAAGCAGTGCTCCTATATAAAGAGAAACCAATAAAAGGATTAAGCAAAAGAAAAGCAACACATGAATCAAACGAGGAGCCAATGGCAGACCATACTGAACCTTGGAACGCTGAAACACAGTACGAGAATCATGTCGCAATGTTGGTGCTGCATTACTTTTGTTAGTCTTCACCCAGCAAATGTCCTCACACCTTCTAAACCCCCACTGCAACACCCAAACAAGAAAATTACAGATGAAGTGAATAAGGTCAAGACAAACAAATCCAAAATGCTAAAGGAAATGAGAAATTGTTTGAATCATGTACCTTTTTCAAGCATTGACGCCCTTGCTCAAGCCCAACACCATCACCAACCCAGAGGAAGACAAAGGAGGGAGTGTCAGCTATTGCCTGCAGATACATGGACGAAATCACTTTTGTTATAAACCCCAATAACAAAGATAGCAGCCAACCTTACCCACAAGGTCTACACAAGTCAAAATACTATATTTTGAGTTACCCCTATTTCATTTAGCTATTACACAGATGACATATGATATCTGTTACCCCAGTATTAGATCTAGTGCTACGCAAAGAGTAACATAAGCTCAAGAGCTAAGCAAAGAGTAACATAAGCTCAAGAGAGAAATGTGTGTGCCCTAAAATCTTATGAGCAATTGAAGAGCATAGAGAATAGTCACCTCGATCTTGAGATTGATAATGTCCTCAAATGTCCAATACTCCATACTATCAGATACACCAGGAGCTCTATGGACATACTCCTCCCACGGTGGGTCAACAAGAATAACATCAAACTTTGTTCCAAATAACTCGGGAGATAAATCAACTTCATGCAAGTCGCCTTTCAGATACATTGGTGCAGAAGCAGAATTAGATACAATCTCATCTTTCTTCTGTAGCAGCTCCCTAAGCTTGGGGTAGTCTTCCACATTGGTAAGCTCCAGCTCTCGGATGAAATTCTGAGGCCGCATTCCAGTGTCCACAAAGTTCTGCGAATAGTCATTTTGCTCTCCCCTAGAAGGAGCTTTCCCAGGAGGTCCACCAGCTCGAGGAGGAACCCATCCCCCTGAATTCTTGTCGGACAGCATTCCACGTCCCATTTGTCCAGAAACATTGAATGGAGATGCGGAGAAGTTAGGAGGCCCTCCTCTTTCAGAACCTGGTGGATTAAAGAACATATTCGGGTTTGGCGGAGTGCCAATAGAAGGAAACCTTGGGCCTGATGGTCCAGGAGGAAGAGGTGAGAGAATAGGAGGGACCGGTAACAGATTACCATCAACTCCTCGTGCACCAGGCCAGATAAGAGTTGGAAATGGAGGCATGAATACAGGGGTAACAGGAGGGCCCGGAATCGGCGACATGCCAGGTGTAAGAGACTGCATTGGACTAGGTGGTGGCATTCCAAGGTTTGCAAATGGTGACCCCATGATAGGCAATTGAATTGCACCTTGTTGGTTATCTCTGCCACCAGGAGGTCTTCCTTTTCCACCTCTTGAAGGTCTGTTCCCTTTCATGCCTTGTGGATTATGTGGACCTCGATTAGGGGTTTGCATTCGACCAGGTGTTGCACCTCTCTGATTTCTTGCTTTAGCCCCTGAGTAATCAGAGCTAGCTTCACCAGCTTCATCTCTAGAATCCTCTCCATAAGTCCCAAAACCGAAAGTTTCACTTCTCTGTCTACCTTCCTGGTTATGACCCCACTCTTCATCATTATTACTAGGCTTTTTGGGAGGTTGCTGATTCGATTCCCCCGTACTAGCAAAACTCGGTCCTGATTCTCCTCCTCTACCATAATCAAGTGGCTTAGTTTGTATCTCAATCACATCGTAATTCTCATTCGAAACTCCACCACTAGACAAAGCTTTAACTGCCTCACCCCTATTTCCATCTTTCCTTCCACCTAAACGACCATGAGACCTCTCGCCTTCACTCCTTTCCCGTCCTTGCCTCGGGAATTCCCGTTCCCTGCCACGATCATAACTCAAGTCTCCGTCTTTCAAATCTTTATCATTGCCACTAGAATGTCTCCTCTTCCAATTATCCTTAGAACCTTCTTGATCCCTATCTCTATCCCTATCAGACCATCCATCATCTCTTCCTCTAGATCTTTCGTCTTTTCCTCGGCCATATTTCTCCTTCTCGTAATCCGCCTCCGACTGTTCCGATTCTCCATGACGCTTTCCGCTTCTATCCGGTGTTTTCGACCGATTCGATCGACCTACAGACTCAGAAACATTCGTTTTCTTAACAGGACTAGTACCTCTATCTTCTTCTTTGATTCCTCCTCGACACTTACTCTTCTCCTTCAAACTTCTATCATCTTTGTCTTCACTTTTCTTCACAGTTTCGTCCCATCTCTTCCTCTTACTCGAATCAGAAGAAGATCCATGAGTTCGATCTCGATTACCAGTTTTCGAATCTCGATCGTGATGCGGCTCATCGAGAGATTTCTCTTCTTTGGTTTTACTTCCGCTGCTTAAACTCAATCTTCTCTTCTCGCTTCTCTCTCCACCTTCCTGTTCACCATCTTGATACCAAGTACTAAGCTTCTCTAACGAACTCTCCTCTTGTTTCTTCTTCATAACGATGCTTAATTCCCCCAAAAACCCAGAAATTAGGGTTTGTGCATTACCGAGATCAAATCAAAATCAATGAGACGGTTCCATTACTATAACTAAGTTTTCCGTTACCTAAATAAAAAATGGGAATAGATATCGAGATTGTACAATCTGAATCGTTTGCCGGATTGAAGAGAGAAAGTTGAAGTTTAGAGATGGAGAGAAGTTGAGGACGATCGGAGAAAGTTGGGACGGAGGACGAGTGGCGGCGGAGTGTGAGGACGGAAGAGAAGTCTCGGTCAGACAAACAAGTCAAAATGGGTTGGGCCAAGCCCATTTAGTTTTTAATCCAATCGCTATAACTAGCTCTTGGTATCGATGAATTTTTATGGTTTGAATTTAGACCACAAATATAACCGGGATTTAATTTTAGTATGGTTTAAAAGAAGATGATTTGGGTTGGGTTCGATTTTGGAAGATAAATTATAGTAAGAAAAAAAAAAAAAATTAATCGAATGTTATAGATTTCTAGTATTTCTAAATGTAATTTTTTATATATATTGATAATTATTCTATAATGAATTTTTGTTCATTCGGTTCAAGTTTGGATTATTGTTCGAATGGATAAAAGACTGTTAGATTCAGTTTGGTTTCTGTCCACTCCTAGTTATAAGGTTCCGTAGTTTTTTTTTTGTAAATAGTGTATCATAACAAAATGAAGCTGTATGTTTAGTTAGTGGTTAAAAAGTTAGATTTTCAATTTTTTAAAAACCAACGATTCATTACTTACTAATTAATTTTGTTTTTAAACTACTAGGAGGTTATGGGCCTAAACCCATAATCCTCCCATGCCTGAAACCAGAGCATGTAATATTAGTTTCATCCCAAAAGCTACTTGAACCAACGATCTCTAGCTTTGCTTGAGGTTTCTACCAGTTGAGTTATAGACTCTTAGACTAATAAATTAATTTTGAGTGGTTCATGGTGGACAACTGGACATAAAAGAAACCTTATTATAACAAACTTTGATTTTCATTACAATAATTTTAGATCATCTCTAACTCCATATAAGCTAGAGCTGTCAAATGGTTTGGGCTGACTATGGGCTAGCCCAGTCCAAAATATTATTGGACAGTTTTGGTCATGCAAATAAATGAAATGGTCTAAATGGGTTATGCCCAAATTCACTCATGGTCTAAATGGTCTTAGACCACATGGTCAGCCCAAAATACTTTAAAACTAGGTTAAAATTAACTTGGGGAAAATCTTTCTTTGAAAAATTGTGTTTTTTGACCAGAAATTATTACGAAATTGCGTTTTTATTAAAAAATTATAGATTTTAGATTTTGAAGGGGAAATTACGAAATTACGTTTTTCGCAAAATTTTTTATGGAATTACGTTTTTGGCGGAGAATTATAGTGATACGTAAAATATGGTTAGTTGAAGCTTAAGCGAAGGCTTCCCTCTTTAGTTATTATCAAAGCCTATAAGCCTAGCTTGGAGCAAAGATGACTCCCATGTGGACCTTTATGTCGTGCCACTAAATTACAACATGTCTTATTCAAGCGATCTCAAGTTATTATCACTTTGCTTTCACGAGTTTATAAATCAAATGATTTACTATTTCTTTTATGACTCATAATCTTGAATTGGTATAGTTGTTCGGACATATTAGATAAATGATTCTGTAAAGGTATAATCTAGAAAAAGTTTGGGTAACACAGTTACAATCATAACATACAAAATTTAAATTCAAATTGTGATGTGCGGAAAAATATATTTAAAAAAGAAGAATTGATTAATTTTGATTAATGTTTCACCAAGTGATTCTCTATATTGCCAACACATTAATAATATCGTAACAAACATACGAAAATTATATAAACATACGTACGAAAATTATATAAACATAACACACACAAAACAATCGAGTTCTAACTCTCACAAAATTACTACGCTTTCCACTTCTTGATTTTCTAGCAATGGTTTTCATATGTCATTATATTCCAACAAATTTCTCTAATGATTTTATCAAGATATTGAAAACATTATGTTGCCATATGTTTTTCTTATTATACACTATAGAAGATTTCTGTTTATAATTCAAAAACCCCTTTGAAATCTACACCTATGAAAAAAAAGAGTAGAAAAATGATTATTAGTTTCGATATAATAATATCATTTGAGTTTTTCAAAAAAAAAAAAAAACTAATATCATTTGATGATAAAATCATTAAAAAGTAACAATGACAGGTTTTTGTATAAAATATAAAATAATTTTTGTATTTGATATCTTGATTATTATATTTTTCGTGAAAACTAAGGAATATGTTGTAATGCGTTTGCACATATGAATATCTCCCTTCTCAACTACTCAAAGGTCCATGTCATGGATCACTTTCTTTGCTTGTTTTTTTGTCTTACCACACCTAACTTTTGGATTTTAACATTAAACTATATTTTTATTTACGTCTCTATATAATTGCATAATCTACTGTGTAAAAGTACTACTTCGACTATTTTTTCATCTATTAAAGTACAATATCTTACAAATACCACATGCATCTGATTTTGAACATGACAAAAACATCTACAAATCATTAGCTCAAGATCCCCGCATAGGCAATGTAGTGTGTCTATAATATTTTTCGTGTTCCTATTTTATGATACATATTCACATGTGTCGTGACTCGTAACAACACATGTAATTATTATCTTAGTCGTATTATCTTTTAAATCAAATCGAAGATCAGTTACTATAGTACTATTTATGTTCTTGTCAACTCTAATATTTATCTAGAGATTAAATTTTAAAATCTGGTTAATCTTAGGGTTTCTGTTCAAAAAACGAAGCAACCAAAGAACAAACACAGAAATAGCAAGATCATACAAAAACTTTTATCTTGAGATATGTCTTTTTCAAAATGTGGTTTTATTCAGTTTGGAGAGAACGGAAATTTCGGAGAAATGGGGAGATTGCTTCGACGATACATCAACTCGTCAAGATGATTGACAAAAATGTGAAGAATCAACTATACTTGATTCGAAGAAACGGAGACACGCAATATAAAGATGGTTTGAGTTCTTGGTTCTCTACAAGATAATATCAAAATAGTTTTGTTCTCTAAGTTCAAAACTGGTCGGTAGAAGTTGTAAAAACGTTTATTTTTCTTCTGAATATAATTTATAACATTTTATTAAAAAAAAAACTTACACTATTATTGTCAAATTTACACGACTAAGATACGAATTTGTATTTATTTTGCCATCCTGACGGATGTATATTTAGGATCAGATATTGATAAATATAAATAGTCGATAACTGAACTAACTGTCTATCTTTAAACATATCAATTTTTATATTTTATGAAAACGTTGAAATTCGAATGCCTAGAATGTAGGTGTGTTCAATCTACGAGTGGCATTAAAACTCCGTCCAATGGCTAAACATCTAACGAAAACGAAAACTCATTAAGTCAACTTGAAATTCAACAAAATTTCATGTGATGGATATCAATAGTCGCATTTATGGTGATATCAATATATATTCAAAATGATTTTTCGAAGGATGGATATTTAGAATCAATATCTAGAATCAATATCAAGTTCAAGAGTCGCATTTATGGTGATATCAATATTAAAAAAAAAAACTTTCGAAGGATGGATATTTATAATCAATATCGATTAACACAATGGATTTAATTAGTAACACAATATTCCATAGTGATATTTCATTTTGTTTACACATGTATATCATTTATATCTCCTAAATGTAACACAATACTCCATATCATGTACAAATTGTAACACAATACTATATAAATGTACCACAATAGTCCATAGTATTTATAAAACACTACAAGAAAACACTGATTTAGCGTCGGCATATTTCGACGCTAAATCGTCTTAGCGTCGAATAACATTTCGACGCATAATCGTCGACGCTATTTCATTTTCGATGCTATTTTAGCGTCGAAATGGTATTCGACGCTAAATTAGCGTCGGAAATTCAACGCTAATTCGACACAATATTTCGATGCTAAATCGACGGTACAATAGCGTCGATTTCGATTTAGCATCGAAATGTATCGATGCTAAACTGATGCTAAATAGATGCCAAATCGATGGTTATTTGGCATCGAATTAGCGTCGACACACGTTTCAATCGATGCCAGTTCGACGCCAAATTAGCGGCGAAGTAGCGTCGAAGGAATTGCGTTGCATCGGGAGGTGTAGGAGGCGGTGGAGGACGATTCATCCTTTGCAAGGCAGTGGCCAATGTCGGATTATCCACTGCAATGATGTCAAAGAGACCGCTCAATGATTCTAAATTCCTAAAATATAAATTCAAATATATAACTTAGCACATCTATATTCAATTCCATAACTTACCAAATCTAAATTTAATTTCATTTCCAAAAATCTATTTCATACCAAATAATTTCCTAAATTCTATTTCATAAAACCAATTTCCTAAATTCCTAAAATCTACATATGTCATAAAACCAATTTCTAAATCAATTTCATATCAAATTCCATAACTAAAAAATAATTAATTGCAAATATATATAAAAATTTTAAACAAATAAAATTAGGAATATTACCATCTTTTCCGGCGGTTGTTGACGGCGGTGGTGCGGAGGAGAGGAGAGGGAGCGGGAGAGGAGCGGGAGAGAGAGAGAAGAGAGGAAGGTCGGCGGTGGAGGGGTAGAGGAGAGGGAGAGGGAGAGGCGCGGGAGAGAGAGATGCGCGGGAGAGAGAGAGAGGAGAGGGACTTCGTCGGTGGAGGAGGAGAGGGAGAGGGAGAGGGAGAGGGAGAGAGAGAGGCGGGGAGAGAGAGAGGAGAGGGAGATCGTCGGTGGAGGAGGAGAGGAGAGGGAGAGGAGAGGGAGAGAGAGAGAGAGGAGCGGTGGAGAGAGAGGCGCGGGAGAGAGAGGAGCGGTGGGAGATCGGCGGTCGCTAGAGAGAGAGGAGCGGTGGTCGGCGATGGAGAGAGTGAGAGGAGAGGATGTTGTTGCAGTGACCGGAGAAGAAGACTTCGGTCACTATATACATATCAGTGGCCGACGCTAATTCGACGCTAAAATAACGTCGAATTAGCGTCGATTTGATCAACATTTCGACGCTAATTCGACGTTAAACCCAATTTAAATCGGTTTAGCGCCGTTGGGAACCAAAAAAATTTGAATTTATTCGGTTTACCGCCATTGGTTAAATCAAATTAATTCAATATAGCGTCGAATTTGCGTCGGATTAGCATCATTTTTTCCATTCCATACCCTAAACCCCAAACGTAAAATGTGTCATATAGCATCGAATTAGCGTCGAATCGATGCTAATTCGATGCTAAACCGACGCAACGTGAATTATGTTTGGGGTTTACGGCTTAGGGTATCCGCCACTGGTACGAAAACGAGCTTACCCTTTTCAATCATTCATATAATAGAATAGTTTAAAATTTTGCAATTTGAAATTACATATTTGGTTCAGTAAGGGTTATGAAAATATATGTAAAGCTATATAGTTATTTGAAATAACAGTCCTTACATGCATTTCTAACATCGAACCACACAAACATACTAATTTGTTGGCAAGTAAATCTTGTAGCTTCACGCTGAATCGGCGACATTAAAGATTTTATTGCTTACACCCGATACCCTAAATGAAAATTAAATATGATTTAGCGTCAGATTAGCATCGAATTACATAAATTCGATGCCATTTCGACGCTAAAGTTGTAATATAGCGTCGAATTAGTGTCGAATTTATGTGATTCGATGCTAATTCGACGCTAAATCATTAATTTTTTTTCTTTCCAAAATTTAGGTTAAATAAATCATACCACATATTAAAACATTCGATACCGTTTAAAGATTCTAAACCCGGTACATATAACGCTAACAATCACATGAATTTTTCCATATCAAATTTTCTATCATCTAATTCCTACATCTTTCCTATATACATATCATTAAAAATTTATAACAAAACTAAGATATTGATATTTCATTAGTCATATATTCAACAAAATTGACTTCTAAAAAAAAAAAAAAAGATTTAGCGTCGGATTAGCATCGAATTACATAAATCCGATGCCATTTCGACGCTAAAGTTGTAATATAGCGTCGAATTAGTGTCAAATTTATGTGATTCGATGCTAATTCGACGCTAAATCATTAATTTTTTTTTTCCAAAATTTAGGTTAAATAAATCATAACACATATTAAAACATTCGATACCGTTTGAAGATTCTAAACCCGGTACATATAACGCTAACAATCACATGAATTTTTCCATATCAAATTTCCTATCATCTAATTCCTACATCTTTCCTATATACATATCATTAAAAATTTATAACAAAACTAAGATATTGATATTTCATTAGTCATATATACAACAAAATTGACTTCTAAAAAAAAAAAAAGATTTAGCGTCGGATTAGCATCGAATTACATAAATCCGATGCCATTTCGACGCTAAAGTTGTAATATAGCGTCAAATTAGTGTCGGATTTATGTGATTCGATGGTAATTCGACGCTAAATCATTAATTTTTTTTTCCACAATTTAGGTTAAATAAATCATAACACATATTAAAACATTCGATACCGTTTGAAGATTCTAAACCCGGTACAGATAACGCTAACAATCACAACAACGACATATATAGTACAGACTTGAAAATATTTTACAACATATAACGATAACAATCACAACAACGACATATATAGTACAAACTTGAAAATATTTTACAAGTTAGAACCAGAAATTTTTCTTTCCCTTTCGTTGATTTGGTGGAGAATCTAAAAATCCGTCGTAAATTTCCCTTTTGATTGCATCAACATCTAGACTTAAGTTTGGGATTTCTGGACTTTGGGCAAATTCATAATCGTAGTAGTGGTCCTTACAATCATTAGAAGGACTTCCACGGTAAGTATCTGACTTTTCAATTAATTGAGATGGTTGTCCGTCTTCGATTTGCCTATACAAAACTTCGTCGTCAACCCGCTTATGGTCATGACATTCTGGCTGCTTATCATATTTGTGTTTTGAATAACTGATCCCGTCTTCAAATTTGGGACTCACAACAATGGCAGGAGAGCATGAATCAGCTTCCCACGAGTAGGTGGGTATCTCTTTAGTATATTTGTCGCACTGAGATTCAGTTTCCCACGAAAATTTAGGAATGTGGTGGATGTTTGGCAAGCACTGGCTGTCCGGCACTATTGTTGATGTAGAATCTTCATTATGGATTGGTGAGCACGTATCAAATTCCCACGAGTAAGTGGGTATCTCTTGAGTGAATTTGTCGCATTGAGTTTCGGTTTCCCACGAGTATTTTGGAATATCAAAAAAATTTGTCACGTTTGTTGATTTAGAGTCTTCTTTACGAGATGTAGAAGACATTATGTGTTTTTTTGGTAGGTGTACAAGTTATACATTCCATGCATCATATGTATTTATAGTAGAAGATATATGTTTAAATGAGTTGTCAAATCGGATTTGCTCCAAACACTTGTGTCCATATAAGTTTTGTATATGTAAAAGATTAAAGTAGATTTAGCAACGATTTTGCATCAAATGTTAGCATCGCAGTAGCATCAATTCGTTTACGTCGATTTTGCATCGAATTCGCGTCGTTTATGTGGCGAACCCGTGTTAAATGTGTCATCTACCTACCAAATTCGACGCTTTTCTTTCGACGCTAATTCGACACCAATTTAGCATCGAATTAGCATCTAACATAGACTTCCGATGCTAAATCGACGCTATATAGCGTCGATTTAGCGTCGAATGGTTTCGTCCCTAATTAGTGACGAATTAGCGTCGAATTGTCTAATCGACGCCATTACGACGCAAAATCGACGCTAATTTAGCATCGGATTAAATTCGACGCTAAATTCCGACGCTAAATCAGTGTTTTCTTGTAGTGAAATGATATCATTTTATTTTTAGTATTGATATTGATCACAATGTATATCATCATAATACAAAATTTGTGATGATACATGATAGTGATATAAAATGATATACATTTATAAATAATATGAATATTGATAAAAGATAGTAGTACAATAAAAACAATTATACTATATCTCCTAATGTTGTTTTTTAATTACCATTCCACTGATTCGTTACACAATATATGTCTATAGACGTGACTACTTTATAAAATTAATTGCCTGAAGAGTGAAGTAAGTTAGAAAGTTTTATTTACAAGAAGAAATGAAGATATCAAGTACGATCTAAATTTGGATTCATGTGAAAGGTAAGCTAACCCATTTGCTTTACATTCAATTTTGCCAGTTTTTGGCTCTACATGTTTCACGGACCATTTCTTGTTTCCTTTAATATACATACGTTGAGTCAATTGTTGTTATACAATAAGATCAAATATCTGAAATTTATCAATGTACACATACATTAAACATACATCCTATAGTTTAATACCAAATTAGATGAATGAAAAAGCTTGTACACCTTATTCAATTTAATATATTTTAGAAATGTCTAGTTTTGGGACAAGTTAATTTATTATAAAATTTATCTCGTACCTAAAATTTTTTATAGAAATATATGACTATGACGTTAATATATTCAAACTTTGAATTATCACACCGTTTTGCTTGATCATTTATAAACGTTTCATATGAAAAAATACTCGATTTTTTTCCTAAATTTTGATAATTAATTTAATTTTTAGTTTAACATAAACATATTATTAGAGTTAAAAACTCTACGAATATTAGCTTATATATATTCTATGAATAATACAATAGCTTCAAAATTAATAATCAGAAAGTATAATTAAGTAGTATTACGTAGCTATGTCTACCAGCTTCACCGTCCATAACTATTTGCATTTCCGGGTTTCTCGTGCTCGTGCTCGTAGTATTGGTTGGTCCTTTAGAGTTAAGTTTCAAATTAATATTACGAAAAATCAAAAACTATATAATAGTGGTGAATTTTGTATGACTCATGAGTGATTTATGTAAATTTTTAAAAATCATAATTAAAGCCAAACAAAACTATATACGTATTTTCTTGCATTATCATGTATTTACATTAGTATTTATGTAAATTTTAAAAAAATAAAAAAAACCCAAAAGAAATGAATTCTCGTGGTCCTCGTGGTCGTCACCGAACCATGTTGAAGAACCACTTACACTTTTTCGTCTAACCACGATAAAACAATTAAAATGACCATTATACCCTCTCTCTCTCCAAAACCCACTAAACCACTTTTTCGTCAAATTGCCAAACTTTCTCTCTCTCCTCAAAACCCACTAACCATTTCTCATAACCCAACGAGATTACCTGTGAAAGTCTTCTTCTTTCCATCTTTTTTTTCTTCAAATTCGTCATCTTTCGAAATGGGTTTGCTTTAAAACAAATTCCAGAAGAAGAAGAAGTTTATCATGGGTGAAGAATCCGGTGATGAATCGAAAGCTAGCATCTTTAAAGCAATCGAAGCAATATCTTCATTGATTTCACTTTCTCACTCAATCAAATCCTTCAACATCAAATGGCAACTCATAAGAAGCAAGCTCGAAGAGCTTTACTCTGGACTCATCGCTCTTCAAAACCTCGATTCAGGATTCGAATTCGACCCATCTCTCTCAATCCTAATCTCCGCCATTCTAGCTTCTCTTCGCGACTGTTACGATCTCGCAACTCGTTGCGTTAACGTCTCTTACAGTGGTAAGCTTCTTATGCAAAGCGATTTAGATGTAATCGCCGGAATATTCGACCGGCACACTCGGAATCTCTCTCGGATTTACTCAGCTGGGATTCTCAGTCATGGATTCGCGATCGTCGTTTCGAAACCTAACCCTAACGCTTGTAAAGAAGACATGAGGTTTTACATTAGGGATTTACTCACAAGAATGAAGATTGGAGATCTGGAGATGAAGAAACAAGCTTTGGTTAAGCTTAACGAATCCATGGAAGAAGATGATAGATATGTTAAGATTGTGATTGAAATTAGTGATTTGGTTAATGTTCTTGTTGGGTTTCTTGATTCTGAGATTGGGATTCAAGAGGAATCTGCGAAATCTGTCTTGTTTATCTCTGGATTTGGTGTTTACAGGTCGGTTTTGATTCGATCCGGTGTGATTGGTCCTTTGGTTAGGGTTCTTGAGAACGGGAACGGTGTTGGTAGAGAAGCGTCCGCAAGGTGTTTGATGAAATTAACCACATATTCGGAGAATGCTTGGTCTGTCTCTGCTCATGGAGGCGTTTCGGCGTTGCTAAAGATATGTTCTTGCAACGAATTCGGAGGCGAATTGATCGGGACCTCGTGTGGCGTGTTGAGGAATCTCGTCGGTGTTGAAGAAATCAAGAGGTTTATGATCGAAGAAGACGATACGATGAGTACGTTCGTCAAGCTTATTGGATCGAAAGAAGAGATTGTTCAGGTAAATTCGATTGATTTATTGTTGAGTATGTGTTCTAAAGACGAACAAACGCGCGAAATCTTGGTTAGACAAGGAGGAATCCAGGAGTTAGTGAGTGTATTATCGGATCCTAATCCGTTGTCTTCTTCGAAATCTAAGGAGATAGCGTTACGAGCAATTGATAATTTATGTTTCGGGTCTTCGAGTTGTTTGAATACACTAATGAGTTGCAAATTCTTGGACCATTTGTTGTATTTGCTAAGAAACGGGGAAAATTCGGTTCAAGAATCCGCCTTGAAGGTTACTTCTAGGTTATGTAGTTTACCGGAAGAGGTTAAGAGGATAATGGGAGACGCGGGTTTTATGCCCGAGTTGGTTAAGTTTCTTGACGCGAAATCGTTAGACGTAAGAGAAATGGCGAGTGTAGCGTTATACTATTTGATCTCGGTTCCACGGAACAGGAAGAAGTTTGCGCAAGACGATTATAACATTGGCTATATTCTCAAGTTGCTAGATCATGAAGATGGAAGCAATGTGAGTAGCGATTCGGGTAACACGAAGTTTTTGATATCGATATTGATGTCTCTAACGAGTTGTAATAGCGCGAGAAGAAAGATTGCGGCTTCAGGGTATTTGAAAAACATTGAGAAGTTAGCAGAAACTGAAGGATCAGATGCTAAGAAACTTGTCAAGAAGCTATCTATGAACAGGTTCCGGACTTTACTTAGTGGTATTTGGCATACCTAATTTTTCTTTTTCTTTTTTCAGTTTTGTGAATTTTTATTTTACTTTTATTGAGTGTATATTTTTACAAAAGGTGTTTTTTTTTCTTTATTTTGTTAGTTCTCTTCCCACTAATCCCAATCCCATGTGACCTCCAAATTCAACTTCAAGAATATTATTATAGCTTTAGAACATTTCTTTTTCTTCTTTCTTTCTTTTATTATTCTCTCTTTTTAATTTGGTGAAATGCATACAAAAAGAGGTATTTTTTTAGTGGGTATCTTAATAAAAGTTGTCTTTTAACTCTTTAGTATAGAGCCCTAAAGATTCTTCTTAGAAGCTGCAATGTTACTTTTATTTCTCAATCATATTGTAAAAAAACATATTTACAGCTTTTGTGAAAAATTAACATCATATAAAAAGTCATGAAATGGCAAAACGCCTAAATAAGGCTTAAGACATACATTAGGATCCAAGGTAAGGGATTTGATTAGAAAAATGAAACAAAATTTTTGGGGAATAGTTTAGTAAAAAATCAGTGTAATCTTGGAAGTATGTAAGAAAAGGGGGAAGCACATGGAATCAAGTGATAAAGAAGCATGTGAGGTTTTGTGTAGAGATAAGAGTGATACCTCTCATCTACCACAATTCAATTATATGGAGAGAAATAAGTGAGTGATGGATCAAAGAAGAATTAAAAATTGTGTCTTCTTGTTACTCAATCTTAGAGTGCTGTGAGTAAGATTTGAGGGCCATGTTACTTACAAATATTCTTATGATAACACTCTAAGTTCGGCTAATGAGAGCTTGGTGGTAACCCTGAACATGAGGGTACTAAACATAGGTGCCTATTTCAAATTTTGGCCGGTTTATTAGAGATTTTGTTTTTGTTAAGATCAAAGTAGATCCGAGGAGTTCGAATTCAAAGATCACACTTCTCACATTTTTAGAGTAAGTTGACAAGCGACTGGACCAAGAGCTACTTGGTGGTTTATTAGAGTTTTATGGACTTATTGCTTGCAGTTGTAGTTATTAGTCACAGACGTACACATTTACTTAAATTACATCTTCATTTCTCAGCTATGTTGTATATTTTTTTTTATAAATTCAAACCATAGTCTATGCTAAAAAAATATCAAAATATTATTTTAGTAGGATGACGAGATTGGAACAATTTGTTTTGAAGAGATTGAAAATAGGACGATTCTCAAAAATACCACCATTTTTTGAAAAATTCCAAAAATACTATTTTTTGTTCAAATTTCTAAAAATAACATAAAATTAAAATAAAGTTCCAACGTTCAAAACAAATCCTAAACCCCAAATCCAAACTCTATCCCCAAAAACTATACCCTAATTTAGAAATAGTTAACCCAAACCAAAAAAATTATACTTCAAATCCATTGAAAATCAATTTTTGTGTTTATGGTATTTTTGGAACTATTCAAAATAATGATATTTTAAAAACTTTTCAAAAAATGATGGTATTCTAGGGAATTTCTCTTAAAAATATTTCTTACTTTAGAAAATGATATAAGTTTATTTTGGTTTGAATTGTTTACCAAATGGTAATCTATGTTGCTTTTTAAACAACAAACAGAGAACTTTGATAGAAAAATTTGTATGAAACCTCAATAAACCTCTTAAATATAATGAAACAGAAAACTTGAAATATAAAAACATCTTCCTCTTCACTCTCCAAAGGTCTCTCTCACATATATGACAATACTCATTTGGAGTCCGAAATTGACAAAAGATTTTGAGTATCTAATCATTTTTGTAACTTATCCTCTTGACATCGATTAAAGACAAATCCATCACAAGAAGAAGACAAATCCACTGACCAGTTTCTTCTTGTTTCTTTTGGTTACAAAAGATTCTAAAGAGAATGGTAAATGTGAAATTCACTTTGACTATAACAACAGTCAAATTACATCATTAGTTTTATTTCAAAAATTTAAATAACATAAGTCAGCATTCCACATGGAAGAAGAATCATGAGGAAACATTTAGCTCCTTAGAAGATTTGTTTTCATCAACTGAGGAGAGATCATTGGAGTGTTGAGACACAGAAGAATCTTCATCACTTGAGTCCATTACAAACATTGGTTGTGTTGGCTTAGGAAGATCTATTGTTGAAGTAAGCATTGACACTACTTGTTTGATATTTGGTCTATCATTAGCTTGATGTTGAACACAGAGTAGACCAATTTGAACACATCTTCCTGCTTCAACTGAATTAACTGAATCAGAATCAGCAAGATCTTGGTCTAGAAGATTCACTCCACCGGTTTCGCTCCACGATTCCCATGCCTGTTGAAAAAACAGTAAAAACGCGTAAGAATTTAGAATCAAATCTTGACACTGCAAGTGTTTTAAGATATGTTCTTACATATGAAAGAAGGTTTTTGCTATCTTTGCCATAAGTGAAGCTTGAAATCTCCTTGCCGGTGATGATTTC
Organism: Draba incana; assembly: GCA_963576765.1. Lineage (NCBI taxonomy): Eukaryota > Viridiplantae > Streptophyta > Magnoliopsida > Brassicales > Brassicaceae > Draba > Draba incana. Next base: position 3,875,442 of record OY755215.1, on the reverse strand, counting down.
TAGCATTAGAACTCCGAAGCTGTAAATGTCGGATTTCTCAGAGAACGTTCCTGTCCAAGCGTACTCGGGAGACATGTATCCTCTGTTCAAATTTATTCAATAGTTAGTTATGTTGAGTATAAACATGAAAGACTTTTTGATTGAGCATATCATAAGAATAGGACTGGTTTCTTACAGAGTTCCTACGACACTGCCAGTGTTGTCTTGATATTGAGTATTTTGAAACATCCGAGCTAATCCAAAATCCGATATCTTTGGGTTCATTTTCTCGTCCAAGAGAATGTTGCTGACTTTCAGATCACGGTGTACAACTTTGAGGAAAGAGTCGCGATGAAGATAGAGAAGTCCACGAGCAATTCCTTGGATGATATTGAATCTCTTTGGCCAATCTATCTCAAGCTTTTTCTTCAAATCTGTTCGCCAAAAGTATAGCAGAAACCGATCAGCGTAAAGAATTTCTAATTTCATGGGAGGAGAAAAGGCGAGAAGGGACTTACCAAAGAGAAAAGTATCAAGACTCTTGTTCACCATATATTCATAGACCAATAGCTTCTCTTCTCCATCAATGCAACATCCCAAAAGCCGAACCAAGTTTCTGTGTTGTAGTTTTGAGATGAGCTTTATCTCGTTCATGAACTCTTGTGTTCCATGTACAGAGCTGCTAGAAAGACGTTTTACAGCTATTTCCTTCCCGTCGTGAAGCTTACCCTGAAAGGCATCATAGTTGCAGACAGTCATATAAAGAACAAGAAATATCAGAATGGAGAAGAACAAATACAAGGAACTGTAGCTCTTACCTTATAAACCGTACCAAACCCACCCTGACCGAGTTTATTTAAGACGCTGAAATTATTTGTGGCAGTTTGTAGGGTTTCAATCTCAAAGAAGTTTAAACCAGAGACATCTTGTGATTGCAAATCACTCTTCCAAGCGCCTTCTACATTGTCTTTGGATACAAGACTTGAACCTACATATTAATACAAGTGTCCATGTATGTGTTAGAACATAATTTCACCGTTTTAATTTAAGAAGATAAGCTATTTGGACTCTCACCATTTTGTTTCACTCTGTATCTCCAACAGCCAAATGCAGCAAACACCAAGATAATGAAAACCGAGATGCTAAGAGTGGTAATAGTAATCATCTTGATTCGCTTGCTTCCAGCTGAAAAGGGTCACATGAAAACTAAAATGTAAAAAAACTTTAAAAATGATATGATGTGAGTAAAAGAAAAGCTCTTTGTGATGGCTTACACAATTCAGAACGTGCAAGACGAAGGGAAAGAGACTCTCCTCCTGCAGTAAATTTCACAGTGTCCAATAGCTCTCGGTTCCACACCAAACATCCTATTCCACTGATATAGGAAAACGCTGTACAAGAACAGTTCTTGAGACAACCTTGGTGGCATTGTTCCTCATCACTAAAGCTTGCTAGTTCGTAAGAATCTGGAGGCTTTACATTGGCAACAAGATAGAAAACGTCTCTGTCTTTTCCCTGCGTTTCTGCGGAAGAGTTTCCTTGACAAGATAAGTCTGTGCGTCTCACACACCCACGACTCCAGTTCCCGCTTCTCCACTCCTTATCCGACTTTGGCTGGAACCCTTTCAAGCATTGGCACGTGGGAGTACCGGTTCTCACACACAAACCAAAAGGTCCACATGTACCATATATATCACATGAGCTTACCGGACCCTCAAAGTGCTTAATCCAATCGGTTCCATTATTCCGTTTTATCCTCAATGATCCCTCTGGTGTTAGCTTAATGTATGACAAATTGAAATTTCTCAATGCACAAAACGCAAAAACTCCAGTACCGTTAACTACATCTTGCACCATTCCCAATGGATTGGTATACGATTCGTCCATTTCTGGTATCCCAGTGAACCTTGTTCCCGCCCATGGTCCGCTTCTCCAATAAGGTGACGAGCCTTTCCATACAACGCCCTGCGAGGGAACTTGTGGTGTAATCTCAGCTACAAACTCCCCAAGTGATGGATCAGTCTCACTTTTCCAGGAAGTCAGTACACGTTTCTTGTTGTTCGGAACATCATACATCAGAGATGCAAGAGGTAGCATAGTATCACCAAGATGCTCAAAACTTTGCCACAAATAATTTCCAGTAGCATTATCGACGAGGACAAGATTTCCGGTGTCTAAAAGCTCAGCACGATACTTATTAGACGTGAGATTTCCACCTCCAGATGACCACACAGGATCTTGCTTGCCACCAAGCAAGATAAGACTTCCATTTCTGCTGATTGTGAGATTCGCCGTGGAGCTCGTGATTGGCTTTTCTCTGTTAGCCACCCAAACGATAACCCGAGGAGTGACTTTCTGGAACCAGATTCCAACATACTGATTCCTAGAATTGTTAGGACTGAAGAAGCCTAGCTCGTACGATCCACCAGGAGAGCTTAGAGTTTGCCCTACCAATAAAGGACTTGATGTGGTTATAGCTGCATAGCAAGAGCTTGAGAAAATGGTTGTTATCAATAACAAGCATGCAACAATACCCATCATGAGATTTCAAAGAATGAACAAAAAAGTTATTTTGGTGAACTCAAAGAATAGAGAAAAACAATATTCTTTAAGTGTCATCTATAAACATAATAAGTAGTTGAGTCTTCTGCTACTTAAGAGACACCCAAGATTGACCAAGTTTCAGATCACAATACTTGACCTTTTCAAAGTTTTTAAAGTTCCTTGGGGCATTAATATGCATCAGTATCAGTCATCATTCCTTTAAGTTCCTTTCTACAATTAAACAGAAGTAGAAAAAACTAAAACGTTGAAGCAATCAAATTAAGCTTTCACACAAGTCATTTATCAAGAAAGAGATTAACGCAAAAACAGGGACCCATATGCAGAAGAAGAAGTTACCTGGATGCTACGGAAGCTTAAATAACATTTCTTAAATATCTCCTTGAAAATATCATTTTTCTCATACAAAACTGCAATAATAACAACACATAGATCAATCAGCTTATTTAAGATAGTAGAAAAAAAAACCATTAGCGAATTGAACAAGATTGAATTTTCTTGCAATTCTCCCAAGTAAGAGGACTTTAATGTACCTGTTCTGATAAATTTGTCGAGCCACCAAATTGGAAAGTTTAAAATCTCAGTCAGGCATTTCGTCGAACACAATCAGTGCATTCCTAGAGGTCAAACCTTCTGATTGAAAACTCTAAGAAAACAAACAAATTTACAAGAAAATGGATATTATGATTGATAGATCACAATATCGTCATCTGGGCATAAGCAATCCGATCCAAAGTCGCCAACTTTAACACACAATTTCTGATGGCGCAAGAAAAAAAGACAAATTTAGAGACACAAAGAGTATGAATTTAGATATTTGGAGCCTGTGTTCTCTTTCTTTAACTGACACAAAGAGTCAATGGCTCGTACCTTTGACCACTGACTTTAAAGTCAACACAAATAATGTTGTAACTAAATTCACATTTTAGCAAAGATTCAATATATATCCTCGAAACCTATATATCTTTACAAAAAATTTACAATCATCTCAGTTTTATCTACCATATATAGCAGTTTGTGTTAAATCATTCACGGAATAAACAGACTTAGAATCTGAATCACTCTCTTGAACTATCTGCAATGCGAAAACGGGTTGTTTTGGTATCGGAAGTTCCATTGTTGTAATAGTAAGCATTGTCACTACTTGTGCAATGCTTGGTCTATCCGTAGCTGCTTGTTGAATACATAGTAAACCAATCTGTACACATCTCGCTACTTCGACTTGAGAACCCGAGCTAGAGATATCGTCATCCAATAGATCCGCTCCACCATTCTCGCACCAAGATTCCCATGTCTTAATGAACACAAGCATGTATAAGAAACATATGATCCATAATCAGATTCAAGAAAAATAATAGAGTGTAATTTTTGACTTACGTATACGAGTAGGCTTTTGCCTTCTTCGCCAATGGTGAAGCTCGAAATCCTCTTCCCGGTTATGATTTCTAATAGTAGAACTCCAAATGCGTAAATGTCGGATTTCTCAGAGAACATCCCGGTCCATGCATATTCTGGAGACATGTATCCTCTGTTCATTTTACCAAACAATGATATATATGAGCAAGTTAAGGCTTTGATTGAGTTTGTTATATAGTATATATATAGATAGAGGAAGCGTATACATACAGAGTTCCAACGACTCTGCGAGTATTGGCTTGATGTTGAGTTCCTTGAAACATCCGAGCCAATCCAAAATCTGATATTTTCGGGTTCATGTCTTCGTCTAAAAGAATGTTGCTTACCTTTAAATCTCGGTGTACGACCCTGAGACATGAGTCACGGTGAAGATAGAGAAGTCCACAAGCAATACCTTGAATGATTTCAAACCGCTTGGGCCAATCAAGCTCAAGCTTTTTCGTTGAATCTAGCCAAATTTAAACAAAATTATTCAGCTACACACATAACACAAGAGTTTCAGATAATGAAAAGGGACATACCAAAGATAAAGGTATTGAGGCTTTTGTTCGCCATAAACTCATAAATCAATAGCTTTTCTTCTCCTTCGATGCAACATCCCAAAAGCCGAACCAAGTTTCTGTGTTGGAGTTTCGAGATGAGTATTATTTCATTCATGAACTCTTCTAAACCCTGACCAGAGCTGCTCGATAGGCGTTTTATAGCTATTTCCTTCCCATCTTCTAGCTTTCCCTGAATCCACAGTTGGATATATCAGATAGTCATATAGTGGACAAGAATTAGAGTGAGAAAAGGAAAATATACCTTATAAACTGGACCAAATCCACCTTGACCAAGCTTATTTTCTATGCTGAAGTTATCGGTGATGGTTAATATGGTTTGCATCTGAAAGAAATTTACATCTTGTGGTTTCAGTTGTTCCTTCCATGCATCTTGTGAAGTCTCCATGGATGTAGGAATTGAATCTATAATTTACAAATATCCAAGAGTCAATACAAAATTTCTAGCATACATCATTTTATTAGCAAACAATGAAAGTGATGAACAAGAATACATAGAAAGAGAGCTATTAAGCATTTCAGTGTCTCACCATTTTGTTTCCTTTTGTATCTCCAGAACCAATTAGAGGCAAAAACCAAGATCATGAAGACAAAAATGCTGACAATGCTAGCTATGATTATCTTGGTTCGATTGCTTCCAGCTGAAAGATGCACTAGAAAAATTAAATTGTAAACCATGCTGCAGCAAACAAGAACATCACAAAGAAGTAATAAGAACAGTACCTAACTCAGAACTCGCAAGGCGAATGGAAACCTTTTCTCCTCCAGCAGAAAACTGCATTATATCGATAAGCTCTCGACTCCACACCAAGCAACCAATTTGTTCGATATAGGCAAATGCCGTGCAAGAACAATTTCCAAGACAACGCTGGTGGCACTCCGCTTCATTGATCAAGCTTAGATATTCATAAAAATCTGGAGGCTTTACATTTGCAACAATGTCGAAAACATCTGCATCACTGCCTCGTGTTGTTGCTGAAGAGTTCACAAGACAAGATATTTCTGTTCTTCGCGCACACCCACCAGTCCAATTCTGTCTATTCCATTCTTCATCTGATTGTGGCGTAAAGCCTTTCAAACATTCACACTTTGGGGGTTCAGAGCTCACACATAGCCCGAAAGGTCCACATGTATTATAAACATCACATGAACTTACTGGTGCTTCAAAGTCCTTAACCCAACCAGAGCCATTAAACCAAAGAATCTTCAACGATCCCTCTGATGTTAGCGTAGTGTACGAGAGATTAGAGTTTCTTTGTAACGAATAATTCAAAAACCCTGTACCGGCTGCTATATCTTGAGAAATGCTGAATTGGCTTACATGTGATTGATCCATTTCTGGTGTGCCAGTGAACCTTGTCCGTGCCCATGGACCGCCTCTCCAGTACGGCTTTGATCCTTTCATTATAAACCCTTGCGGTGGCAATTGTGTCGTAAGCTCAGCTACGAATTCTCCAGGTGAAGGATCTGTGGAACTTGTCCAAGAAGACAAAACACGTTTCTTGTTATTCGGAACATCATACATCACAGAAGATTCAGGTAGCATAGTATCAACAAGATGCTCAAAACTTTGCCATAAGGTTCTTTCGGAAACTTCATCAACGAGGACAAAATTTCCGCTGTCTTTCAACTCAGCACGAATCGCATTAGACGAGAAAGTTTCTCCTATTGACCAAACAAGATCTTCTTCTCCTTCAAACAAGATAAGGCTCCCATTGCTGCTAATAGTGAGATTCGCCGTTGATTTTGTGACTGGCTTATCTCTATTAGCCACCCATACAACGACCTGAGGAGTGATGTTCTTGAACCAGACCCCAACATACTGATTCTGAGAATTGTTAGGACTGAAGAACCCTAGCTCATAAGATCCACCAGGTGAGCTTAGAGTTTGTCCTATTGACAAAGGACTTGCTTTGGTTATAGCTGCAAAGCCATAATTTGGGAAGATGATTAACAAAAAGAGCAAGGAAGCAAAGAAAACAATACCAATCTTTCCCATATGGTATGCAAGAGCTCTGCTTAAGATTTGAATGTATGAAAAAAGCTCATCTTTATAAAAGTCAATGCCAATAACAGAACAAGCTTCCTTGTACTCACAAAAAAATGAAACCTCTTGGATGTGTCCATGGCCTATCTTGATTATTATTTTATCATAATAAACCATCATTGACCTCATTGACTACTAGAATCACATTTCTACATTCACACAAATAAAAGACAAAAATATATAAATTTTCCTAATTTTATATTCCATGTAGCTTCAGCAGATAACTTTGAATATTCTCAGCCATCTCTGAGCCATAACCATAAATAAAGTCAACAACTAACTTTCCATCAAACCAATTCCATCACAAACAAGTATTCTTTTGTTTTTTTTGGGGTCAAAGCACAAACAAGTACTCACCTTTCACATTTTATAAGGAAATCGAAAGACAAAAACAAAACAGAGCACGTGAACGCTTAGACAACAACAGTTTTTACTTGCAGCTAAATTTCTACCTCAAGGATACGTACAAACAATATTTTGTGCAGATTCATCAGTTTTGAAAACAAAAAAACCAATAGAACTTTTCAAGTTACTACCAAAAAAATCTAAATCCGTAAGCAATGGATTTTGGATGATGAATAGCCAAAAACTTAGGATAAGCTTACCTCAAGACAAACAAAAGTTGGCTAATAGTGAAGGTTATGACTTTTCATGGGCGGCTTCAACTACTGGTCCCCACTTCCCAGACTTTGAAACTTGACACCTCGTTCACGCATTTCATCGAACACATTCAGTGCATAACCCAGACCTTCCAAAGTTCAAATCAATGGCGATGTCTCAGGACCATTACAGAAATAGACAGTTAATACCCAGAAAAAGTATGGCGTTTCCACCATCTGGGCATCAACGAGTGTAACCAAAGTCGCAAACTTTCGCTTAAAAATGCAGAGAACTCGAGAGAAGCGATAAAATGCTTAAGTAACAATATTTAGCGACTCTTTTGACCAAGTCAACGAGACATGTATTGAACTACAATAAAGTGAGACATCAAAATTTGAAGCTTTCAATGTTCACCAATCTACAAGTATATATATATATATATATATATATATATATATATATATATATACTTATCGTCCTTGGATCACAGATTGTGTTAACTCATTCACAGAGCAGTGATCTTTAGACTTTGAATGTGACAATGACACGTTCTCTAGTGTTTGCACTGCAAATATTGGCTGCTTCGGTGTGGGAACATCTGTTGTTGTAGTGAGCATCGACAGTAACTCAAGTGTGTTGGGTCTATCACCAGCTTGGTGTTGAACACAAAGAAGACCTATCTGAACACATCTCGCAACTTCAAATACGTTGCATGAATCATCAGTAATATCTTTATCAAGAAGATCCGATCCTCCAGTCTCACACCAAGATTCCCATGCCTGAGAATAATAAGAATCAAGAAATGTTAGTACTTAGTAATTAGTAATCAAAATCATTTGTAGTAAATGTGTTTTACTTACATATGCAAGAAGGCCTTTGCTTTCATTGTCATAGGTGAATCTTGAAATTCTTTTACCACTTATGATTTCTAACATCAGAACACCGAAGCTATAGATGTCGGACTTCTCAGAGAATAACCCTGCCCAAGCGTACTCGGGAGACATGTATCCTCTGTTTAAATAAGTTACATCAAGTTAATAGATGATGATGAAGTTAAGCATGTGTTTATGAGAAATGGTTCTTACAGAGTTCCTACAACCCTGCGAGTGTTGTCCTGATACTGGGTTCCTTGAAACATCCGAGCCAATCCAAAATCTGATATTTTCGGGATCATTTTCTCGTCGAGAAGGATGTTACTGACCTTCAGGTCTCGGTGAATGACCCGAAGGCGTGAGTCACGGTGGAGGTAGAGAAGTCCACGCGCGATACCTTGAATGATGTTGAACCTCTTTGGCCAATCAATCTCAGACTTTAGAGTTGAATCTAGACGATAAGTTAGAACAGATTAGTGACATATTGATAATAAGTTAGTGACAATGGAATAGAGGGTTTACCAAAGAGGAAAATGTCGAGGCTTTTGTTCACCATAAACTCATAAATCAGTAGCCTCTCTTCTCCTTCGATGCAGCATCCCAAAAGCCGAACCAAGTTTCTATGTTGTAGTTTTGAGATTAGTGTTATTTCATTCATGAACTCCCTTGTACCTTGACCAGAGCTACTAGATAGGCGTTTAACGGCTATTTCCTTCCCATCTATCAACTTTCCCTGAAACCATATTTGCAGATAGTCATGTAGAGAACAAAAAGAAAATGCAGAATAGAACAGAAACTGACATACCTTATAAACAGGACCAAATCCACCTTGACCAAGTTTATTTGAGGAACTGAAGTTATCTGTGGCAGTTTGTATGGTATGCATTTTATAAAAATTTACGCCTGAGATATCCTCTTGTTCGAAATGATTCTCCCATGCATCTTGTACATTATCAAAGACCACAGGAGTTGGTCCTACAATTAACAAATGTGAGTGTATTAGCACTTGCTAAATTTGTAGTAGTTTAGCATTCAAAGCTTCTATCTTGGTCTCACCATTTTGTTTCGCTCTGCGTCTCCAGCAGATAAATGCAGCAAAGGCCAAGACCAGGAAAACGGAAAGGCTGACCATAGTAGCTACAATAATCTTGGTTCGATTGCTTCTAGCTGAGATATTCAAAAGTAAACAAAACTCTAAACCATGCTGCTACAGAATATTATAAAGAAAGTTGAAAATTTAAATGTAGAAGAAATAAGTTTTGTTATCCTTACACAATTCCGAACTTGCAAGACGGATGGAGAGAACCTCTCCATTTCGCGGAAATTGAACCGTGTCTAAAAGCTCCCCATTCCAGACCAAGCATCCAATTCCACTAATATAGGCAAAGGCTGTGCAAGAACAGTTTCCTAGACAATCTTGGTAGCATTGTTCTGCATTGAGAAAGCTTGCAGATTGGTGCATATCCGGAGTCTTCGTATTGGTCATACGATAGAATACGTCTTTGTCTCTTCCTTGTGTTTTCATCGAAGAACTCGCCTGGCAAGATAATTGTGTGCGTCTCACACACCCACTAGTCCAGTTTCCTTTTCTCCACTCATCATCAGATTTTGGTATAAACCCTTTCAAGCATACACATCCCGGGGTTCTCGACCTCACACACAAACCAAAAGGACCACATGAACCGTATACATCACATAAGTTTTCTGGAGCCGTGAAGTGATGCATCCATTTTGTACCATCTTCCCAGTAAATCTTGATTTGTCCCTCTGGTGTTACCGTAACATACGAAAGATTATAGTTTCTTACAAGGGCATAAGTAAGAGATCCTTTACCGGTTGTTACATCCTGGATAACACTGAATGGACTTACATATGATTCATCAAATTGTGCTAAACCGGAGAATCTTGTTGTTGCCCATGGACCAGTTCTCCAGTAAGGCACTAAGCCTCTCCTTATAAGTCCTTGTAAAGGGACTTGTGGTGTAATCTCCAACGAAAACTCACCAGGCGATGGGTCGTTGTTACTTTTCCATGACGTCAATATATTCTTCTTGCCACGAGGAACATCGTACGTCAACGATGACTGAGGCAACAAAGTATTACCAAGATTCTCAAAACTTTGCCATAAAGTTGTTCTTGAAACATCATCAATCACAACAAAATTCCCGTTGTCTAAAAGCTCTGCGTGACATTCGTTGGATGTGAAACTCTCTCCTGTTGTCCAAACAACATCTTTTTTACCACCGAGCAAGATCAAGCTCCCGTTGTTGCTGATAGTTAGATTCGCCGCGGAGTTTGTGACTGGTTTATCTCTGTTAGCTACCCAAACGTATACCCGAGGAACAACTTTCTTGAACCAGATCCCAACATAGTGATTCCGAGTATTATTAGGAGTGAAGAATCCTAACTCATAAAGTCCAGCAGAGGAACTCAGAGTTTGTCCTAGTGACAAAGGACTTGATGTGTTTAAATCTGCATAACCACAAGTTGGGAATATGATTAGTAAGAAGAGGAAGGAAATAAAAAAATCCATACTCATTTTTTTCATTACAAGATGTTGAGTATGAGGAAGAAGTTCATGTGAATGAAGTACTGAGTTAAGAGTACATAACCCGGTCATGGTTTCAGACTTGCTTGTTTGAATATTGGAAGTCTAAAATAAAGCATATTTGACTAAACAAGAAAGAATAGACCAACTTGACAAAGAAACTCTCTCATCTTAATGTCCACAAAATAAATAGCGTGTTTTATTTTTCTCTCTCATTTTTGGTCTACTCAAACGTCAATTTTGTACAAATTCAAGAAATTTGGAGCATATAACGCAAGAGAAGACTATATTTACATCATCAAGTCAAAATTCCTAATTTCTTTGTAATTGTGACTCTAATTTTAACGATTAATGACAAAATTAGTCTACAAATATCTCTACTTCGAATATGAATCATTCTAATAAGACCACTCAAGATGAAGGCGAAAACAAGGATTCATATGGAAAAAAACCAACATTTTATAAATTATGAGCTTCCACCCTAAAACCAAATATGGAGATAGTCTAATAAGCTTTGAGTATTATGACCAAGGAATAAAATCATAATCATTGTAGTATATACATTAGAGCTTATCGTCCTTGGATAACAGATTGTGTTAGCTCATTGACCGAGATAAGATCTTTAGACTTTGACTGTGATACTGACTCATCGTTTCGAGTTTGCACTGCAAATATTGGTTCCTTCGGTGTAGGAAGATCTGTTGTTGAAGTAATCATAGACACCACTTGAAGCGTGTTGGGTCTGTCAATAGCTTGGTGTTGAACACAAAGAAGACCAATCTGAACACATCTCGCAACTTCAAATGCGTTGCGTGAATCAGTAAGCTCTCTATCCAAAAGATCTGATCCCCCAGTCTCACACCAAGATTCCCATGCCTGAATATAAAAATATGAAATGTTTGAAATACCGATGGGAAATCGAATCATTCATAGTAAATATGTTTACTTACATATGCAAGAATACTTTTGCTCTCATCGCCAAAGGTGAACCTTGAAATCCTTTTGCCGCTGATGATTTCCAACATAAGAACTCCGAAGCTATAGTTGTCGGACTTCTCAGAGAACAACCCTGCCCATGCATACTCAGGAGACATATATCCTCTGTTCAAAATATTAAATAGTTGACATAAAGTTAATATGGCTATAACTATGAATCTTTGTTAAGAAAGTCGTTGAAGACAGTTCCTTACAGAGTTCCTACAACCCTGCGAGTGTTTTCCTGACATTGGGTTCCCTGAAACATCCGAGCCAATCCAAAATCTGATATTTTTGGGATCATTTTCTCGTCCAGAAGAATATTGCTGACCTTCAAATCTCTGTGAATGACCCTAAGGCGTGAGTCACGGTGGAGATAGAGAAGTCCACGCGCAATACCTTGAATGATGTTGAACCTCTTTGGCCAATCAATCTCGAACTTTAGAGTTGAATCTAAACAATAAGATAGTAGAACAGATTAATTAGTGATAGTAGTGACACTGACACATTGATAACTCTCAAACGATGACGTCAATGGAATAGAGGGTTTACCAAAGAGGAAAATGTCAAGGCTTTTGTTCACCATAAACTCATAAATTAATAACTTCTCTTCTCTTTCGATGCAGTATCCCAAAAGCCGAACCAAGTTTCTATGTTGTAGTTTTGAGATTAGTGTTATTTCATTCATGAACTCCTGTGTACCCTGACCAGAGCTACTAGAAAGGCGCTTAACGGCTATTTCCTTCCCATCTAGCAACTTTCCCTGGAGGAATAGTTGCAAATGTTTATATAGAAAACAAAAAAAAAGGTAAAGAATAAAAGGAAAACTAGAACAGAATGTCACATACCTTATAAACTGGACCAAATCCACCTTGACCGAGTTTATATGAGAAACTGAAGTCATTGGTCGCAGTCCGTATGGCATGCATCTCAAAGAAATTTATGCCTGTGACCTCTGGTGGTTCAAAATCATTCTTCCATGCATCTTGTGAAGTATCGATCACAACAGGAGTTGGTTCTACGAGTAACAAATGTGAATGTATTAATGCTAGAATGTAGCACTTTAGCATCCAAAGGCTTAACCACCAATATACGTAAACAGATCAATCCTTAGGAAAGCACCAAGATTTGACAGATCATATACCAGTTAGTGTAAAATTGCAGAAAGAGATAAAGCTACAAATATTTTCAGTGTCTCACCATTTTGTTTCTCTCTGCATCTCCAGAACTTATATGAAGCAAAGACCAAGATCATGAAAATGCAAAGGCTGACAGTAGTAGCTACGACAATCTTTGTTCGATTGCTTCCAGCTGACATATTCACCCGAAAACAAAAACATTAAACTATGCAACTACAGAAAATAACATCATCTAGAAAGTTGAAACTTCAAATGTAATATGTAAACAGTTTCATCCTTACTCAATTCCGAACTTGCAAGACGGATGGAGAGCATCTCTCCATTAGTCAAAAATTGAACTGTATCTACTAACTCCCCATTCCATACTAAGCATCCAATTCCACTTATATAGGCAAAGGCTGTGCAAGAACAATTGCCTAGACAACCTTGGTAGCACTGTTCTGCATTCAGAAAGTTTGCAATTTGGTGTAGATCCGGAGTTTTTACATTGGCCATACGATAGAAGACATCTTTGTCTCTTCCTTGTGTTATCATAGAAGAATTCGCCTGGCAAGATAAATGTGTACGTCTCACACACCCACTTTTTCGATTCCCTTTTCTCCACTCCTCACCTGATTTTGGTACAAACCCTTTCATGCACATACATCTTGGGGTACTGGATCTCACACACAAACCAAAAGGCCAGCATGCGCCGTATAGATCACATGAGCTTTCTGGAGCTGTAAAGTGATGCAACCACCTTTCGCCATCATCCCAGTATATCTTGATTTGCCCCTCTGATGTTACTGTAAGATGCGATAGATTATAGTTTCTGAATGTGGAATAAGAGAAAGACCCTGTCCCGTTTGCTACATCTTGGACAAGGCTGAATGGACTAACAAATGATTCATCAGATCCGTCTATCCCAGAGAATCTTGTTCTTGCCCATGGACCACTTCTTGAGTAAGGGACAGAGCCTCTCCTTAACAACTGTTGTGAAGGGACTTGTGGTGTAATCTCCAGTGAGAACTCCCCATGCGATGGATCAGTGCTACTTTTCCATGAAGTCAATACACTCTTCTTGCCACGAGGAATATCATACGTCAATGATGACTGAGGCAGCAAAGTATTACCAAGATTGTCAAAACTTTCCCATAAAGTTGTTCCTGAAACATCATCAATCACAACAAGATTCCCGGTGTCTAAAAGCTCCGCATGAGACTTGTTTGATGTCAAAGTCACTACAGCTGACCAAATCACATCTTGTTTGTCATCAAGCAAGATCAGGCTCCCGTTGCTGCCGATAGTGAGTTTTGCCGACGAGCTTGTAACTGGCGTATCTCTGTTAGCCACCCACACAACCACCCGAGGATCAAGGTTCTTGAACCAGATCCCAACATATTGATTCCGAGAGTTATTAGGAATGAAGAAGCCTAACTCATAAAATCTAGAAGGGGAACTCAGAGTTTGTCCTATTGACAAAGGACTTGACATGTTTATAGCTGCATAGTCACACGTTGAGAATATAGTTAGCAAGAGCAAGCAAGCAAATAAACCCATACCTATATTTCTAATCTGTATTTCTAGTTCTCGGCAAAATCTCTTCCGGAAACTTGAACACTTGGGCAAATATTTATGTGGATAAACTGAAAGCATTGAAACCAAGTCACCAAGAGTAAGTATAACGCCCGGTGTTAGATTTTTTTTGTCTCAGAATTCTTCTTTGAATATTCTATGCATAAAAATTTAATAGTCCAAAGAAGAAATGGACCACCTTGACGAAGAAACTCCCATCTTGATTCTCGCATTTTTGTCTACTCATACGTCAATTCAAATCAAACAAGTTTCCAGCTTTTGCAATTTTCCAAGAAAGCCAATACAAAGCTGAAAATTGCCTTGAAAAGTTTTGCTTGGTGTTCCATTTTGATAGACAAAGTGCAAACTGCAACGTGATAATCCAAAAACTTAGAAGAAGCTCACTCTTAACTCTGGTTCAGGCATTTCATCGAACACTTCCAGTGCATAACCCAAACGTTCGAATGTATTACTGTTACCTCCATCGCTTTTACCGCAGTGCATAATTCAAATGATCGAGACAGCTTTTACGCAGAAAAGTATGGTCGATTTATACAATTCTCACCTTCTAAGCATAAGTGCTTCAAGCCAAAATTTAAAAACTTGACATGGCTTTTAGTTTGCCGTAGCTTTGGTGCAGACAGCGACAATGGAGGAAAATTTAAACTTTGACGGTTTGACCAGTGAGGACCGACGCCATTAAATAGCAAAACGAAATTACCTAAAATACCTCATTTTAAAGTTTTGTTGCCAAAATACCATTACTTTTCAAAAGTTTCAAATATACCATCAATTTTTTAAAAATTCTAAAAATATCGTAAACACAAAAATTAAATTTTGAGGGTTTATAATTTAAACTTTGGGTTTAAGTTAACTATTCTACAATTAAGATATAGTATTAGGGGGTAGAAGATAGTTTTAAGGTTAAGAGTTTAGTTTTGAATATTTAAAGTTAATTTAAATTTTATTATGATATTTTTGGAACTTTTGAAAATAAGTGGTATTTTCAGAAGTTTTGAAAATTGATGGTAGTTTTGAAATTTTTTTTTTAAAATGTGGTATTTTTGAGAATTGCCTAATAGCAAATGCCTAAAAAAAGTGTCCAAATTATTTGTAATTTCACAAATTAATTTCGTATTTTTAAAATTGGCGAATTAATTCGTCGAGTTTGCAAGTGACCCGGTTTACATATGGAACAAACTCGAGTATTTTCGTTGAGCCTTTACGGGCTTATGGCCCATTACTATATCTTTTTCGATTTACAGATGAAAATAAAATTAATTACATTTTACTTTCATCGTTCATCTCCGAATCTCACCTCTTTCCTTCTTCTCATTTTCATCAAGATCATCAGAATATAACTGGGAAAATCCAAAACCCAATTCAATCCTCCAGGAACAAGAGAAACGAATCAGAATCGAATTCCGGTTTAGGGTTTTTCCGATTCGGTTTACAGAGAAATGGGAGGCGAAGATTCCTCCGCCGCCAAACCGCCGCCGGAGAAGGCGGACTTAAAGCTATGGGGAATTTTAGCGTTTACTGTAATCGGAGCAACCGCAACAACATTCGCCGTTCATCAATTACGGAGAACATTCGATTGGGTATATACACAAGTAGCATCTAGAAAAGGTTCTTCTTCATCATCATTTCGATCTTCTTATCAAGAAGAAGCATGGAGAAGATACAACAAACGGATGCAAGAAGAATACGAAGAAGAATTAGAAAGAGTGGAACGTATACGACGTATGCAAAGCGTTTTCAATAGAGAACGGAACAAATTTCGAAGAGGTTTCGAGAATTGGAAAGAAAGTGATGATCCTAGTGCTTATCATTACCATCAACACTTTCAACGTCATGATTGGTACTGGAAAACTCACCAAAGAAGCAAAGATTCTTCTTCTTCTTCAAAGCAAGAGAGTAGTAGCAGTACTAGAGTGTATCCATTATCACATCATTACTCTGTTTTGGGGCTAAGTAGGTCAAGAGGAACTCCGTATACTGAAGATGAGATTAAGAAAGCTTTTAGGGTTAAAGCTATGGAGTTTCATCCTGATCAGAATCAAGATAATAAAGATGTAGCTGAAGCTAAATTCAAAGAGGTTTTGTCTTCTTATGAAGCTATCAAGAAAGAAAGAAAAGACACGGATCGTTGATCTTAAGGTTACTTCTTTAAAGTTTTGTTTCATATGATACAATTATGCTTCTTTGTTGTAAGCTTAAATAAGTTCAAACACAGGAGAATCATAGAGAAGAAGAGATATGGATTATGTAGTTATTATTGGTACTATTCGTGTTTGTGTGGAAAAAAAAGGTTTGATCTTGCATCGGTTACTTTAACGTCCTTGGATTGTAGATTGTGTTATTCCATTGACGGTGATGATATCGTTAGACATGGATTCATCGGCTCTTCTGTGCACTGCAAATGTAGGTTGTTTTGGTGATGGAAGATCTGATGTTGTGTTGAGCATGGAGAGCAATTCGAGCGTGTTTGGTCTGTCTACGGGTTGGTGTTGAACACATAGAAGACTAATCTGAACACACCTTCCGACTTGAGATGGGTGAGATGAATCACTGAGATCTCGGTCCAAAAAATTGACTCCTTTGGTCTCACACCATGAGTCCCATGCCTGAAGTTGAGTTTCAGAATCTTTAGAATATAAGAAACATTTTTTGTAATGCTCTGCAAAAGTTTTACTTACATAGGCAATAAGGGTTTTTCCCTCTTCTCCATAGCTGAACCGTGAGATCTTCTCTCCGCTTATGATTTCCAAAAGCACAAATCCGAAGCTGTAAATGTCGAATTTCTCAGAGAACACTCCGGTCCATGCATACTCGGGAGCCATATATCCTCTGCACACAGCAAAATACTTTCACACAGTTTACTATTTGATTATCATGACTATGAATCTTGTTTAGCATGTTTTCGAAGATTGGTTCTTACAGAGTTCCCACAACCCGGCGAGTGTTGTCCTGAAAATGGGTACCTTGAAACATCCGAGCCAATCCAAAATCTGATATTTTTGGGACCATTTTCTCGTCGAGAAGAATATTGCTAACCTTCAGGTCTCGGTGAATTACCCTGAGGCGTGAGTCACGGTGGAGATAGAGAAGTCCGCGGCCAATACCTTGAATGATACTGAATCTCTTAGGCCAATTGAGCTCGAGCTTTAGAGTTGAATCTAGCAAACAAGGTCAGTTTAGTAAGAGTGGCACACATGGGTTTAAGGAAAAGGAGAAACCAAGAGGTATAAAGGACTGACCAAAGAGAAAAACGTCGAGGCTTTTGTTCACCAAAAACTCGTAAATCAATAACTTCTCTTCTCCTTTGATGCAGCAACCCAAAAGCCTAACCAAATTCCTATGTTGTAGTTTTGAGATTAGTTTAATTTCATTCATGAACTCATTTGTACCCTGTCCAGAGCTGCTCGAAAGGCGTTTAACCACTATTTCCCTCCCATCTAGCAGCTTTCCCTGATCACTATGATAAATCAGTCATCTAGAGAAGAAATATACAGAATAAAAAGAAAACAGATTGTTCCACACCTTATAAACAGGACCAAATCCACCTTGACCGAGTTTATTCGATGAACTGAAGTTATTAGTGGCAGTTCGAATGGTATGCATCCCAAAGTAATTTATACCTGAGATATCTTGTGGTTCCATTTCATCTTGTGAATTGTTTATGAACATAGGATTTGGTTCTACAAGTAACAAAGTTGTATTAGTGCTTAATTTGGCATCCAAAGTGACCAAAGTTTCCAGTGTCTAACCATTTTGTTTTGCTCTGAATCTCCAAAACTTAAATGCAGCAAAGACCAAGGTCATGAAAATGCCAAGGCTAACAGTAGTAGCTACGATAACCTTTGTTCGATTGCTTCCATCTGAAAACAAAAATATTAAACACATTGAGAAAAAATAACATGATATAGAAAGTTGAAACTTCCTTACCCAATTCAGAACTTGCAAGACGAAGCGAGAGAGACTCTCCATCAGATGAAAACTGGACCGTGTCTACTAGCTCCCGGTTCCATACTAAGCATCCAATTCCACTAATATAAGCAAAGGCTGTGCAAGAACAGTTACCTAGACAACCTTGGTAACATTGTTCTGCATTGAGAAAGCTTGCAAATTGGTAATGATCCGGAGTCTTGACATGTTTCATACGATAAAAGCTGTCTTTTGTAGAAGAATTCGCCTCGCAAGATAATTGTGTACGTCTCACACACCCACTAGTCCAGTTCCCTTTTCTCCATTCCTCATCAAACTTTGGTACAAACCCTTTAAAGCATATGCATTTGGGGTTACTAGATCTCACACACAAACCAAATTAAAGGTCCACAAGCATCATAAAGATCACATGAGCTAGTTGGAGCTTCAAAGTGAAGTGTCCAATTTTTCCCATCACTCCATAAGATCTTCATTTTACCTTGTGATGTTAGCGTAACATACGATAATTTATAGTTTCTTAACATGGAATATGAAAAAGATGCAGTCCCTTTTGCTACATCTTGGACAACAGTGAATGGACTTACATATGATTCATCGATTCCAGGTATCCCAGAGAATCTTGTTTTTGCCCATGGACCACTTCTCCAATAAGGCGACGCGCCTCCTCTTTTTATAACTCCTTTTGGTGGAACTTGTGGTGTAAACTCTAGCGAGAATTCGCCAGGCGATGGATCGCTGTTACTTTTCCACGCGGTTAAGACACGGTTCTTGCCACGGGGAATGTCATAAGACACCGAAGATTGAGGTAACATAGTATTACCAAGATTCTCAAAGCTTTGCCATAATGTTTTCCCTGAAACATGATCAATCACAACAAGATTTCCGGTGTCTAAAAGCTCCTCGCGACATTTATTGGATGTGGAAGTCTCTCTTGTTCTCCAAATCACATCTTGTTTAGCATCGAGCAAGATCAAGCTCCCGTTGCTGCTGATGGTTAAATTTGCCGCGGTTTTTGTGACTGGCTTATCTCTGTTAGCTACCCAGACAACCACCTGAGGAATGATGTTCTTGAACCAGATCCCAATATACTGATTCTGAGAATTATTTGGAGTGAAGAAGCCTAACTCATAAACTCCACCAGGGGAGCTAAGAGTTTGTCCTATTGACAAAGGACTTGATGTGTTTATTACATCTGCATTGCAACAAGTTGGGAATATGATTAGTAATAGCAAACAAGCAAATGAAACCATTTCCATATTCCTCATTGGTCTGCACAATTTCTTGTAGAGATTGGAATATATGAGCAAATAGATAACAAAAAATGATCATTAAGACATAAGAAATAAAGACTATGTTGTTATCCTAGGATTGAGAAATAATTGATTATAATTTGTTTTGTCAAAGAGAATATTTTTAATTTTAATCTAATCATAACCATTAATACAAACCATATTGACAGCTTTTTCAAGAAATTTCCATGTTACTCTTCCTGAAATATAGAATCTAGTAGATGATTTTTATTGTTTTCCTCATGTTGGTCTTCTGTTTAATGAAATATATAAATGGATGTAATGTAACTTTGAATGTAGTTTTTATAACCAGTTTACCAAAACAAGAAGAGGAATAAATGTTGAAAAATCAATCTAACAACACACTCCACTTCTACAATTTTCCATTCCTCAAATCGTTTGTTAACGCGCTAGGATCACAGGCTCGGTTATCTCATTGACGGAGACGAAATACTTAGACATGGATTTATTATATCTAGTGTGCACTATAAATGTTGGTTGTTTTGGTGATGGAAGTTCTCATGTTGTGGTGAGCATGGAGAGCAACTCGAGCGTGTTGGGTCTGTCGACAGTTTGGTGGTTGAACACAGAGCAGACCAATTTGAACACATCTTCCAACTTCTAACGGGCCACACGAATCAGCAACCCACGCCTGTTGTGGTTTGAGAAGCAAGCAATTATAAGAACAAGTGTGAAAATAGAGTGTATCAATGCCTAAAGTCTTACTCTTACTTACATATGCAAGAAGCGCTTTCCTTTCTTCGACATAGCTGAATCTCGAGATCCTCTCTTAGCTGATGATTTCTATAAGCAAAACTCCGAAGTTATAGATGTCTGATTTCTCGGAGAATACTCCAGTCCGTGCATACTCAGGAGACATATATCCTCTACACATACATCAAATAGTTTCTCCCAAGTTATTATAGGATAATGACTATGATCCTAGTTAAGTATGCTTTAGCATACTTAACTATTTGATGTTGTCCTGATAATGACTATGATCCATGTCTCAAAAGAGAAAGGCTCACAAAACAAACAACAATGATCTTGTTGCGCCCATTTACACCTGACATATAGTGAACAATAAGCCACGCTACTATCGAAAATAACATTATCATTGACATATCTATATGGGCTAAACGAAGTCTATTCGTTTTATTTGTTAATCGTACCTAGTTTAGAGCGTGCAAGACGAATGGAAAGAAGCTTTCCTCCCGTAGAAAATTTGCACTACGTCCATTAGCACTTTCACAACGTAGCTCGGTACGCCTCACACAACCATCTCTCCAGTTTCCTTTCTTACACTCCTCAATTCGTGGTAGAGGCTATAACAGGCTTTTCTCTATTTGCCACCCAAACAACAACCCGCGAAACGATACCCTTGTACCAGATTCCGATATACTGATTTTGCGAGTTGTTAGTACTGAAGAAGCCCAATTCATATATTCCATTAGAGGAGCTGAGAGTTTGTCCTATTGACAAAGGACTTTCTGGAGTTATCCCTGCATAGCTGAAATTTAAAAAGATGGTAACTAAGAGCAAAGAAGCAAATAATCCAATTCTTTTCTTCTCCATATGTGTGTGGGCAATTCTCATAAGTTCCCTAGATACCACTTTTTTCAAATATTCCAAAAATACCACAAAACTAAAATTAGTTTTAAATGGTCAAAACTAAATTCTAACCCCTAAACCTACACCCTATCCCCTAAAATTATACTCCCTCGGTTCTCCAAAGATTGATTTTTTGGGTTTGTTCCTTGTTTTTGAAAGATTGATTTTCTACACTTTACTTTATGCTTTAACGTTTTATCAAGTGATTAAATAGTTTTTTAATCAATTAGAAAGAGAAAATTAGTGTGATGTAGGTAATAGAATTATTGGAATACAAAAAAGTAAGTCAAAAAGTAAAAATAAATAATTAGTTAACACATTTATTTATTTTGTCTTAAAATGTGTGAAAAACCCAAAACATCAATTTTTGGAGAACAGAGGGAGTACCCTAATTGTACAATAGTTAACACAAACCCCAAAAATTTAAATTATAGATCCTTTAAAAATCAATTTTTGTGTTTGTGGTATTTTTGGAAAGTTTGATTATTTTTTGAAAAAGTGGTATCTAAGGAATTTTTAAAAACTAATGGTATCTACGGAACAAAAACTTTGTTTGGTGGCATCCTAGGGTATTTCTCTATGTGGGGTGTATCTCCAAGAACTATCTTCTTGAAATTAGTTTAAGAAGCAACCATGTTAACAAGAGAATGTGAGAATTACTTCAACCATCTCTGTAAGCAAAGTTAACTACACCCCAATCATTTTCCAAAAATTCCGCATTACTTTAATCAGGATCAACTAAATTCTTTTATAATAATACAAAATAAATTCCAATACGTATTTAATTGCCACATTATCATTTTCATGTTCTAGAACCAGTGAATGATAGGTATATATAGTTATATACTATGCATCAATCAAAAGATGAGAATTGTACCAGAAAAATCCAACATTTTATCCTTATCATGCTCTAGAATTGTAAGCATGGGGTGGCGCTGAACAAGTGCAAGAGAAGCAACCGCACACGGCCCAAAAAATTCTGAAAATTATTTAGAACCAAAATTAATTTTTTGAGGGCTCAAATTTTTTTTTTGAATATGAATAAAAAAACCAATTTTTGACAAACTCCACGAGGCCTTAATAGTTATTGAGCACCTTGATTGTAAGCCACTCAAAGTACTTTTGGCGAGCCTTTGAAACCATACATTTCGTTCAGGCATTTAATAAGTGAGTCATTTGTTGCTATGTGAATCACTGATATATTAGGATTTTAGCCTATTTTACTTATTGTTTTCTATTGTTTTTCGAGTCTTTCTAGTTCTTTTTGTGTCTTCTCAGGTTCTAGGAGGCTCTGGAGCATGAATTGGAGTTACTGGGGCTCATTGGAGCAAACGAGATGAATTTGGAGCAAAAAGACGATTTTTGTACTCGAGCACCTGCTCGCCCGCCTGCTCGGCCCACCTGCTCGCCAGAGGCTCCGATTTTTACCTAGATTCAAAATAAAGTTTATAAATAAGAGTCAGCCGCCTGGGAAAAGGGCAGACTCTCACGTTCACACAGAGACACGTTCACATTCTTCTTTTTCTAAGTTGGAGAATCTTTCAATTGTTTCTCCCAATTGTTTCTTCCGATTATTGTTCCAACTTGTTTCTTCTCCTTGCTGGATCAGTCTACAACTCTGTTTGAGAAGAATTCTAAACCCTAATCTCTTTCAATAATATCATGAATTCTCTTTATAACTTTGTTGTGTTTGATTTCACCATGCTTGAGTAGTCTATTAGCTAGATTAAGGTTTTCAATGGTGATATAGGATATTAGTGGCTGAGCACAAATAGGATAGAATATCATACGTCTTCATCAATAGGGATTTTTAATGCTTAGATTAATTTGATCACCTAGTCTATGATTTCAAGTTAAACTTATTCACGACAGTGCTCTAGGTTGCTAGATAAACCATTGGTGAGCAATTGGTGTGTAACCAACGACAGTTGATTGTTACCATCAATTGTGAACAAATTGAACCAACTCCTTAATGCTTGTCAACATCGCTGGGTCCAAACGATGGTTTAGATATTTAGGTTGTTAGACAAAGTTATTGATACATCACGACAGTGGGGCAATATTATCATTATGTTTGAGTTCTAGACCGTACTTAAATTAATTCATGAATAGTTGCTCAGTCCTGAATCCGAAATCACCGGCGAATTACCTTGATCTAGTGCTTGTTTTTATTGAATTTTTCATCGTTTTATTTTGCCGTTTTCATTGTTTCGAAAATCACAAAACCATATTTTATCTTAGCTTTAGATTAGAATCTATAATTTCATAGTGTAACCTTGGTCTCTGTGGATTCGATACCCTATATATTACTGCGATTGTCTGTGCACTTGCGGATTTTATTTTGGGTTAAAACTTTACACATCAAGTTTTTGGCGTCGTTGTCGGGGACCAATTGCGTTACCTTTGATATTTGATTTTATTTATAGTCTAAGAATTTTTCTAATTTTGTTTTTATTTGTTTCTGCTATGTGTCAGGTGCATGACCAGTAGAAGAACGAGAAGAAATTGCACCGGAGAATTAATCAGTCACTCGAACGAAGAGTTAGCTCGCCTTGAACGTCAAAACCGTCAACGAAGAATCACAGCTGCTCCGGTCCTTATGGCTGATCAGGAAGAGATGAATGTTCAGTTACAGTTGTTAAGGGATCAGATTGCTCAGTTGTAAAGAAATCAGCCACAAGCTCCGCAAGTACAGCCGGGTATAGGGGATTCGGATAATCCCCATGCATTTTATCAAAACCGTTCGGCTATTGTTTCTCCAACAATTTAGAGGCAAGATTTTGAGATCAAGCCTCAGATGATTTCCTTGGTGAAACAACACCTCTTTCACGGATTACCAGCTGAGATACCGAAGGATCACATCGAGAATTTCGAAGAAATCTGCAGCACTACGGGGTCTAATGGGGTACCGAGTGAGTTCTTGAAATGCAAGCTGTTCCCGTTTTCACTTTCGGACAAAGCTTTTAGGTGGTTGAAGTCATTACCAGCTGGGTCTTTGAAGACATGGGATGAGGTTAGAGCTGCGTTCTTGGACCATTTCTACACTAAGTCCAAGACAACATCTTTGAGGAACAAGATTTCGTCTTTTCAACAACATTCTGGTGAAGCTTTTTGTGAAGCTTGGGAAAGACTGAAGGAGTACCGTAGGGAGTGTCCTCATCATGGTTTCAAGGATGAGCAGATTCTGGGGATATTCTATGATGGTGTTGAATGGGATTATCGAAATGCCCTAAATGCTGCGAGTAATGGAGACTTCATGACCAAGACTAGAGATGGTGCTTTTGAGCTGATTGAGAACCTTGCTTCAAGCTCTAACAACAAGGCTCCTGAGTATGATAGGTCCAGGAAAGTCAATAGTGTGGACACTCAGAAGATTGATGAGCTGACAGCGAAGGTGAACCTACTTCTACGCGAGAGTCAAAGACCAGTAAAATTTGTGGAAGAGAATGAGGCTACGCTTATTCCTCAAGAGTTTGAAGATGATGAAGATGTTGGAGTACAAGAGGTTAACTTTGTGAGTGGACAAGGATATCAGAACCGTGGGTTCAACCCCAACTATCGGAGCCACCCCAACCTCTCCTACCAAAGCACCAATGTCGAGAACCTACAAGACCAAGTCTATCCGCAACAAGGAGGTACGAATCAGAACACACAAGGTCAAGGATTTCAGAAGTTCTACTCCAGCAACATTCAAGGGAAGCAGTTCATCCCTAACCAGAATCAGAATCTTTTCCAAGGAGGGAACCAACAACAAAACACTCAATTCGCTGCGCCACAACAAGCTACTTCCGCGTCCACTTCTCAAGATGAATTGAAGAATCTTATGCAGCAACTGATGGTTAACCAACAAAAAACATCAACTGAGATCAAATCCAGGGTTGACCACATGTACAACAATCTAAATGCGAAGTACGAGGCTGTTACTGCTCACGTGAAGAAGTTGGACACACAAGTTGCTCAAACTGATGAGGCGATTAAGAGACCGACTGGAAATCTTCCAGGGAAAGGAGAGATGAATCCCAGGAATGGATATGTCAATGCTGTAGAATTCATGAGTGGAAAAGTGTTAGTACCCCCAACTATCTCTAGCACCCACAGAAAGGGTAAGGAGCATGCTACCGAGCATCAGGCTGAAAGTGATGAGTTCAGTGCAAATGATGGACAAGTGGAGCATGATTCAACCTCAGGAACACCACTGGGAACTGTTCCAGCTGAATCGGGATCAAAAATTTCCGAGCACCCAAATTTTTCTCGGGAGCACGTGCTCCACCAGGGTGCTCCGGCCAAATCTTCAGAAATTTCTCCAGAGAGAGTTTACGTACCCAGGGTTCCCTACCCATTTCCTCTAATGAAAAGAAAACATGGAGTCCTTCCAGCGAAGGGTGAGCAAAATCCTATGAATGGAGATGCATCTAATGGCTCACGTGCGTATGTCAACTTTATCGAGGACCAGAGACCCAATCAGAGTAGAAAACATCAAGCACCACCTCTTCAAGAGAATAGACTTGAGCTCATGATGCAGCGGATTTTAGATGGGCAGAACAAGAGTGCACAGGAAGTGAATGAGAAGATAACCTCTCTTGATGACAAGATAAATATCATGAACAACGAGCTCAGCTATAAACTAGAGAGTTTAACTTGTCAGGTTGACTTTCTTGATTCACAAGTTGCTTCTATGTCTGAGAGTAAAGCATCCAGTTCTGCGAAAAAGGTTGAGAAAAATATAAAAGTTGCATTGATTCCTGCGGACGAGCCAGATCGATCGATCCCATTCGAACCACCTACGGATCGTCAGAGTCAAAACATAGATGTCGCTCCAGGTAACACTCAGAAACCATTATTGAGGCAATTGCATAAGCTAGAGTATCCAGGGAAGTTTGTTGTTCCATGTTTCATCTTTGGAGTTGATTTTGAAGATTCTCTATGTGATTCTGGATCTAGTGTTAACCTCATGTCAAGGGATATTGCAGAATCTTTGGGTATTGTTGATATACAGACTTCTTAGATGTCTATTAGGTTTGCAGATGCCTCAGTAACAACTTCACAAGGGTTAATTGAGAGTTTAGATATCCAGATTGGGGATTGCTTGATCTCGACTGATTTCCAAGTTGTGGAGATGAACAATGGTTCATACATGCCCTTGATTCTGGGGAGACCTTTCCTTGCGACAGCAGGTGCAGTTGTTGACTTACCAAACAGAAGGATAGTTTTCTCTAACATCGACAAGCAGATCTCTTACAACACCATTTCAGACAATGATGGCGACAAATATGGCTCTTGTGTTGCCATAGACGATGTAACAGGGAAGGTAAGTGTCTTGCCAGCTGCAGCACTTTGCAATAATAATGAGGTTAATGAAGTCCTGGATGGAGACACTCGTTCTTATGAAAGGAAGCCCAAGAAAGTCAACAAGCGGGACAAACCAAAGCGCGAGAAAAATATTACAGGTTCGCATATAACCTTGACACCGCAGAGATGTGTTGGAGACACAATTGAGTATAAGCTGAAGGGCAAAGGTATGTCTAGGCCTTTCTCTAAAGTCAAAGCTATCATTACTCCGGAGTTTAAGGAAAAAGGTCAAGCAGCTATGGCTAGTATGCTGAGCAAGGTTCTGCAACTAAATATAAGTGATCAAAGAGCAAGTGGACCACGCCTCAACCCACCTCCACCGAGCCCTGATCCGGACAAGAAAGTCTCTAATCCTCATATGGATTCTGCTCACACCTAGACGGTATACAAAGTCGAGCTAACGACTTAAAACAAGCGCTTGATGGGAGGCAACCCATCGGTAAGGTTTCTTGTACATAATTCGATTTTAATTTCTTTTTATTACTGACATTTTATTTGTGTTTTCAATTCTTATGTTCTGTTAAAAAAAATAAAAAAAAATAAATAAATTTCGCCGAGCACCCCAGGAATTAGGTGCGAGCACCTGCTCAACAAAAACAAAAGGAGGTGGATGATTCAGTCCACGAAGAAGAACAGCAGCCTCATGCAGAGGATCATGCAAACGCTCAGCCCGTTCCTTCAAACTCAACCTCAGGCTCGGGACAGCCGTTGAGAAGGAAGAAGCGGAGGACGAGCGGCGACGATGACGACGAGGCTTCTACTCGGTGATCTCTTTTCAAACCCTACTACCATCATTGTACTATCCATGTTTATTTTTATTGTGTCGCCAATCTCTTGAACTTTTTCACACCGGAGACGGTGTGATTTAAGTCCGGGGGAGAGGCTATTTACCCATTTTATTTTCGATTTTTCGACTCTTGTTGTTGTGTCAGTCCCAAGTGTCTTAGTATTTTGGTGAATCAGGTGCTGCTGCTTGGTTTATTTTTAGAATTTATTTTCGGTCTTTATTGAGTCAGTTTTTGAGTTTTATCGAGTCAATAAGAAGTTGTTGGGAATTATGAACTTGATCTATTGGACTTATTTTCGGACTAGGGATTACTTGTATGACTCACAGCTTGGCCAAGGTTCTATTTCGGAAAGGTTATGGGTGGATTAAATATTCCCCAAAGCTCACACTTATCGTACATTAGGTTGATCCAATATCATCTCAATTTTTTATTTGGTATTTAATCTTGACTTTTAATTTCTTTCTCAGGGGTTTGATGTTCATTGGGCAAGACTTTTTCGAACCATATAAGACACCGCAACTCTCCAGCAAGTACACTATTTCCTCTCGGTCTAATCAAAGCAACATGCCCAAGTGACCCAAGGGATGATGCGTAAACCCGTGTCTCTTTTGTGACCTCGCGGAAAGCATGTTGTAAGGGAAACTAAAAGTTTCGAAGTGAACCAAGGGATGATGCGTAAACCCGTGTCTCCTTTGTGACCTCATGAGATTCGTCCCATAAAAAAAAAAGGAGAAGCATCAGAAAAGTGATGGCTGGAGGCAAAGCCTCAAGAAAAAAAAAAAAAAAAAAAAAAAAAAAGAAAATGAGGAAAAGAGTTGAGAAGAAGAGTATACGGGAGAGGGTCTTGGTTAGAAGAAGTCGGCACCCCTTGTTCCGATTCCCTTTGGGTAAGATTACTGTACTTTCATTTTCATTAATTTATGTAAGAGATGATATAGGGGATTCCGAAGTTTTGCTAAGTTGTGAGTGACTAAGGTTAGGTTATGAACCCCATGGCTAATTATGGTACATGTTCTAAGGCCCGGTGACGAAAGTATGAAGTCCAAAAATTTTTCCAACAAGCGAGTGAGTTCCATGCGATTTTTAGGCACTCTTCTGTTCTTGATTTTGTTTTGTTTGAGGACAAACAAAAGTCTAAGTCCGGGGGAATTGATATATTAGGATTTTAGCCTATTTTACTTATTGTTTTCTATTGTTTTTCGAGTCTTTCTAGTTTTTTTTGTGTCTTCTCAGGTTCTAGGAGGCTCTGGAGCATGGATTGGAGTTACTGGGGCTCATTGGAGCAAACGAGATGAATTTGGAGCAAAAAGGCGATTTTTGTACTCGAGCACCTGCTCGCCCGCCTGCTCGGCCCACCTGCTCGCCAAAGGCTCCGATTTTTACCTAGATTCAAAATAAAGTTTATAAATAAGAGTCAGCCGCCTGGGAAAAGGGCAGACTCTCACGTTCACACAGAGACACGTTCATATTCTTCTTTTTCTAAGTTGGAGAATCTTTCAATTGTTTCTCCCAATTGTTTCTTCCGATTATTGTTCCAATTTGTTTCTTCTCCTTGTTGGATCAGTCTACAACTATGTTTGAGAAGAATTCTAAACCCTAATCTCTTTCAATAATATCATGAATTCTCTTTATAACTTTGTTGTGTTTGATTTCACCATGCTTGAGTAGTCTATTAGCTAGATTAAGGTTTTCAATGGTGATATAGGATATTAGTGGCTGAGCACAAATAGGATAGAATATCATACGTCTTCATCAATAGGGATTTTTAATGCTTAGATTAATTTGATCACCTAGTCTATGATTTCAAGTTAAACTTATTCACGACAGTGCTCTAGGTTGCTAGATAAACCATTAGTGAGCAATTGGTGTGTAACCAACGACAGTTGATTGTTACCATCAATTGTGAACAAATTGAACCAACTCGTTAATGCTTGTCAACATCGCTGGGTCCAAACGACGATTTAGGTATTTAGGTTGTTAGACAAAGTTATTGATACATCACGACAGTGGGGCAATATTATCATTATGTTTGAGTTCTAGACCGTACTTAAATTAATTCCTGAATAGTTGCCCAGTCTTGAATCCGAAATCACCGGCGAATTACCTTGATCTAGTGCTTGTTTTTATTGAATTTTTCATCATTTTATTTTGCCGTTTTCATTGTTTCGAAAATCACAAAACCATATTTTATCTTAGCTTTAGATTAGAATCTATAATTTCATAGTGTAACCTTGGTCTCTGTGGATTCGATACCCTATATATTACTGCGATTGTCTGTGCACTTGCGGATTTTATTTTGGGTTAAAACTTTACACATCAATCACGTGAATATTATTGTACACTTTTGCGACATTATTGATTTGCCATTGATACTCGAAAATCTTCAACTTTCACTATTTGTCATCAATAATGACACTACACAACGTTGAGATCGCCCGAGTCACTCCCACCAACGACTCGGACTCGGTCCTTAACTCAGCCAACTCGCTAACAATCCCCTTAACGTTCTTCGATCTACCATGGCTATTCTTCAGCCCAGTCAAGCGAGTCTTCTTCTACAAACTCGCCGAGCCGACTCGTGAGCATTTTCACTCTTTCGTCGTCCCAAAGCTCAAACTCTCCCTCTCTCTCGTCCTCCGCAACTACCTCCCTCTCACCGGCCGCATCACTTGGAATCCAAAAGACCCCAAACCGAGCATCGTTGTCTCTCAAAACGACGCCGTTTTAACAACAATCGCCGAAACCGACGCTGATTTTTCTCTTCTTTCAGGCTATGGACAGCGTCCGGTCACCCAGTTACACACCTTGTTTCCCAAGTTACCGGTTTCTGATGACTATGCTACCGTATTGTCTCTGCAGATCACGTTTTTCCCAAACGCCGGCTTCTCCATCGGTGTAGCAGCACACCACGGTGTCTTGGACAGGAAAACGTCAACCATGTTCGTCAAAGCTTGGGCTCATATCTGCAAAGAGCAGTCCGTATCTCTCCCGAAGAATCTAACTCCGTCTTTTGATCGGTCGTTGATCAAAGGTCCGACCGGAATCGATGAACAGGCGATCGCGGTGGGGAGATCTCTTCAAGGAGACAAAAACAGCAGAGGATTGACTCCGTTTCTCGCTAGAGAAATCGGAAACGACGTCGTTTTAGCCACGTTCGTGCTGTCTCACGATGATATCCAGAAGCTTAAGGAACGAGTCGATCGTTGTCTTCACTTGTCGACATTCGTCATCGCCTACGCTTACGTGTGGACATGCATTGTTAAGGCGCGTGGAGGAAGCGGAGAGAGATCGGTAAGTCTCCTTTTCGCAGGAGATTTCAGAGAGCGGTTGGATCCGCCGCTTCCAGCAACTTACTTTGGGAATTGCATTTATACGATGGGTAGCTTCGGCCGCAAGGCGGCCGAGTTTTCGGGAGAGAAGGGATTCGTTAGAGCGGTTGAGATACTTAGCGGTCTAGTGAAAGAATTGAGTTCACGAAAGGTGGAGACGATCGCTGAGGAGCTTCCAGTTAGTATTGATTCGGTCAAGAAGAGCTCACAGGTGGGGACGGTAGCCGGGTCAACCCGGATGGGAGTATACGAAGCGGATTTCGGGTGGGGAAGGCCGGTTAAGGTTGATATCGTCTCGATTGATCAAGGAGAGGCGATCTCGATGGCTGAGAGACGCGATGGATCTGGTGGTGTGGAGATTGGAATGTTCTTGAACAAGACTGAAATGGACATTGTCTTTTCTTTACTCCACAATGGTTTACAAAATTAGTAAGCAAAATTCAACAGTCTTCTTAGTGTATTTCTCTCTTTTCATTTTTGTAACAACCAAAAGACTTTGTCCAATAATCAAAAATGTAGACTACTTCTTTCCTTTTCTCTACCTTACCTTTCGCCGATCTGATCTCTAGCGTATCTTAACGCGCTTGGATCACAGACTGTGACATCTCATTGACAGTGATCAATTCCTTAGACAGAGATCTTTCATCTTTAGTGTGAACTGCAAATGATGGTTGTCTTGGTGACGGAAGAACTGATGTTGTGGTGAGCATGGACAGTAGTTCGAGTGTGTTGGGTCTGTCTGTAGGTTGGTGTTGAACACAGAGGAGACCAATCTGAACACATCTCCCAACTTCAAATGGGTTGCAAGAATCAGCAAGATTTTGCTCCAAGAGATCAACTCCTCCATTTTCAGACCAAGATTGCCACGCCTGTTGTTTATTTTCAGGTCTTAAGAACATAAGGGCATGAAACGTCTTCAAACATATGCAAGTTGTGTGTGAAAAGTTAAAGTCTCACTTACATATGCAAGAAGGGTTTTTCCTTCTTCACCATTGCTGAACCTTGAGATCTTCTCTCCGCTTATGATCTCTAACAGCAGAACACCGAAGCTGTAGATGTCGGATTTCTCAAAGAACGTTCCAGTCCATGCATACTCCGGAGACATATATCCTCTGTGAAATCATCAAAAAATTAATATGATTATCATGCATATGAATCCTGTTAAGTATGTTTTCAAAGAATGGTTCTTACAGAGTTCCTACAACCCGGCGAGTGTTGTCCTGATATTCGGTTCCCTGATACATCCGAGCCAATCCAAAATCTGATATTTTTGGAGTCATCTTCTCATCTAGAAGAATATTGCTGACCTTGAGATCTCGGTGAATAACCTTGAGGCGTGAATCACGGTGGAGATAAAGAAGCCCGCGCGCAATACCAAGAATGATATCAAATCTCTTTGGCCAATCAATCTCAAGCCTTTTTCTTGGATCTAAGCAACAATTAATACAATGCAAAAACTATAAGATAAACTATTTTACATAGAGAGAAAGCTGCTAATAGGAAAGAAATGAGGCAAGAAGTGACCCACCGAAGAGAAAACTATCAAGGCTTTTGTTCAACATGAACTCATAAATCAATAGCTTCTCTTCTCCTTCAATGCAACATCCCAAAATCCGAACTAAGTTTTTGTGTTGTAGTTTTGAGATGAGTACTATTTCATTCATAAACTCCTCATTTCCCTGTCCGGAGCTGCTAGAGAGCCGTTTTACAGCAATTTCTTTCCCATCTAGCAGCGTTCCCTGAAACAGATTGCACAAGGTCACCTCGAGAACATAAACTGAGAATACAAAAGAGCAAAAAAAGGCTTAAAGTTATCCGGACCTTGTAAACTGAGCCAAATCCACCTTGTCCGAGTTTCTTTGAAGGACTGAAATTATTGGTGGCAGTTTGAATGGTATTCATCTCAAAGAAATATAAACCTGAGACATCTTGCGGTTCTAGATCATTTCTCCATGCATCTTGTGAAGCAATCTTTGATATATTAGCTGATAATAAGGTCATCAGTATGTTACCATTAGCAAGCAAATGAATACATAAAACAACAATATATCGATAGAGAGAGATTGTAAGATCATCATTGTGTACCGTTTCGTTTCACTCTGTATCTCCATAAACCAAACGCAGCAGCACCCAATATCGTAAAAAGAGAAAGACTGACAATACTAGCAGCAATGGGTTTGCTGCGCTTTTTCCCACCTGAGATATTGAAGACAACAAAGAGAACACTATCAACAGAGTTAAAGATAAAAGTTGTCATTGACGAAGTAGCTCTTTCGGGTTATCTTTTAAGGCGTACCTAGTTCAGAATGTGGAAATCGAATGGAAAGAAGTTCTCCTCCAGAAGAATATTGCACGGTGTCCATTAAGTCTTGGTACACTAAGCACCCTATTCCATGAACAAAAGAAAAGGCCAAGCAAGAACAATTGTGGAGGCAACTTTGGTAGCATTCTTCATCAGTCAACGAACTTGCCAATTCGTAAAAGTCTGGAGGCTTTATGTTGGGAACAGGGTGGAAGATATTTATATCTTTGGCACTAGAGTTTCCTTGACAAAGTAATTCGGTACGCCTCACACAACCATCAGTCCAGTTTCCTCTTCTCCACTCCTCATTTGATTTTGGAACAAACCCTTTGAAGCATTTACACACTGGAGGTACTGACATAACACACAACCCAAAAGGTCCACATACACCGTAAAATTCGCATAAATTGACTGGACCATCAAATTTTAATTCCCAGTTGGTTCCACTATGCCAAAACATCTTCAGTGAGCCCTCTGATGTTATCTTTATACGTGAAATTTTTTTTTCAAGATAAGTAAAGGTTCCTGACCCGTTTGCATCCTGTTGAAGACGGAATGGACTTGTATATGTATCGTCCATTGGTACCCCGGTCCACCTTGTTTTAGACCATGGACCGCTTCTCCAGTAAGGCGTTGAGCCTTTCATAATAAACGCCTGTGATGGCACTTGCGGTGTAATCTTAACCACAAAGTCACCAGGCGATGGATCAGTGTAACTTTTCCAAGAAGTCATCACCCGCTTCTCACCCGTGGCAAGATTATACGCCATGGATGCGAAAGGGAGCATAGTATCAGAAAGATGCGCAAAGCTTTCCCATAGAGTTTTTGATGAAACATTGTCTATGACAATAAGATTTCCCGTGTCTGAAAGCTCTGCCCGAGACCCGTTAGATGCAGAAGTGTCTCCAATGGACCACACAACACCACCTTTTCCATCCAGTAAGACAAGACTTCCATTGGTGCTGATAGCTAGATTTGCCGCGGAGTCTGTTACAGGCTTTTCTCTATTGGCCACCCACACAACCACCCGGGGTACGATACCCTTGAACCAGATTCCGACATACTGATTTCGGGAGTTATTAGGACTGAAGAACCCCAGCTCATAAACTCCATTGGAAGAGCTAAGAGTTTGTCCTACTGACAAAGGACTTTCTCTCGTTACGGTCCCTGCAAAGCTAAAATTTGAAAAGATGGTTAATAAGAGCAAAAAAGCAAAGAATAAGACCCTCTTGTTCCCCATGTCTTCAATAACTTTCTTCCTCAGATTAGTTTAAGAATCAAGAAAGCCAAGAAAAGAAAGAAAACTCAAGGACTTGTGACCTGTGAGAACTTTTTTCAAGCACTGTACTTATGTTTCAAAATTATGCATTACTTACGTAATTTCCACGAAGAAGTCCAACTTTCTACCCAATCAAATACGCAACATTGTCACTTTCATGTCCTTATTAGCCTCTTTGGAGATATGCATCCTAAAGAATCCACCATTTTTACCCCGTCAACCACGCATTGATTGACCTCAGATTGAAAGATGACTATATCAATCAATTAGATCTTGCCAGAACCTATGAAAAGTAAAACATCTACACTCTGCATCAATTGAAAGATGACTATATCAATCAAATCAGATCTTTCAGACATTTCATCCAACACTTGGAGTGCGTAATCCAAAAGTTTCGAAGACCTACTATCACTGTCCTGAGACTTCAATCAATCGAGACAGATAGTTCACGCCAATGTATAGTCAATCATTCCAATTCCCAAAGTCTAAGCTTAACAACTACTAGTCAAAATCGCCGACTTTAACCATCGGGAACAATACTATTTGAAGTTGGTAAAGTCAGTGTTGTGTTTTACCTTCATCAAAGTTAGAGATGATAGAGAACTAGAGAGATCAAAAGAGAGAGACTTGACTTGGTTTTTGACTTTTGGACATATATATATAGTGCCCTTGCTTAAGGATAAAGGTTCCTTAAACATTACAACATGAAACAAGACAGTTTAAAGCTTTAAAACTTTTTACCAAATGGTATATACATAAAAAAAAAATCATACAGAGAGCTAACTGAATAAAGTGTACCGGTTTTCTCATAGTAGAGGTTCAGCGAGTTCCATTTCGTTTAAACTCTGTTGTTGTTGTTGTTGTTCCGATTCAATTCTTCGACCTCCCACAAAATCAATCCCGAGAAGTTGCCATGGCCAACACACATATCTAGCTCTGTTTGAAGTAGTCAAATCTCGATGGGTTTCTAATTCTTCGATTTTACGGTTTAGCTCTTGTATTCTATCCCTCAACCTAGTTGCTCTATTGTCTGCGAGTCTCAGAGATTTCTCTGCTGCATCCCTTGCACCCATGGCTGCTGCTGCCGTCTCTTCCTTAAACTTAAGTTTCTTCTCTGATTCTATAATCGCTTGCTTTGCCTCTTCAAGTTCTTCTTTAAGCACATACAGCTGAACAAAACAAAGCCAATAAGCGTTCATCATCATCATCCCTTGGTTTCCAATAAATCATAGCTAGAAATTACAATGCTCCTGCACTAGACTAACATAAGGACGCACCTGTGACGTGAAGTCTTGTTCAACGGCACCACCAGCAGCAGCCTCCTGCTCAGCTGCTACTTTCCATCTTGCTATTTCTTCTTCAGCAGCAGCAATGTCTGTCATAAGCCCTTCCACCTATCATCCCATGGAACCAAAGTTTTAAACAAATTCTTGGGCAAGAATATTATAATGCATCACACAAGCACGGAACAATCAACTTTCACAGTAGTAGCAATCAGAAATTCACTCACATTTTCATTCGCTATTCTCTCCTTATCTTTAAGTTGTTCTATTTCGCGCATTCTCTGGTTAAGCTCCTTTGTCTGAGAGTCCAATTGTTTCCTAATAGAACTAGTCTCTTCCCTGTTTGATTTAAACAAAAACAAGTGGTCCGCGTAAGTTGC
Source organism: Draba incana (assembly GCA_963576765.1). Classification (NCBI taxonomy): domain Eukaryota; kingdom Viridiplantae; phylum Streptophyta; class Magnoliopsida; order Brassicales; family Brassicaceae; genus Draba; species Draba incana. Next base: position 3,839,632 of record OY755215.1, on the reverse strand, counting down.
GCCAACAAAAGCAAGCAAAGGATCACTCTGGACCAAAAGCTACAGTGGACAACTAGGAGTATCACATTTCAGAAATATACATTACACAAGAAACCACATAGATGCATTTTAAACAGTCACTTCCATGGAGTCCATTAAACATCAAGTATGATGTCGCAAGCACACGCGGAAATTAAAGTTCCCAGCATAAAGCTATTAGGTAAACCAAATCATTTAAAACTTTACTAGTGAAACAAATGACCTCTACAAAAGTTATTAGATACAAAGAAGGATTTCTGTTTTAGAGAACTTGCCTTGATTCCTCCAAAGAATGCTGCAGTTCAACAATCTTGAGCTGAGATGCCTTCACAATATTCTCCAATGTGCTTGCCTGCATTCCAATGTGGAGACATCATAACGTACCCGAATAAATGAAGCTCATATAACATAACTGGCCTAGATGAACACTCACCAGGGAAAATATTTCATTTTCTTCTGTACTATGATCACCACGAGAGTCCTGAATCTTCCTATCCTTTAAATCAACACCAACATCCCTCAAACCGTTCTCTGCAGCTTGAAACAATTCGCTTTTTTGGGACGGCTGCTCCGTTATCATTCTTTTGGACAAAGCGCTTCTTAATAAAGTACCAATATGTTCCTTCTCTTTAACTAGTAGACCCACAGTTTCACTCAAATTCTTCACTTCATGACTCTTCTCTTCCACAAAGCTCTTTGTTTTCCCCGAAACAACTTTGGTCAGTTCGAAGATTGATTCCATACCCGCTAAAGAAGCTCGAATATTCTCCTCCATCTCTGTCTCTTGAGGCATAAAGAAAGACTCAGACTGTTCTGAACTATTTACATCAACTATCCTCACAACCTCGTTAAGCTGTTCATGAATCTTCGACACAAGATTCAGTTGTTCCGTCAACAAAGGACGTTGAGCTACCATCTTGAGTTCCATGTTCTTCAACTTCCCATCGTACTCATCAACCAACTGTTTCAGCTCCACAACTTCACCTTCTACTACACTTACCTTCTCTAAATTCTCTTTCTCAAGTTGAGCAATCCTCTTCTCTTTCTCACTCACATCTCTTTCCAAATCATCAACAACCGAAGCCTTCTCCGCAACCTCTAACCGCAAATTACTAATCGTTGACTCCAACTGAGAAACCTCAATCGCTATCTCGTAATTCCGTTGATCCATTTGCTCCCTAGCTTCATTCCTCGACTTTACAGCCGTATCGATCTGCCTAACGAGTTCCTCCACGATTTCATTCGTACGTTTAATAACACCATAAGCCACAGAAGCTAAACCAGTATATTTCTGAGACTTGGGAAGACTTGAGAAATTCTTAAAGCTACTTACTTTACCAGATATCTTCTCAATCCCAGAGACTAACATATGCGTAGAATTCTCAATCTCTAGTTTCAAACCATCTCTAGATCTAACAATCTCATTCAATTCATCTTTAACTTTACTTACACTCTCAAGCTCCTTTGATAGATTCTCCTTCTCCTTCAAGGCTTCGTCTCGTTCTCGCTTCGATTCGTCGCGCTTTTTGATCGCCTCGTGAGCGAGAGACTTTAATCGATTGAACGACGTTTGGAGATCCGATTTCGAACTCTCGGCTGCTTCTCGAGCTTTCTTCTCGCGATCGAGCTCGGCGATTAGCTCCGTGATTCGATTATCGTCTTGTACATCTTCACGAGGCGGATCGTTTGAAACAACAACAGGCGATGGTTCATCGGAATCGACATCGCTGAGGATAGCATCTGCGTCATCATCGGCGGCTCCGGTAGTCATGGAAGACGAAATTGCCTTCTCTCCGATCTAGATTTTTTTGATTCTCAGTGGAAAATGACGCAATTGCGAAGCGAAATTGAAAAATGGAAGATCGGAATCGATTCTGACCGGATGATGGAGATTTTCCGGCAGAGAAATGTCGGAGTTCGATCTTTCTACGGCGGTGGAAGTTGGAATCGACGGCGATAGACGGAATCGGTCTCGGGTTTGATTTGGTTTAGTTTACAATGTGTATTAATTTATTCCTCTAATTAAAAGATTTGGTAGGCCACATTTGTTTTAGACCCAACTGTGTTAGAAGTTAAGCCCAGCGATTTTTTGTTTTACCCATTTCGTTTTTTTTTTTTTTTTTTTAATTTTGTATTTCTGTAATATATGCTTGGAAAAGGGAAAGAACTACATATATGGAATCTATGGAATCATTGGCTCTTTTTTTGTTTTTTTTAAACACTGGATTGAATGGATGAAAAGTGACGGAAATAAAACCTTGAAATTTAAGGACCAAACCAAAATCATAAAAAACCACCAGGGATAAATATCAGACACCTAAAAGAAGGGTAAAAAACGTTATTGTATTGGCTCTCGAGCTAACCATGTCGGACCCCTATCGCAAGGTATGATTGAAATCTACCATCCCCGAAGTACACTCTTCGCGATATCTCGAGCCACCGAATTTGAGTTTCGATCTTCCACTGCAAAGGATAGACAATCAAATTCATTCCTTATGTGCAGGATTTTCGCCGTAATCATACGATATCTCGGCCAAATGGTTGGTTTCATTAAAGCTTCCACCGCCAGTATGCACTCCGACGCACAAATCACATTAGATATATGCTGATCACGAAGGCTTTGTAAGGACCACAAAATACATCGTATTGTCTGGAATCGAATCCAGATCTCTGGATGTAAAAGTATTAATTAAACCTTAGTTAACCGTTTGATGAAATGTGCTTCCATTTAGAATGTCATTAATTTAGTAGTGGGAAACAAAACATGAAATATGTTATTTTTGAGAATTACGCCAATAGATAAATAATATTATATTAATATGTTCGATTATAACATCATGGGGTTACAATCAATCACAGAACCAATCAATGATAAGACTATAAATAATCTCATTTAACAAATGGAATATTTAATCATCTTGAATATGGGGATGTCTTGTTTATGATATATAATATGATCTTGGATTAGTTTGATTCCTCGTCACCACCACGGCAACGATTGATCTTCGAGCATCCTCTATGATAAGGGTTCGCTGGATGCATCTTGCAGGTGTTAGGGTGTCGGTGATCACATATAACAGAGTGATCTCCAGCATGCATACCAGGATACCCTATGTATCTTATGGCTTCAACCTTGGTTGCTGCAAGAGCCAAGAACACAATGAGAGCTAGAGATAGAACAACCCTAAGATTTTTAGACATCCCCATATTTTTATTGTTTTCCAAATAAATTAAATATATATATATATGAATGATAAAAGAAACTCCGGTTAGGAGTTTAATTTATTTTATTGATTTATATATTTAATTGTATTTGGAATTGGCTCTGTGAGATATGAAGAAGAGATGATTGTGTTTATATACTAGAGACGATGTGAGTTTTAGATGTTGCTATTTTTGGATGATGATTAATAACCACATAGTTTTTAGTAAACGATTTTTGTCCTGTAGAAATGGTTCACATATACCGTAAAAATCGCATGAATTTGATGGAGCCTCGTAGTAAATTTGCCAGCCCATCCCATTATTCCGAAAAATCTTCATTGATCCCTCTGGTGTTAAAACTATACGTAAAAGTTTGACTTAACCTGCCTTTTTGTTCTTCTTTTGTAGTTATATTAGATTACAATACATGTGAATATATTCTAGAGATATGTAATTATCTAGAATAGGAAATATTGAAGTATATATATACTAAACCATGTATTTTAATCTAATAAGTTACTTAGGAGGTCTCATGATCCTTGTCTTTCTTAACGTCCAAAGATAACAGATTGTGTCATCTCATTGACAGTGATCAAGCCCCTAAGATGGGATTCGTCATCTCGAGTGTGCAATGCAAATGTGGGCTGTTTTGGCGGTGGAAGATCTGATGTTGTCGTGAGCATAGACATTAATTCGAGTGTGTTGGGTCGGTCTACAGGTTCGTGTTGAACACAGAGCAGACCAATCTGAACACACCTCCCAACTTCAATTGGGCGGCTCGAATCAGCAATATCTTGGTCCAAAAGATCAACTCCTCCATTTGTAGACCACGATTCCCACGCCTGTTGTCGTTGCAGAACAAGCGAAATATAAGAGCAAGATTCTAGTTTATTAATTCTCAAAGTCTAAACTTACATATGCAAGAAGGGTTTTTCCTTGCTCGCCAAAACTGAACCTTGAGATCTTCTCTCCGCTTATGATTTCTAACAGCAGAACACCGAAGCTGTAGATGTCGGTTTTCTCAGAGAACGTTCCAGTCCATGCATACTCCGGACAGTGGCGAAGACAGAGTAGTAAAACGGGTGGCATTTGCCCACCATGAAAAAAAAAATTAGGTCAATTTTCTAAAAGATTTTAAACGTGTCCCGGTTGACATATTGTTTTATGCCCCTTATTATCGGCTTCCGTTCTCTATCATGTTTATTTCTGTCCCTGGTAAAAATGATTTGTAGATTCGCCACTGACTCTGGAGACATATATCCTCTGCACATACCTCAAATAGTTCCACCCACTATAATATACATGCATAATGAATTCTGTTAAGTATGTTTTCAAAGAATGGTTCCTACAGAGTTCCTACAACCCGGCGAGTATTGTCCTAATATTCGATTCCCTTGTACAGTCAGAGCCAATCCAAAATATACTCTGGAGCCAGAAGGATATTGTTGACTTTGAGATCTCGGTGAATAACCCTGAGTCGTGAGTCGTGTAGGAGATAGAGAAGTCCACGAGCAATTCCATGAATGATATCAAACCTCTTTGGCCAATTAATCTTGAGCCTTTTTCTTGAATCTACACAATAATCACAAGTAAAAGCAATCAGATAAATAGTTCCATCTAGAGAAAAAGCTATTGATAGTAAAAGATGCAAGAATAGACCGACCAAAGAGAAAGGTATCAAGGCTTTTGTTGACCATGAACTCATAAATCAATAGCTTTTCTTCTCTTTTCATACAACATCCCAAAACCTTGCCTCCATTAATATGCAAATTTTTTAAACAATCGTATTGTATGGAATCGAACCTAGACCTCCAGGTGTAGTAGCATTAATTATTAAACCTTAGTAAACCATTGGGTCAAATATGCTTCCACTAGTATTTTAATGAGAATTTTCAAGAAATGATAATTTTAACATGCCACTTTGCAAAACTGTCACTATCACTTTTTCAAAATTTTAAATCATTTATGTTTGGGTTAACTATGTCATACTAAAGTTTATTTTTTATGGTTTAAGGTTTGTTAGGGAACAAAACTTTTTTTAAAATTGAGAATTTTGAGATATAAGTTTTTTAAACGAATTTATAAGTGGCAATAGGTAAAAAAATAATTAAAAAGTGACATATTTGTAAAAGATAATTAAAAAGTGGCATTTTTTTAAATGTCCCTATTTTAATTTAGAATGTTACACCATTTGTTTCACAATAATTGATTTTCTAGAGATTTTTTTGTTTCAAATTAAATGATTTTTTTCAGTTTTCAATGAAAAATTAAAGGTAATTAGCATGTATAATACTCATTACACCAAAAATTAAGTCTATAACGTACCCTAAATTATAATTAACTAACTAACATTTACAATACCTAAATTAACTATTTTAACCTTAACTAATTAATCAGCTTTTAACTTTCAAAATAAAAAATAATGATTATTTAACTTTTTTACATTAAACTAAAACAAACAAAAACCCTAAATTATATTATTCTTCTCTCCTCCTCCTACGGCCATTTGTCTCTTCTTCTTCTTCCTTTTATTTTTTTTCTTTTCAATTGTTCTTCTTCTGCGTTCTTCTTCTCCTCCTATTCTTTTTATTCAATTTGAAATTTCACTTATTTCCTCTCTCAATTAGTTTGTCGTAACTCGTCATTGATCAGTAATTTTGAAGTAAAATGGTGTTTATTTTCCATCAAAACATATCCAATTTCATATTATTTTTCGTTCTTCTCCTTTGTTAAACATATGACCAAGGATACACTCGATACTACGAGAAGTAAGTTTATCAACAACCATTCATATACTTATAATTAACTAATATAATAAACTATTTATACATAACCCCTTATATAGTTCACTATCACTTTGTTTGTATGGTAAACTACTTGTTATATCTCATGTATATATAGTTCACTATTGATCAAAAAATAAAGTTCACTATTACTATGTTTAGTCAAACATATATTTTCTAATAAGTTATAATAGTTCACTATATTTGTAACTAGGTTTGAGTGGTTTTTATGATAATTTCGCATAGTTCACTATGTAGTTAACAAAATTAATAGCAAAATAGTATAGTTAACTATTCTCTTTATTTTAGTCAGCTATGGCCTCCAACTATAGGAAACTTAAATTGAAAATGAGGTTACATCGTTTACGAAGACTGATCACAAATAAGTTTAGTGAACTACTATTATAGTGACTATGTTAGTTTGTGTAGGCCACTATAATTACTCATTTGTCCATTTGGTTTCCTTTGAAGTTTTTTTAAAAAAAACGTTTGATTCAAAAAAAAAATTATTGATTTTTTTAATTTAGTTATTTATTAAGGGTATTTTAGTCAAGTTATCTTAAGTGGATGCTGGATAGCTAATTTCTAATTAGGTCATGTTATACACCTAATTAAATTAAAGACTCCCAAACTATTATACACCTAATTAACCCAAAAATTATATGTATTTTTATTTGTTATGACTATTTGTATTCTGAAGGTTGATTTCCTAGTGGTTGAATTGTAGTATTTAATTGCATGGTAAATGATGTTTTAATTTAGAGAAACTAAAAATTAATGTTTTCTTAATATATGTGTAAAATTCTTAAACACCAACTATTATTATACGGAGGGAGTATTAATTTAGTAGTTTCGGGAAACAAAACATGAAATATGTTATATTTGAGAATTACGCCAATATATAAATAATACTATGTTGATATGTTCGATTATAACATTATGGGGTTACAATCAATTACAGAACCAATTAATAGTAAGACTATAAATCATCTCATTTAACAAATGGAATATTTAGTCATCTTGAATATGGGGATGTCTTGTTTATGATATATGATAAGATCTTGGATTAGTTTGATTCCTCATTTGATTTCTCATTTGATCCTTTGTCACCACGGCAACGATTGATCTTCTCGCATCCTCTAGTATAAGGGTTCGCTTGTTGCTTCTTGCAGGTGTTAGGGAATCGGGGATTACATATTTGAGAGTGATCTCCACGCTGAATACCAGGATACCCTATGTATCTTGTGGCTTCAACCTTGGTTGCTGCAAGAGCCAAGAACACAATGAGAGCTAGAGATAGAACAACCTTAAGATTTTTAGACATCCCCATATTAATATATATATATATATATATATATATATATATATATATATATATATATATATATATGAATGATAAAAGAAACTCCGGTTAGGAGTTTAATTTATTTTTATTTTTATATTTAATTGTATTTGGAATTGGCTCTATGAGATATGAAGAAGAGATGATTGTGTTTATATACTAGAGACGATGTGAGTTTTAGATGTTGCTATTTTTGGATGATGATTAATAACCACATAGTTTTTAGTAAACGATTTTTGTCCTGTAGAAATGGTTCACATATACCGTAAAAATCGCATGAATTTGATGGAGCCTCGTAGTAAATTTGCCAGCCCATCCCATTATTCCGAAAAATCTTCATTGATCCCTCTGGTGTTAAAACTATACGTAAAAGTTTGACTTAACCTGCCTTTTTGTTCTTCTTTTGTAGTTATATTAGATTACAATACATGTGAATATATTCTAGAGATATGTAATTATCTAGAATAGGAAATATTGAAGTATATATATACTAAACCATGTATTTTAATCTAATAAGTTACTTAGGAGGTCTCATGATCCTTGTCTTTCTTAACGTCCAAAGATAACAGATTGTGTCATCTCATTGACAGTGATCAAGCCCCTAAGATGGGATTCGTCATCTCGAGTGTGCAATGCAAATGTGGGCTGTTTTGGCGGTGGAAGATCTGATGTTGTCGTGAGCATAGACATTAATTCGAGTGTGTTGGGTCGGTCTACAGGTTCGTGTTGAACACAGAGCAGACCAATCTGAACACACCTCCCAACTTCAATTGGGCGGCTCGAATCAGCAATATCTTGGTCCAAAAGATCAACTCCTCCATTTGTAGACCACGATTCCCACGCCTGTTGTCGTTGCAGAACAAACGAAATATAAGAGCAAGAATCTAGTGTTATCAATTCTCAAAGTCTTAACTTACATATGCAAGAAGGGTTTTTCCTTGTTCGCCAAAACTGAACTGTGAGATCTTCTCTCCGCTTATGATTTCTAACAGCAGAACACCGAAGCTGTAGATATCGGATTTCTCAGAGAACGTTCCAGTCCATGCATACTCCGGAGACATATATCCTCTGCACATACATCAAATAGTTTCTCCCAAGTTAATTTTTGATTTGAACTTTGAATCTTCAAAATAGAATCTTACAGAGTTCCTGCAACGTGGCGTGTGTTGTCTTGATATTCGGTTCCTTGGTACATTCGAGCCAACCCAAAATCTGATATTTTTGGGGTCATTTTCTCATCTAGAAGAATATTGCTGACTTTGAGATCTCGGTGAATAACTCTGAGGCGTGAGTCGTGGTGGAGATAGAGAAGTCCACGAGCAATACCTTGAGTGATATCAAATCTCTTTGGCCAATTAATCTTAAGCCTATTTCTTGAATCTACACGAGTAAAAACTGTTAGATAAACAGTTCCCCATAGAGAAGATAGTAAAAGATGCAAGAATGGACCGACCAAAGATAAAAGTATCAAGGCTTTTGTTCAACATAAACTCATAAATCAATAGCTTCTCTTCTCCTTCCACACAACATCCCAAAACCCGGACTAAGTTTATGTGTTGTAGTTTTGAGATGAGTACTATTTCATTCATGAACTCCTCTCTGCCCTGTCCAGAGCTGCTAGAAAGACGCTTTACCGCGATTTCTTTCCCATTTTGCAGTTTTCCCTGGAAAAATGTTGCCAATGGTCATCTCAAGAAAATTGAGAAATGAAAATAAGGAAATGGACTAAAACAACTCTGACCTTGTAAACTGAACCAAATCCACCTTGTCCGAGTTTGTTTGATAGACAAAAATTATTCGTTGCAGCTCGAATGGTGTTCATCTCAAAGAACTCTAAACCTGGGATATCTTGTGGATTCAGATCATTCCTCCATGCATCCTTTGCTATATGAGCTGAAATTTGAGTCAGACTAACTGTGTTAGTGATAACATCTAGTAAGCTAGCCAAGTGATTATGCTTTTACAAAGCAAGCCGAAACCAAGGTACCAAAAAGAACGTATTGTGTTTAAAGAACACATATGAGAGTTAAATGGAAGACACTATTTCGGTTACCAATAGATAGCATATGAGCAACGAAAGATTGATAAATAGTAAAGTCATCAGTGTGTTACCGTTATGCGCTACTCTGCATCTCCAGAAACCAAACGCAGCAAAGCCCAAACTCACAAAAAGGGTAAAGCTCAATGTACTAGCAACAATGGTTTTCTTGCGCTTACTTCCATCTGAGAAACGTAGGACAACAAATTTAACAATAAGTCAAGCAAAAAAATCATAAACCTCTACCAGCAAAATGCAAAAGACGAAGGTCTAATTTGATTTTATCTTTTAAGATGTACCTAGTTCGGATCGTGCAAGACGAATGGAAAGAAGCTCTCCTCCCATAGAAAATTGCACTGCGTCCATTAGCTCACGGTTCCACTCTAAGCATCCTATTCCATGTATGAATGCAAAAGCCAAGCAGGAACAATTGCGAAGGCAATTTTGGTAGCATTCTTCAGCAGTGAACGAACTTGCAATTTCGTAAAAGTCTGGAGGCTTTATGTTACCAACAGGATGGAAAATGTTTACATCTTTGCCAATAGACTTTTCTTCACAAAGTAGTTCGGTACGCCTCACGCAACCATCAGTCCAGTTTCCTCTTTTCCACTCCTCATTGGATTTTGGTACAAACCCTTTGAAGCATTTACACTTTGGAGGTACTGACCTAACACACACCCCAAAAGGTCCACATGCACCATAAAAGTCGCATGCATGTGATGGAGCCTCGGAGTCAAATTCCCAGTTCACTCCATTATACTTAAAAATCTTCATTGATCCTTCTGGTGTTAAAACTAAACGTGTAATTTTGTGGTCTCTTTGGACATAAGACAAGTATCCTGACCCGTTTACATCTTGATGAAGGATGAATGGACCTGTGTATGATTCATCCATTCGTGGTAGGCCAGCGAACCTTGTTTTAGCCCATGGACCACTTCTCCAATGAGGCGCCGAGCCTCTCATAATAAACGCCTGTGATGGCACTTGCGGTGTAATCAGACCAACAAAGTTGCCAGGCGATGGATCAGTGTAACTTTTCCAAGAAGTCAACATCCGTTTCTCACCGGTGGCAAGATTATACGTTAGTGATGAGGAAGGTAGCAGAGTATCACCAAGATGGTCAAAGCTTTGCCATAGAGTTCTTAGCGAAACATCCTCTATAACAATAAGATTTCCGCTGTCTGAAAGCTCTGCATGACATTCCCTAGAGGCAAAATTTACTCTAGTGGACCACACAACGCCATGTTTGCCATTGGATAAGAGAAGACTTCCGTTGCTACTGATAGCTAGATTTGCCGTGGACTCTGTAACGGGGTTTTCTCTATTGGCCACCCACACAACGACCCGGGGAGTGGTATCCTTGAACCAGATTCCAACATATTGATTATTGGTGTTATTAGGACTGAAGAATCCCAATTCATAAACCTCGTTGGAGGAGCTGAGAGTTTGTCCTACTGACAAAGGACTTGTCGGCGTAATAGCTGCATAGCTGAAACTTAAGAGTGTGGCAAACAAAAGCAAACAAGCAAAGAGAAACCTTGTCATCACCATGTGCGCTCTTGTGTCTCCAAGAACGATCTCCTTTAGATTAGCGTTAAGAAGCGAACATGTATGCAAGAGAAAGTAAGCCAAGAAAACAAAATGAAGTACTTCATAGGCTCTGAAACATCTCTAAACAATGTTGACCACAACGCCCATCTTCCAGGATTCTGCATTACTTTATTCAAAGCAAATTGTTGATCAACTTAAATATTGGTTTATAATATTTTTGTATAACTGTTGGACCCAAAGATTTGAATCTAACCTTTTACGCAACCAACTATGCAACGAGTGACCTCATATTGAAACATTGTGTCGTTGTCATGTCCCTCAGCATTATGAACCAATAAAAAGATGAGACTTGTACCCCTTACCTTTTACCCAATCAACCACGCACAGTTGACCGCAGTTTGAAACAATGTCCTTTACCTTTTAGCTCGTCAAGCCGAGCCGAGAATCAGTGAGAGATAGTCATCTACACTCTGAATCAATCAAAAGATGGAAACTGGAATTAGTCATCTAAATACCGATATGCAAGAACTTAACATTTATACAGATATGCAAGATACATGGTACTTTTCACTTCTTGAAAATAGAGTATTTCACCTAACATTTACAGTGCATGACTCATATATATTTCGAAGCCTTGCTAATATCGCCGGACCTAAAATCTCAATTAAAAAAAGATAGTATACACGCCACAGTCTGGCTGACTAATCCAACTTACCGTCTGAACATTGGTGAGTCACCAGTGAGAACATAAATGCTGAGACCATTTTATTAACCATGAACAACAATTTATAGTGTATTTTAAGCTTTAAGCCTTCTGACAAAGAAAAACAAAAAAGTCAACAATGCACCTTCTCTCATTAAGAAATGAAGAAAGAACTAATGTTGAAGTTGTCAACATTCAAAAGTTGAACCCTTTAAGTCAACAATTTTCATCACTCACGGTTTCTCAACGCCCAAGGATCAGAGATTGTGTTATTTCATTGACTGTGACCAAATCCCTAACATGGGATTCATCATCTCTAGTGTGCACTATAAATGTGGGTTGTTTTGGCGGTGGAAGATCTGATGTTGTGGTGAGCATAGACAGCAACTCGAGCGTGTTGGGTCTGTCTACAGGTTGGTGTTGAACACAGAGCAGACCAATTTGAACACACCTCCCAACTTCTAACGGGTGACATGAATCAGTAACATGTTTATCAAGAAGATCAATTCCTCCATTTTCACACCAAGATTCCCACGTCTGTTGTATAGTTTCAGATTTTAAGAATATAAGAGCAAGAAACGTTTCGAAACGTGTATGAAAACCTAAAAGTCTTACTTACATATGCAAGAAGGGTTTTTCCTTCTACGCCATTGCTAAACCTTGAGATCTTCTCTCCGCTTATGATTTCTAACAGCAGAACTCCGAAGCTATAGATGTCTGATTTCTCAGAGAATACTCCGGTCCATGCATACTCAGGAGACATATATCCTCTGCATAAATATCAAATAGTTAATATTTGATTTTAACTTTGTATCCTATTTAATAAAGTCTTTGAAAATAGATTCTTACAGAGTTCCTACAACCCGGCGCGTGTTTTCCTGATATTCGGTTCCCTGGTACATCCGAGCCAATCCAAAATCTGATATTTTTGGATTCATCTTCTCATCCAGAAGGATGTTGCTGACTTTGAGATCTCGGTGAATTACCCTGAGGCGCGAATCGTGATGGAGATAGAGAAGTCCACGAGCAATACCTTGAATGATATCAAATCTTTTTGGCCAATCAATCTCAATCCTTTTACCTGAATCTAAGCGAAAAAGCCGCTGATAAACATATCCGTATAGAGAAAACATTGCTGATAGAAAAGGAAAATGACTCACCAAAAATAAAATTATCAAGGCTTCTGTTTACCATGAACTCATAAATCAATAGCCTCTCTTCTCCTTCAATGCAACATCCCAAAATCCGAACTAAGTTTCTGTGTTGGAGTTTTGAGATGAGTACTATTTCATTCATGAATTCCTCTTTACCCTGTCCAGAACTGCTAGAAAGACGTTTTACAGCGATTTCTTTCCCATCTTGCAGCTTCCCCTGAAACGGATTGCAAAAAGGTCATTTAGAGAGCACAGACAGAGAAAAGAAAAGCGCAAAGCAGAATAAATTTCTCAGACCTTGTAAACCGAACCAAATCCACCTTGTCCGAGTTTGTTAGAGAGACTGAAACTATTGGTGGCAATTTGAATGGTATTCATCTCAAAGAAATCTAAACCTGGGAGATCTTGTGGTTTAAGAGCATTCCTCGATGCACCTTGTGAAGCAACCTTTGATATAATGGCTGAAATAAGAGTTTCAAGAATGCACTGTTAGTGCTTAACACTGGTAATTTAGCCATCAAGCTAAAGCTTAAACGTTTGAGGTGAGCATTTTATTAACTGTTTCTCAAGAAAGCTAAAACCAAGGTACAAGAAAGAATAGAGTAAGGTTCAGGAACGTATTTGCACCAGTCCATTTAGCAAGCAAATGAATAGATAGCAAGAAGAGATTGATATAGCGAAAGTAAGGTCATCGATGTGTTACCATTATGATTTACTCTGTATCTCCAGAAACCAAATGCAGCAGAACCCAATATCAGAAAAAGAGAAAGGCTCACAATACTTGCAGTAATGGTCTTCATGCGTTTATTTCCACCTGACATAAATAAGACAAAATAAACAAATAAGCCCAATGAAGAAAAATTTGTAAATGAAGAAGCTCTCTGATGTTATTCTTTTCAAGGCATACCCAATTCAGAGCGTGCAAGACGAATGGAAATAAGCTCTCCCCCCGCAGAAAATCGCACAACATCCATTAGCTCCTGGTTCCACATTAAGCATCCTATTCCTTGAATATAAGCAAAGGCCAAGCAAGAACAATTGCGGAGGCAATTTTCGTAGCATTCTTCTGCACCCCCCGAATTTACAAATTCGTAAAAGTCTGGAGGCTTTACATTGGCAACAGCATGGAAGATGTTTGTATCTTTGCCAGTAGAGCTTCCCTGACATTGTAGTTCGGTACGCCTCACACAACCACCAGTCCAGTTTCCTCTTTTCCATTCCTCAATGGATTTCGGTACAAAGCCTTTAAAGCATTTGCACTTTGGAGGAATGGACATGATACACAACCCAAAAGGTCCACAGACACCGTAATAATCACAGAAGTTTGTTGGAGCCTCAAATTTCAATTCCCAGTTGGTCCCATTATGCTGAGAAATCTTCAATGATCCCTCTGATGATATCAATACAGGTGTCAATGTGAAGTTTCGGGGTATGTAACTGAAGTCTCCTACCCCGTTTGCATCCTGCTGAAGGCTGAATGAGCTAGCAGATGTTTCATCCATTACCGGTATTCCACTGAACCTTGTTTTTTTCCATGGACCATTTCTCCAGTAACGCGTTGAGCCTTTCATAATTAACGCCTGTGATGGTACTTGCGGTGCATGAATCAGTGTAACTTTTCCAAGAAGTCAAAACCCGCTTCTCACCAGTGGCGAGGTTATACATCAGGGATGAATAAGGTAGCATAGTATCACTAAGATGCTCAATGCTTTGCCATAGAGTCCTCCCTGAAAAATTGTCGATAACAATAAGATTTCCACTGTCGGAAAGCTCTGCTCGAGACCCATTAGATGCAAGAGTGTCTCCAGTGGACCAGACAACACCATGTTTGCCATTTAATAAGAGAAGACTTCCATTGGTGCTGATAGCTAGATTTGCCGTGGAGTCTGTAACAGGATTTTCTCTATTGGCCACCCAAATAACAACCCGCGGAATGATACCCTTGTACCAGATTCCAACATACTGATTATGCGAGTTATTAGGACTGAAGAAACCCAATTCGTAAAGGTTATTAGAGGAGCCGAGAGTCTCCCCTATTGACAAAGGATCATCTGTTGTTATAGCTGCATAGCTAAAATTTGAGAGCATGGTTAACACGAGCAAGCACGCAAAGAAAAACCTTGACTTCCCCATGTGTGGTCTTATGTCTCCAAGACCGATCTCCTTCAGATTAGTGTATGAAAGAACATGCAAAAAAGAGAAAGTAAGCCAAGGAAACAAACTCAAGGACGTAAGAGAAAAATTCTCAAGCACCTCTAAACAATGTTGACCACTGCCCACCAATAATTCAAGATTCTGCAGTACTTTATTCATGATCAACTATATTCTTGTTTTATAATACCGATTAGGTAAAATGAAATGGTTATGTTTACTAGTTGGCTCCATATAATTCCAACCTTTTACCCAATCAGCCATGCTTGACCTCATATTGAAACATTGTGTCATTTTCAGCTACTTTGAACTCGTTGAGCCCATAACCAATGAAAAATAGTCATCATCACTCTGGTTCAATCAAAATATGATAATTATAACATTTACCTGTCACAGTCTGATCCCAATTAAATGTATCTGGTTTCACACATCGGCCCGTCATCACGTTGTGATCCCAATTATACCACCGATGATCTGAATTTCAACCTTTTGTCCAACATTGTGCTTGCATTACTTCTTAAGGATACTCGTTCTGCACATACCCCGTCCAAAAACATTCCTTTCTAACATTCCATCAAAAAGCTCTCAAACAATCTTCAGAGTTCTACATTCTGAGTGCATTTAAACCAAATCCTTGGAAGCATTCACTAGATATCCTAATCCCCTTTTCAAATACTCAAAGTTTCCTAACCAAAGACAGAGGACAAAACAGCAACAATCATGTCTAATGCCATCCTCACCAATCCAATCTATCTAAACCCATAAATCACAAACCAGCCTCACTGAGGCAATTTATCAAACACCTTGCAGGCGTTCTACAATTGCTAGCACATCTTTCACAAATCCTCAAACCCAGCCATGGCAAACAAATCCAAAGAGAAAAAAAACCCAACTTCCAATGAATCTCCTTCCAAGGTTTAGACTTTCCAAAACCCAAAAATGAACAAACTTTAGACATTGAGAAATCAAGGGTTTAGAGGCAAATGTAAACTTAGAAGAATATGTATAGAGTTGAAAATGTACATAGAACGACAACTATTTTTTTTTTTTTTTTTTTTTTGGAATCCCCCGGATTTATTAAAAAATTAAAAAACAATTACAATCTAACTTGTCTCGAGTGCGAAACTCCAATCTCATCCTCCCATAAAACCGACTCTAAATCAGGAGGAACAACATTCAAATAAAGAAAACCTAAAGATAGTGTAAACGCATAGTTCGCCAAACCGTCGGCAAAACGATTTGCTTCCCTATACACATGACGAATGCGGACATTCCAGTCCTTCGATAGAAAGCCATGGCACAAACGTACCAGGAATGACAAAGGATGCGAGTCGCAAATCCCCGTCTTAAGAAAACCAACCACTAATTCAGAATCCACCTCCAGCTCAAATCTTGTCACTTGCCTCTCCCAAGCCATGTATAAACCATAATATACGCCCCATAATTCAGCCAATGGTGCCGAACATCGCCCAATATTTAGAGCAAAACCCTTACACCATTTGCCCTTTGCATCTCTCAAAACACCTCCTGCCGTTGCTAATCCGGGGTTCCCACGAGAAGCCCCATCTGTATTAATCTTCACCCAACCCATCTCCGGCGGTATCCATCGGATCAACCTTTCTACCCGAATTACAACTCCCTCCTGTCCCCTCTCCACATTATAACCCGAAGTCACTTCCTGAGCCAAATCTTTGATGAATTGAACCCTGTCACGGCATCGTTTATTCTCACCAAAGACATTCCCACACCTCCATTTCCATCTCCACCACACTGCCATGCCAAACATAGTCGCCCAAGGTACGTTGTGAACTATACTCTGGTCACACAAGTTGACATAAAGCCATTCCAATAGAGTATTAGAGAAGAAATTAGTTTGCTTCCGAGGCGGAACAATCCGTTCCCAAATTCCTTTCATAGTCGGACAATCACGGAGGACATGCATGATGGTCTCAAAGTCCCCTTTACACACAGCACACACATCTGAGTTACTCAAATGTCTCCTCTTCCTCTCAACGTTAGTCATAATGACTTGGTGACTCACAAGCCATAAAAACAATCTAGCCCTTTCCGGAATCGAAACTGTCCACAATTGTCGATAAAAAACACTCATCCTTTGTCGCGGCGTTGCATCACTAGTTATCAACTCATATGCAGACTTAACCGAGAAATTCCCATCCTTACTATTTCCCCATGAAATCCGATCCGTAGCTCCAGTCACATTGTCAACAACCACCGCCATTAACTCGAGCATAATGTCCTCGGGTATATATTGTGATATCCGACTCATATCCCAACCCCCATTCAGCCTCCATAGATCTTTTACCAACATAGTTTCTGCATTTTCCGGTAGCTCCCCAATAATCTTCATACATACTGGTTCTGAACTCAACCAAGGATCCGCCCAAAATCGTACCCGAGAACCATCACCAACCAACCAGCGATGCCCCGGTATCACCACCTCTTGTAAACCCGTTAAAACACTTCTCCAAATCGGCGATCCTTGCCTTTTCACCAATAGCCAATCACGGGTTTGAAGCCCTCCCACTTTGTACTTTTTACGAACTACTCTCGCCCAAAGACTCACCTCATCATTCATCAATCGCCAACCAACTTTGGCAATTAGGGCTTTGTTCATTTCCTCTGCTTTTCTTATTCCATGACCCCCTTCTTTCTTTGACAAACACACCTTATCCCAAGCCACTAGATGTGTTTTCCTTTTCAAAGTAGTACAACCCCATATAAAAGTCCGTGATACTTTATCCAAGCTTTCTAGCGTCGCCTTTGGTAAGAGGACCGAACTCATTGTATGAACAGGGACAGACGCTAAAACCGATTTGGTTAAGGTTAGCCGTCCAGCCATACTTAACATGCTACTCTTCCACCCTGCCAATTTCGACGACACTCTCTCCAACACTTCGCCAAAAGTTGTCTTATTAATTCTCTTGTGCAAAACCAGTAAACCCAAATACTTCCCCAAATCGCATGATGCCTTTATTCTACTCTCATTGCTTATCCGTGTCCGTAGATCCCGAGAGACATTTTTCGAGAAAAAGATTTTAGACTTTTCTAAGCTCACTTTTTGTCCCGATGCGGTACAAAATTTCTCCAACACACTCCGAATAATGTGAATCTGAGATACCGATGCTTCCGCAAAAAGAATCAAGTCATCCGCGAAACAAACATGCGAGAGCTTCGGACCACCACGTGACAAGCTAATTGGCTTCCACTTCTTATCCAAGATAGACCGATCAACCAAGTGACATAGTCTTTCCATACAAAGCACAAAGAGATATGGGGATAGCGGTTCACCCTGCCTCAAACCCCGCTTCGGTTTAAAGGCTTCTGTTTGCTCCCCATTCCACAATACCGTCATTGATGGACCCGATACACATTGCATGATTCATCGAATCCATCTTTCCGAGAAACCCGCCGCAATTAACGTGTCTTCCAAGAAATCCCAGCGTATTCTATCATAAGCCTTCTCCAAGTCCAACTTCAATAACATCCATCCTTTCTTCCCTTGCTTACGCCTCATAGAGTGTACCGCTTCTTGGACTATGACAATATTATCAGTGCTCAATCTCCCCGGTATAAAACTCGCTTGAGCCGGTCCTATGAGCTTCGTAATAACATGTTTCAACCGAATTACCAGCGTCTTCGTGATGGTTTTAAACAACACGTTACACAAGCTAATAGGTCAAAATTGAGTAATCTTCTCCGGTTTGGCAACCTTTGCAATCAATACAATTAAAGCGTCATTGGTATCCGGGGGAGATTACCAGAATCGAGAAAGTCTAGCACGAACCGAACCACTGAATCACCAACTGTCTCCCAGCACTTATGATAGAAGATCGGTTGAAAACCATCAGGCTCGGGTGCTTTAAACCGTCCCATGCCTCTGATCGCAGCTTTTACTTCCTCTGCCGAGAATGTTTTCTCAAGGGTCTCCTTCTCCTCCCTTGTCAATGGCAAAAACCCATAACTCGGTAACTTCTCCACCATCTCTTCCACATCATTCAGCGAATACAACCTGGAGTAATAGTCAATTGCAAGTCTTTCCAGCTCCTGCGTATCCGTAATCCACCTTCCATCATCAGCTTGTAGCATATCAATCCGATTCTTTCTCCTTCGGATAATCGTCGAAGTGTGACAAAATCTAGTGTTTCGATCTCCCATAGGAATCCACTTCTCTCTCGACTTTTGAAACCAAATAATTTCTTCTTGTTCTAGGACCGCATCTAACTCCTTAATTAGCTCCCCTTCTCGAACCAATAAAGCATCTGTTGGACTCACATCTAAACTCCCTTGAATCCCCTTAAGCTCTTTCAACAACTTATCTTTTCTCCTTTGTACTTCTCCAAAAACCTCACGATTCCATCTCCGTAGCACTCTTCTCAACCCATAAAGAGCTTCAGGAGTACTGACGTCACTTCTCCAGGACGCCGTAACTAACTCTTTGAAGCTTTCATGTTGAATCCAAGCTGCCTCAAAACGAAACGGTCGCCGCTTAGCATCCCCTCTCGGATTCAGAGCTAACTGCACATAAAGCGGTGCATGATCCGATGAAAGAAAAGGCAAATGAGTCACCGTAGCTTCTTGCCATTTCAATCTCGTTTGAGCACAACATAACACTCGGTCCAATCTTTTTGCCATAAACGTATTCTCTTGTCTTCCTCTCTTCCATGTAAACCGATTCCCTTGGAATCCCATGTCAATCAACGATAGATCATTAATCCAGTCACCAAAGGCAAGTGAATCCTCAGATAGGCGACCACTCCCACCTGCTCGCTCATCCACTCGAATGATTGTATTAAAGTCTCCGCCAATCATAAACTGTCCATCAACCCCATTGATAATCTCTTTCATTTTTTCCCACAATCCACTTCTTCGACTAGCCGATGGAGCAGCATATACCACGACGAGATTCATAACCTCCTCCCCATTAGTAATCTTTGCCTGAATAAACTGCTCTGCGGCTTCAACAATCACTAAATCACCAATACCTTCTCTCCAAAGTAACCACAATCCTCCTCTTTGACCCACTACATCCACCTTATACGAGTGCTCGAAACCCAACCCTCTACAGATCCGACTAGCTCCATCTTCACCCGCATGAGTTTCGAAAATTGCTAAAATGTTGGTTTTAAACCTCTTCAACATGTATCGAATGGCTCTCCGAAAATTTGGTTTATTTGCCCCCCGGCAATTCCATAAAATGCAATTCATCATTAACTTTATCAAATAGATTGGAACAACCGGGGAAACCCGTTATTGAGTCTCCGGTACCACCTCCTATGCCGCGTCCCCCCTTGCCGGCACTCGAATTATATCGTCAGCCAAACTCGACTCCATACTATCTTCATTCACCAAGTTTGACTCATCCCTACCTTTCGAACACTCCACATTCTCTTTGTCTATTTCAACTAGACTATCGGCATTGTGAACAAACACTCCACCTGCTCTTCCATAATTTCCACTCTCAACTCTCAGCCTCTTTCCACTGGATGACCTCTCCATGTCAACTCGAGATGGACCAAATACTAATCCTCTGGTGGGCCGAGTCTGTTGCCCCAATCTGGTCCTTGAAGCATACTCTTTCCCTCCCATATTAGGCCCAATCTTCTTTTCCCTTACTCCACCTTTGGAAATACCCTTCGCCATATCTTTCGAGCTCGTGAAAGATATTCTCTTACCTTGTCCAACACTGTTCCCCGAATTTAGGATATTTTGGTTATCCTCATTTTCCTTATTCATCTCCACCACATTCTCTTCCTCGTGTATCCCAATTCTTCCCATATCTTCTCCCAACTTCCCAAAAATATTGGATACCAAAACAGATGCCGTATCTTTCGGTTTAGAAAAATCCCGGTAAGCTCTACCCGACCTACCACCAGCTCCACCGGCTGCCTCCCTCCTCCGGCCATTCGCTCTAACCACTGTAGAACGACAACTGTTTACAATAGTATAGTGTATTATTAAATCAATTATCAATAATATAAATCATCGCTTAAACGAAAAATCCCTTAAGCTTACATTACTACTAAGAAGATGAAGTAAAAAAAAAGTATATTCTATCTTTAATTAAAAAAAATTTTAATTAAAGTTACGAGTTAATTTTATGTCCAAATCCATCCCCTCTAAATTCAGATTTTGAAATTATGGCCAAATCACTACTTTTTTTTTTCCACTGAATTTGAGATATAATAGATGGAGTAAGGGTTTGTTACATCACTTTTACATGATCCAAAAAATGGAGAATCAGAGTCAATCATACCCAAGAGCTAAAGTGAGCCTTACATAACAGTAGATCTGGATTCAAGGCCAAAAAAATTTGAAAGCCAAGAAAGAGGACCTGAGGCAATGTATTATTGAAGACGATTCTCAGAGGTGACACTAACCGCTATTTTGTTAGCACCTAAGTTAGCACTCTTTGATTCCTTGAGAAATTTCCAAGAAGGGATCCGAATCAGAGAGTTGAGCAGAGATACAGACTGAAATTTGTAGGAGGGCCATGCTGCTGGTCTTGTGACCGCTCCAACCAAATTAATGTCTTCTACTGCAAAAAGAACCTTAGTGTAACCTAGAGTGGCTAAGCTATCCACTGCCCATAAGAAGCTATTAAAGGAAGCATCAGACTTGGAGAGAATGGCGGCGAAGGATCTTCTAGCATGTAGCAAGACCTTGCCCGATCCATTTCTAACCACCCAAGCCGCACCACTGATCTTTGAGTTCCTATTCCAAGATGAGCCTATGTTACATTTCACCCAAGGGAAGCCTGGAGGATACCATTTATTTCTGAAGGTGTGATCCTCAGGCATGTTTGATTCGTAGATGGTCCTCTCCACAGCCTGAGCCTGGAACCATTCTTTAGAATCCTCTAAGATTTTCTGGATTGTTTCTAATCCACAGAAGCTTCTTCCTTCAAAAATGAGTTTATTGCTGTTTTTCCACAACATCCAAAGGATCCAAGGAGCAGCCCTACCTATATCAGTATTAGTTTCTCTTCTTTTGACCGTTGATGGGACATAGTGCATATTCTGAAATACTGACAACTGATCAAAACCACCTGGAGGAGAGGGAAAGAGAGATAAGGCCCTCACCTGTCTTGCAACAAAGCAAGTGAAGAGCACATGATTGAAAGATTCTCCTTCATTTCCACATCTTTGGCATCTTGAGTCTATTTTCATACCTCTTTCTGCTATCTTATCAGCAACTGAGACCGCTCCACTTAGAACTTTCCACAGGAAGCTCTTTATTTTCGGAGGAGATTTTCGGAGGAACTTTCCACAGCTGGTCTTTGAGAGGGTTAATTGAGGGTAGAGCCCTGGCTTCTAAAAGGATTTCTTTGTACTTGGATTGACTAGCCCACCAATAGCCAGATTTGACTGTGTAGTCACCACTTTTGTTGTGTTTCTAGGTCCAAAAGTCAAGGGAGTTGACAACAGGTTTAATCTGCATGATGAGGTCAATATCCTTCTTGTAAAATAACTCAGAGAGTTTGCTTCTGTCCCAAGTCCTGTTTGCTTGGTTGATCAGGCTGTGTACTTTCACATCAATGTCTACCAAACAATTCATCATCAAGGGAGGTCGTGGAATGATGGCATGTAGCCAAGGGGAGGTCCAAATCCAGAGAGACTTGCCACCACCCACATTTTGTAGAAGAGACCTTCCATGAATGATACTTTTCCAGGCAAAGGAAGGTCTACGCCCCAAAGAAGGAAACAAATTCTCAAAAGGTGTTGGGGAAGGGGGTTGTAATCTCATAAGGTGCTCATAAAATAAATTTTTTTTTTTTTGGTTTGTCAATATATGTGGTTAAATATAATTAACACGGTAATATAACGAGAAAAAACACGGTAGCCCAGTGGCCCGCGCACCCGCGTGTGACCCGCGACCTGGGTTCGAATCCTCTTCCGCGTAGTACTACTGGTACAAATGGGGGATTTTTTGCGGACAACTACAACTGGTACAACTGGTACAACTGGGAGGTACAACTAGTACAACTACAACTAATAGAACAACTGGGACAACTGGTACAAGTGGGACAACTGGTACAACTAGTACAACTAGATTCATTAAGGGTAAAATGGACTTTTCAACTTCTCAACACCTTGTAGATTAAATGAGCACCATAGAGATTACAACCCCCCTACTTAACACCGTTTGAGAATTTAATCCCCAAAGAAGCTTTCAGAGCATAACCATCTGGGAAGTATCTACTCTTGAGAAAGAGAGACATGAGGCAGTTTGGGACCTGAATCAGCCTCCAAGCTTGTTTGGCTAACAGAGCTTGGTTGAAAGCATGGATGTCCTTGAATCCAAGTCCACCATCTTGTTTCGGAATACACAACTTGTCCTATCCTATCTAGTGTATTTTCTTCTTGTTTTCCATTATATTCCACTAGAATGCAGACATGGCACTTGTAAGCTTTTTGCAAGTTGTCTTAGGGAGTTGGAAGCAAGACATGGCATATACTGGGAGGGCCATTGCAACAACTTTTAAGAGCACTTCTTTCCCAGCCAAGGACAAACATCTAGCATACCACCCAGAGAGTCTTGAATTCATCTTATCCTGAATGTAATCAAGGAGATATATTTTGGAGCCACTGAAACATTATGGTAATCCTAGGTAAGTCCCAACACCTCCTTCATTAAATATCCCAAGGATATGTTGGAGGTTTTGCCTTACTCCTAAATCCACTTTACTACCAAATGTGATTGATGATTTAGCTAGGTTGATGGTCTGACCTGTGACTCCACCATAAGCCTGAAGGATTTGCTAAAATGTAATAACTTGCCCCACCTCAGCTTTGCAGAGGAACAGGCTGTCGTCTGCAAAGAGTAAATGATGAATGGCTGGACCTTGTGGTGAGAACTGAATCCCATTAATAGCTCCTTCCCTTTCAGCTTTATTTAGCAAGTGGGTGACACCCTCTGTACAAAGAACAAAGAGGAATGGGGAGAGAGGGTCCCCCTGCCTCAATCCTCGTTGTGGAATCACCAGACCATGAGGTTGTCCATTGATTAACACCGTGTAGGAAACTGAAGTCACACACCTCATCATCCATCCAATCCATTTGGAATGGAACCCTAGAGCAGTGAACAAAGCATGAAGGTACGACCATTCCACTTTGTCAAATGCTTTGGACATATCAGTCTTGATAGCCATGTACTCCATTGAAATCTTTGGGTGAGTCCTGAGGCCATGAACTGCTTCTTGGGCAATGATAATGTTGTCTGATATGAGCCTCTCTGAGACAAAGGTTGACTGATTTGGCGACACTATTTCTGGGAGAAGAGGTTGAAGCCTAGATACTAGCACTTTGGAAATGATCTTGTAAAGCACTGTGCACAAACTGATTGGCCTCATATCTGCCATGTGAGGAGAGTTACCTTTCTTGGGGATGAGGCACAACTGAGTAAAGTTCCAATCCTTTGGGAATACACCTGTTAGAAAGAATTTCAACACTTCAGCAGTGACCTAGTAAAAAAGACCATTCATTCCATCTGCTCCAGGGGCACTGCTCGGCTTGATGGAGAATACTGCCTCCTTTATTTCCTCCTTGGTGACTCTACTAATGAGATTCTCATTGATATAATTGGACACTCTAGGAACAAAGTCATCAAAGAGGATACTGGGATTACTAGGAGACGAAGAAGTGAAAAGATTTTCAAAATACTTTGCAGCTACCTCTCCCATGGATGCTTCAGATCTCTTTAAAATCCCATCAGCATCCATAAGCTTCTCTAGACCTATCCTTGATCTATTTCCTTTAACTGAATCATGAAAGAATCTCGTGTTTCTATCTCCTTCAACAACCCATTTGTCCCATCTCTGTTGCCAGAAAAAGTGAAAAGATTTTCAAAGGACCAAATCACTACATCAACTAATTTTTATTAGTATTTATTTAATTTATATACAATAAATATACAGAAATCATTAAAAATAAATTTTCATTACTTTTGATAAGTTTTGATAATTGATTAGGCGCTAGGTCCATCTTCACCGTCCGATTAAACGTCTAGCGATGTATGAACATCTTATCTTATTATATAAAAGAGAGTGCACAAAATTCTAACTCACATGATCGCGACACGTGTATAATATCGTTTAGAAGATGACACGTGTCAATATACTAATATGTAAATTCATCTTGCATGAAATAATATTTCTTTTATACCTAAAAGTATCAAATATAAGGAAATATACCAATATAAGCATTTGGAAAAAAATTATAAACATAGTCATTTGAAAAAAAATAAAAGATATACGAACATAATCATTGGGAAGAAAATTAAATTTTCTTTTAAAAAATATGTCATACGGAAAATATACAAATATAAGTGCTTCTATTGAGAAATAGTTCAAATACGTTTTAAATATATAAATAGAAACAAAAACATTGAGAAATAGTTCAATTATCTTTTTTATTTGAAAATGCTACATCCTCTTACTATTAAAAGCAAAGTCCAATTAGTAAAAAAGCTTAGTTGTTATAATTTCATTGGATTTAACAACCAAAAACTATGACATGGAATGGTGACATGGCTTCAAAAAAATATGACATGGCAAATATTTGAAGTCAATCTTTTATCAAAAATTTATCTCAATTTAATTATCACAAATTTACAAAATTATAATGAATAATTCGAAAATTGAATTTATAAATAAATATTCAACAGTTCGGAATTTTTTTTTTTTTTTTGAAACTTAGTTCGGAATAATCAACAACCAAATCTTTAAGTTGTTCAAAATCTCTTAGATATAAATGTGCAGTCTGATTCAATTCAAATTGGTTCACTGCAAAACAAAGTACATGAAGCCAAGTAAACACATGGAATTTAGTTTATTTGATCGATGGTTTTGGAATAATTGTGTGCAACTTAAATCTATAGAACTCGAACTCAATTTTTTTTTTATCGTCATGTATATGAGAAACTTAATATGCATTGATCTTATTTTTAAATGTTTAATTCATTATATAATTGAATATGTGTACAATTTAAGAAACGATTGCATGCATTTCTTATATATTGAATAATTTCAATTATGGTGAATTATAAATAAACATATAAAAATTTGCAAAAACTATCTTGACAACCTACATAAAACAATATCGAATATATTAATCAAATGACACAAAATTAAAATATATATTTTTAATTATCGAAAATGTGAATCAAACCAACAAATGATTATGTTTTTAATATCAGAGAAATATACATACTAACCAAAAACATTTTAAGAGTCTACATGAAGCTAATATATCTAATGGATCTAGAGAATGATAGATTTCTAATTCTATTTACCTGTTTTCAACTGTTATAAATTAGAGTAATATTTTCATGTTAACATTATACCTTTGAATAAAAAAAACAAAGAACAAGTGAGACAACAAAAAGAAGAAGATGTACAAAAATTATATGACCAAAATGATGAAAAAGTAGGAGAAGACGAGAATATAAGAATGGAACATGAAGAAGAGAAAGAAGCAAACGAATGTAAAAAGAAACTAAGAAAATAACAAAGAAAAGCCACAAGAAAAACCATTACAAAATTAAAAAAAATTGGAAGAGAAAAACAAAGAAAAATTGGAAAGAAAAAAAAATAGAGAAGTTGAAGACAGTGAAGAAGAAAAAAAAAGAGGAACAAGAAAAAGTTTCAATAATAAATATGTAAATAAAAAAAATACAACACCAAAAATAGTATAAAGTTAGTTTTATAACAAAAAAATAGTGTAAAAAATTATGTTGGGATGGTTAAAGTTTTACACAAAAATGAGATTTGGTGTTATGTTGGAGATGCTTTAAGAGTCACTATAATTTAGTTCGAGTGGTTATTAGTGTAATAAAAGCCTCGAAATAGTTTAGTTACGAAATAATGTTTATATCCGCACACGGTGCGGGAAGTCACCTAGTTTCTTAATAAGAACGCTAAGGAAATTTCTATAAGAAATATAAAACAAGCAAAATTCTAGAACACTAAAAATTTTTAAAAGACATATGTAACATTACCATATCTCTAAAACAAAAAAAAGGATAAAATATAGAAAAGAAGGCCGATTACCATATTTTAACACGGCAAAAGAAACTCTATATAATAACATTAACACATTCACAATTTAATATTGTGCTCAAATTTAAATTCTCTAAAGCAAATTAGAAACTAGCAAATTATGAATTCAAGAGTTTTACAAATCTTATTATATAAAAAAGAGTGCACAAAATTATAATTCACGAGATCACAAAAATTAGGATAAGAAAAATATCAAACTATATAATTAAAAATAGACGCGTCTATGTTTTTAACGTTGTATATAGGGAGAGATTTAACATATTTATATCTATGAAATACACAAAATAATTGACCATGGATAAAAGGAGAACTATATTAAAGATTAGAACCAAATATAAAGAAAATTTGGTTAGTGGTATATTTTTACATGTTTAAATTTTACGAAATAAAAACAAAGAAGGATCGATAAACATGTAAAAATAATTTAGTTATTATGTCAAATAGTTAAATGATTTAAACCATGTTTATACATACCAAACGAATTTTTTTTTTTTTATTTCCAAATTCTTTAAATCATCTGAGCTATGAGACTATTTTTCAAATTACATATGCACCTATACTTTAATCACTAAATTATCTAAGTTAGGATTTGAATTAAGAAGTTGGTATGCTTTTTCCTAGAATGTTCTTCAAACATAATTATTTTACTATACATCAAATAATTCTCGCATCGCGATGGTCTTAATCTAGTTGACTATAAACAATCAAATCTTAGAAACTAATTAAATACATGCATTTAAGCTGACTGATTCTGACATCAGATACTCCTAAGAAATTTTACAAAACAAAAAAGGTTTAGATTTTTCAAACCAAAATAACCAAAACACAATTTAGACCAAGACAAGTACCAAGACAAGTGAGTGTTAAATCGTAGCATATAATTTTGGAAAAATAATAATTGGAAAATGAAAATAATGATTGAAAAGAAAAGTTCCTAATTAACCAAAAAAAAAAAAAAACAAAATAAATTCAGACATGAACCGTAAGCGAAACAGCTTTACCACATTCGAGAGGTATTGGGTCAAATTGGTAACGAGCTGTAAAAGCTAGAGCAGCAAGCTATAAGAATAATGCAAAACTGTAAGGTGGAGCAATAAACTGAGTATAACGTTTTCGGTACCGCTTTCATGATTGGTACAATCAAAAGCGGTATAAATATAAAAGTGGTTGTATAATATAAAGATTTGTAACCTATCTAAGCCATTCTAAGGGAAGAAGGGGAGAGAGAGCCAAAAAAAATCTCTGAAAATTCAAATTGGCTTTTAACGTTTCTTCCCAAATATTCCCCCCAATTTTTTTGAATCTAATTTTCGCATAAATCCATCGATTACCGTCAAAAG
The DNA here is from genome assembly GCA_963576765.1 of Draba incana. Taxonomy (NCBI): domain Eukaryota; kingdom Viridiplantae; phylum Streptophyta; class Magnoliopsida; order Brassicales; family Brassicaceae; genus Draba; species Draba incana. The sequence goes on along the minus strand of OY755215.1, from coordinate 3,811,272 downwards.
ATGTCAGATCAACCGCAGGAGAGATCGAAAATGGCGCTTTCTTCACCGTCTTCCATGCTGGAATCTTCTTGGTCTTTACACCATTCCTATAATCGGAAACAGAAATCTCTGGGTCTTCTTTGTACCAAGTCAGTACTTTTTCTCTCGCGTTTCTGTGTGATTTGCTTTATTGAATACTTATTGTTTTTCTTCTTTTCCATTAGTTTCTTAGCTTTGTACAATCGACAAGGAATTGAAATGACGATGCTGCTAATAAATTAGGGTACAGGAGCCATCTACGTCTTCCCTCAAGAACACGGGTTCGTCATCCTTCTCATGTTTACCATCTTGAGCAATCACTGTCCCAACCACAAAACGTTTCTTGGAGTTGAGATACAAGAACAAGTACGAGCTCGCTTTGGAACAGTGTCCGAGTTCTTACGCACAGAGAAGAGGAGGTCTTTCTGAGCTTAAAGAAGATCTCATCAAGTTCTGGATGACATAAACCGATGCATACTTGATCTCTGCATAGCAACACAGTATGGGATAGTCTTGGCAAGCAAGTTTCTCCGTTTCATCGCGATCTTGCTATGTTGTTGTTGTTTCACCTTGAGAAGAACAAACGCTGAGTCGTCAGGATCAAATGCATCATTAAGGTGTACGTTTTTTCTTCTCAGCCAGCCAACTCCCAAATCAAGATTAAAGCATAGTTTGATTCTAATGGAGTAGCGAACACCTTTTATTTCGAAAAAAAATGAAGAATGAGAAAATGTTCAAGTGTCAACAATGAAAAGTTGATCCCTTTATGGAGAAGAATCATTTTAACACTTCAATTCTACATTTTCCATTAAGCAGTGTTTCTTAACGCCCAAAGATAAGAGATTGTGTCATCTCATTGACAGTGATCAAATCCCTAAGATGGGATTCGTCATCTCGAGTGTGCAATGCAAATGTGGGCTGTTTTGGCGGTGGAAGATCTAATGTTGTCGTGAGCATAGACATTAATTCGAGTGTGTTGGGTCGGTCTACAGGTTCGTGTTGAACACAGAGCAGACCAATCTGAACACACCTCCCAACTTCAAATGGGCGGCTCGAATCAGCAATATCTTGGTCCAAAAGATCAACTCCATTTGTAGACCATGATTCCCACGCCTGTTGTCATTGCAGAACAAGCGAAATATAAGAGCAATATTCTAGTGTATCAATTCTCAAAGTCTTAACTTACGTATGCAAGAAGGGTTTTTCCTTGTTCGCCAAAACTGAACCTTGAGATCTTCTCTCCGCTTATGATTTCTAACAGCAGAACACCGAAGCTGTAGATGTCAGATTTCTCAGAGAACGTTCCAGTCCATGCATACTCCGGAGACATATATCCTCTGCACATACATCAAATATTTTAACTTTGAATCCTAGTTAATTTTGTCTTTTAAAATATATTCTTACAGAGTTCCTGCAACGTGGCGTGTGTTGTCCTGATATTCGGTTCCTTGGTACATTCGAGCCAATCCAAAATCTGATATTTTTGGGGTCATCTTCTCATCCAGAAGAATATTGCTGACTTTGAGATCTCGGTGAATAACTCTGAGGCGTGAGTCGTGATGGAGATAGAGAAGTCCACGAGCAATACCTTTAATGATATCAAATCTCTTTGGCCAATTAATCTCAAGCCTTTTTCTTGAATCTACACAATAATCGCAAGTAAAAAACTATCGTATAAAGAGTTCCATATAGAGAAAAGGCTAGTGATAGTAAAAGATGCAAGAATGGACCGACCAAAGATAAAAGCATCAAGGCTTTTGTTCAAAATAAACTCATAAATCAATAGCTTCTCTTCTCCTTCCATACAACATCCCAAAACCCGGACTAAGTTTATGTGTTGTAGTTTTGAGATGAGTATTATATCATTCATGAACTCCTCTCTGCCCTGTCCAGAGCTGCTAGAAAGACGCTTTACCGCGATTTCTTTCCCATTTTGCAGTTTTCCCTGGAAAAAAAGTTGCAAATGGTCATCTCAAGACAATAGAGAAACGAAAATAAGGAAAGGGAATAAAACAATTCTGACCTTGTAAGCTGAACCAAATCCACCTTGTCCGAGTTTGTTTGATAGACTAAAAGTATTCATCTCAAAGAACTCTAAACCTGGGATATCTTGTGGATTCAGATCATTCCTCCATGCATCCTTTGCTATATGAGCTGAAATTTGAGTCAGACTAACTGTGTTAGTGATAACATCTAGTAAGCTAGCCAAGTGATTATGCTTTTACAAAGCAAGCCGAAACCAAGGTACCAAAAAGAACATATATGAGAGTTAAATGGAAGACACTATGAGCAACGAAAGATTGATAAATAGTAAAGTCATCAGTGTGTTACCGTTATGCTCTACTCGGCATCTCCAGAAACCAAACGCAGCAAAGCCCAAACTCACAAAAAGGGTAAGGCTCAATGTACTAGCAACAATGGTTTTCTTGAGCTTACTTCCATCTGAGAAACGTAGGATAACAAATTTAACAATAAATCAAGCAAAAAAGCAAATATCAATGAAGTGGAGAATACAAATGCAAAAGATAAAGGTCTTTGATTCTATCTTTTAAGATGTACCTAGTTCAGATCGTGCAAGACGAATGGAAAGAAGCTCCCCTCCCGTAGAAAACTGCACTACGTCCATTAGCTCACGGTTCCACTCTAAGCATCCTATTCCTTGTATGAATGCAAAAGCCAAGCACGAACAATTGCGGAGGCAATTTTGGTAGCATTCTTCAGCAGTGAACGAACTTGCAAATTCGTAAAAGTCGGGAGGCTTTATGTTAGCAACAGGATGGAAAATGTTTACATCTTTACCAATAGACTTTTCTTCACAAAGTAGTTCGGTACGCCTCACACAACCTTCAGTCCAGTTTCCTCTTTTCCACTCCTCATTGGATTTTGGTACAAACCCTTTGAAGCATTTACACTTTAGCGGAACTGACATAACACACAACCCAAAAGGTCCACATGCACCATAAAAGTCGCATGCATGTGATGGAGCCTCGGAGTCAAATTCCCAGTTCACTCCATTATACTTAAAAATCTTCATTGATCCTTCTGGTGTTAAAACTAAACGTGTAATTTTGTGGTCTCTTTGGACATAAGACAAGTATCCTGACCCGTTTACATTTTGATGAAGGATGAATGGACCTGTGTATGATTCATCCATTCGTGGTAGGCCAGCGAACCTTGTTTTAGCCCATGGACCACTTCTCCAATGAGGCGCCGAGCCTCTCATAATAAACGCCTGTGATGGCACTTGCGGTGTAATCAGACCAACAAAGTTGCCAGGCGATGGATCAGTGTAACTTTTCCAAGAAGTCAACATCCGTTTCTCACCGGTGGCAAGATTATACGTTAGTGATGCGGAAGGTAGCAGAGTATCACCAAGATGGTCAAAGCTTTGCCATAGAGTTCTTAGTGAAACATTGTCTATAACAATAAAATTTCCGCTGTCTGAAAGCTCTACACGACATTCCTTAGAGGCAAAAGTTACTCCAGTAGACCACACAACGCCATGTTTGCCATTGGATAAGAGAAGACTTCCGTTGCTACTGATAGCTAGATTTGCCGTGGACTCTGTAACGTGGTTTTCTCTATTGGCCACCCACACAACGACCCGGGGAGTGGTATCCTTGAACCAGATTCCAACATATTGATTATTGGTGTTATTAGGACTGAAGAATCCCAATTCATAAACCTCGTTGGAGGAGCTGAGAGTTTGTCCTATTGACAAAGGACTTGTCGGCGTTATAGCTGCATAGCTAAAACTTAAGAGTGTGGCAAACAAAAGCAAACAAGCAAAGAGAAACTTTGTCATCACCATGTGCGCTCTTGTGTCTCTAAGAACGATCTCCTTCAGATTAGCGTTAAGAAGTGAACATGTATGCAAGAGAAAGTAAGCCGAGATAACAATGTTGACCGCAACGCCCATCTTCCAAGATTCTGCATTACTTTATTCAAAGTAAAACGTTGATCAACTCAAATCTTGTTTATATAAAGCAAATTGTAATACTTTAGTATAACTGTTGGACCCAAAGAATGGAATCCTTAGAATGTAACCTTTTACCAGACCAACTATGCAAGAATTGACATCATATTGAAACATTGTATCATTTTCATGTCCTTGTTTAATCCAGAACCAATGAGAGATGGTCATCAACATTGTTCGAACCAATTAAAAGATGAGAGTTGTACCCCTTACCTTTCACAGTCTGAACAAAACTCCAACCTTTTACCCAATCAACCACACATAGTTGACCTCAGCTTCAAACAAGTTCCCCTTTTAGCTCGTCACCAATCTATCTACACCCTGAAATCAGAAATCACAAACCATGCCTCACTGAGGCATTTTATCAAACACCTTGCAGGCGTTCTACATCTGCTAACACATCTTTCACAAATCCTCAAACCCAGCCATGGCAAACAAACCCAAAGAGAAAAAAACCCAACTTCCAATGAATCTCCTTTCAAGGTTTAGACTTTCCAAAACCCAAAAATGAACAAACTTTAGACATTGAGAAATCAAGGTTACTGAGAAGAATATGTAGAGAGTTGAAAATGTACATAGAACAACTGTTTACAATAGTATATTGTATTAACAAATCAATTACAATAATATAAATCATCGCTTAAACGAAAAATCCCTCAAGCTTATATTACTAATATCATGCTGTGTTCTTATTTGAGCAGGTCCAGGAGGAAGCTCCACAGATAAAGCAACCTCCTTTTTCTCTGAATCTTCTTCTCTAAACCTAGAATGTTGTTGATTCATCGAAGAAGACGAAGCTTGAGACTCAGGATCCCAAGGAGCATCGAAATCAGAGTATCTCGGAGATATCGAATTCGCAAAGCTATTATTATCATCGAAGCTTCTGCTTCGTTTATGGACATTACGAAGAAGATGGATCGGTGAAGAACCATGTGTTGGTGTTGTTGGTCTGCTAGAGAAAGGTGTGGTTGATCCTGAGTTTCTTCCATGTTTGACCTGTTTCTTAGCTGTGTGATGCCAACTTTTTAAAGCTGTTGCTACTCTTTCGTTGAATACTGTTGGTTTCATATTTGAACCCATCTTCATAAAAACATCAAAATCGAAAATTTCAGTATCAAAGTTGAAAACTTTCGAAATTTTAGGATCAAAGTTTGAAACTTTACGATTTCTTAGTGATGGGTTTGTGTTTGTTTGTGTGTTACCTGAGTCACTAGAGCGTAAAGAGGAAGAGTTACGTAGCTGCAAAGGATTTGGACAATAACTCTGCAAAGATCATAACTTTTGTCAGTTTTTGAGTTTTATGATTGGTTTAAAGGTTAAAGCTTTACTTACCCTGTTAAAATTCTGATGATCACATCAATAATGCTATTTTGGAAACAGTTCTTGATCTTGAATTGATACTGCAGAGTAGCAAATGTGATTGTTAATGGAAAAGGTTTTTGCTTTGAATGTAGTTAAGTTTGTGGAAATGTGGTATTGTTTGCTTACCGTACTCCAGGCGATGAAAGCGAGTTGAAACGCGTTCTGCAAATTACGTAAGAGGTTTTGGTTTTTCGCGGTTGTTGTAAGGAAAAACCATTGAAGGAAAGAAGAGGAGGTGAAAGTATATACCGTGAAAAGGACTAAGTGAATGAGGAAGAGCATGAAACGTGGGCGGCCAAACCAGAAGAAATGATCATCGGGCTGAACAAGCGGCGTGCCTTTTACTACGTTGCCTTTATCTTGGATTCTAAGTCCCAATTTCGTTATTATCACTTGAAGTTTTGTGCCCACAATAAGAATCACCTGCAGTTTGTTAATAGATTAAAAAGACGGAAACCGAAATACCGAAAAAGGTTTCTTTTCGAGGGTTTTTGTTGCTTACGACTAACGGAATGAACGGTAACCAGAGCTGAGATTCCAATCCTGTTAATGAGAAAAACAGATCAATTTTTTTAGTTTTTGGATGTTGTTAAGGCTTTTAAGAGAGATATTGATTCAGCAATGTTTGAAAATGAGTAATACCGTTTGTATTCGAAAGGAGGAATAGCACGGCGAAGAACCAGATCACAGGACTGGAGGTATAAAAAAATCGAAAATTGAGATCATAAAGTTAGTAGTGAATTTGAAGAAGTTTGTAAACATGATTAGTTTCCAACCTGATTTCGACGATGGTTTTAAAGTCTTCCTCTAATGATCTTTGAATATACTTCCTAAAATCGAATCTTGCATCGCTCCCATGAGCCAAATGTGCCTGCTCAATGCCGTAAATCCGATGTCTTAAGGTAACAGATTTTTTCACTATAGAAAAAATTCAAGAAAAATTTAAATTTTACCATGATGAAACCATGTCTTAGTGTTAAGTAATCAACTTTGGTTACAGATCCAAAGAACTGTCTAAAGAAACATACGATCCACAGCGTAATAGTCCATTGACTCCAGAAATTCAGATGTCTACGCCCGAAAGATGTATCCCTCGCAAACCTAAACCTCTCAGGATCTGCATTATTCGAAAAAAATGCCTCGTTAACAACTTCACACTCGATTAAATTTGTCAAATTTCCGTTCCAAGTTTGTAAAATGTATTTACCGTTCGAATACTGATACTCGATTGTTTTTGTCTCCTCTTCCCACCTCTTCCACCTTCTCATCTACAAGAACAGAGAGACAAAAAGATCCAATCTTTAGCGAAAACGATGAAAAATCTCAAACCGGTCTAAGCGGATGGATATTAAAAAAGAATTTACCTTGGTCTTTCCCAAAGCATATATAACAATGCAATATATCACATGAAAAATCGCAAGAACAAAGATGAATATATGCAGCTGATGCATCCCATAAGCCGATACAAAAGCGACTTTTCCCTGGTAACAAACATTAGAAGAAGAACCGTCAATCAAAACCCGAAAAAAAGATTTGTATTAATGGATCTTAAAGAAAAAGATTTCTATAGAGTGAATTTTACCTTCAATGCACATTTATCCTCACCCTTGGTAGCCAAACTCCGTCGAGGAATGAACGAATCGACCAATTCAAGAAGCTTTCGACCCGAGTGTTCATCTTCGTCTCCTTCAATTCCGACATCTTTCTTAGGCTTCGATTTTTTCACGTATTTCTCATATTCGGATGCACTACAAGGGTGCATTGATGCTGCTATGGTCTTGGAGATGCATATTTTTGAGATAGGATCTTGTCCAATTGTTAGTAGTAGTGATAAGAATCCCATCAACATAAGCTCTGCAGTTTTACATTTAATTAATCTTTTAATTAACCAACACTAAACAAGATTAATTAACCTCTTTATATAATAAAATATTTTAATACTAATTTTTACCTGCTTTAACCTTTTCAAGAGCTTCATACTGAGCTTTTTTACTCTTCGTTTTTAACCACTGTCACAAGAAACACACACAAGAAACAGAGCAATTAGAAAGAAAAAAAACATATTAAAAAGACATAGAAACAGAGCAAGGAGTAGAAAACAGAGCAAGAATCAAGAAGAAGAAGTAAAAAAAAGACTTACGGATCCAAGTTTGTGAATGAGTTTCTCAATGACAATGGAAATTAGAAGCAAGAAGAAGCAAACAACTGCAACGGCCCACGTGGACGTCTCCTGGAGCGTCTTTTCGTACACTATTTCCGCCATTAGAGCTCAGAGAGAAAGTCTTCTGTTTTTTTGTTTGTTTGTTTATTGCAATTATTATACGTATTTTGTGTCTTAATATAAACAGAAAGACGAAGGTGAAAGAAGACGACCGGCGAGTATGTGTACTTTGAAAACTTCAAAGTTCTTGACTTTGAGAATATTTATTATTTGTGACTTTTTTCATAAAACATCATGTGTTGTGTACTGTTGTGAATTTTGGAGAATTTTTTTTTTGTTTTATTATTCTTTATGTCAATTTTTTTGTTTATTCATTTTACTTTTATTTACTGAGTTGTTATTCATTAAACTTTTGTCGTAATTTTAGCAAATAAATTTTACAAAGGGTTTATTTGCTAAAATGGCGTAATTCATTATTTTTTACTGGTGGATAATTTTTTTGTTAAAGTGTGAATTCATTGTATTTTTTATCATCTGATGTGATTTATTATTTTGAAAATGAAATTATAAAAACCGACGGAAAATATTGAAATCTTTAGAGACAGAAGTCTAAAAAGAGAATGTCACAGACTCACAAATACATATAAGAACACATACAATAAAACTAAGGAAATGATTTACCAAGCTAAGAAAAACTGATTTGGGAGCTAGAAATATAATATTTGATGTAATCGAAGAGGAAGATGGGTTTATTTGCTAAAATAATCTTATTTTGGATCATGTTTGCTTAAATGTGACACGTAGTTTTTTTAATCTACCGTATGTTAAAAATACGACATTATTTGTTATTTAATCTGAAAATAATTCGAAACTTCTACCGTTTTTGGTTGATCGAGGTATCCCCAACCAAGGGAGTTGCAAGAGGGGGAAAAAAGGTCATAGTCTAAAATTAATAATAACGTGTTTCTCATAATTCTGATATTTGTAACGCAAAACTAAACTGACATGATTTAGGACTTTTTCAAAAGTAAAGGACTCTCTCATAAGACCAAAAATCCTATAGCAAGAATTAAAAATCAAATTTTACACCAACATTCAAAAATCAGAATTATATAGCATCGATTGTTTGCTTGTGTGCTTGAGTATGTATTTTGGATCAAATAATTTACAAATTTTCATATTTGAGAGGGAAAATTGACACTTTAATAAGTATTACCCAATATTGGTCCTAACCTAAGAAGATTGTAGACCAAAAGTCCAAAATTTCCTACTTAAAAACAAAAGGTATAGTCTACAAAAAAAAAAGGTATATGTTTTGGTCAACATGTAAAATGTGGCACATCTAAACAAAATTTTTTCTTTCACATATAAATGAAAACTCATAAATTGACATACACAACAATCTAGTTAAAACTTTTTGACAAATATTTGTCAAATACGTAATATTGGCTATATTTCGAATAAAGCCAATCGTATATCTAATTTCGGAGTCCATCATTCTAAATACAAAATAGCAAACTGCCAATTATGTAATTATCAAGATCATCGACAATGTTAAGTCCAAGTATACAAGTATAGGTAAAGTAATTTTCTTAATGTTATTAGTATAGTTATGAAAGTATGTATCATTTATGCAAAATTTGTTTAGTCTTGGTTTCAATTATTTTATAGAAAATATGCTTTTATTTTTTAAAAAATCGATAGAGTCATATCCTCTTGTATAATTGTTCTTTTATATACGAAAAATTTGATTGCGTCATATCCACAAGCAATAGCATAAGTTTGTATTCTTTGGACCGAGCAGTATGCTCTGTATAATAAAATATATAAAAGATCGAATATATCATCCAAAATATATTTTCAGATTTCATCAAGCATTTTCTTGATAAAGTATATAATAAGGTCGTGCTACCTAACAATTATTATTTTAAAGGCCGAGGTCATTGATGCGAAAGAAAAAAAAGTCGAGGTCATAAATAATCATATTGAATTGAAATGTTGACTATTGAGTTCGTTAAAGAAATTGATAACTAGATATGTTGTTTACAATATTTGACAAAAAGTTGCATGATTTAAATCTATTTAGAGTAATTATTTGAGGTAGTTACTTCTAAAGCTATGCAAAAGTCATCTTTTTTATATGTTGTTTACTTCTAAAGCTATTACGGTCAAAGCTTAACTTATTTTTTATACAACAAAGTTGCATCATTTGGGCAATACATTTACTTAAGAGTAATTATTTGAGGTAGTTACTTCTAAAGCTATGGAAAAAGTCATCACTTTTATATGTTGTCTAATATATGAACTAGATGCAACTAATTTATTTCTAATTTCCAAGTAATATGAGGTAGTCATTTACTTATTAAGCTAATAAAAAAAAACTCGTCAATTTTTGCATGTTATTTACTATATGAACCAACATTTTTTAATTTTTAATTTATCATCTTACTTTTGTTGCATCCTTCTTTATTCTACGTACAATAATGTTAAGAAAGCAAACAGTACTACATGTACGATGAAATATCGTAGTTTGTAAAGCATCGTAGACATTCTTTTTTTTTTTTTTTTTTTTTGAAATTTATCGTAGACATTCTTGGAGGTTAAGTTTTATATAACAATCGGGTTGCTCAAAAAATTAAGCATCATAGCCACTTTGTAATTATTTTATCATATTAATATCTTATATATACTCTGTAAAGTTAACAGAATAGTTAGACTCATAATTTAGTATAATTATCTCATTTTAATATATATCTAAGAGTGTCATGAGTTTAAGAAAACCTCAAAATAAAAAAATAAAATTATTTTGTAAACAGAGCCAAATTTGATTTTTAGAAGGATGCAAACAAATCTATATAATATTTTAAGGTTTCCCAAAAACAAAGTTATGAGAAAATGACATGTATCACTTTTTTTATTTACAACTTTATATTTTTTTTAGTTTGGACATTTGCCTTCTTAATTTTGTGATTTTTAAATTGATTCATTAAAATAAAAGTGTAATGATACTATTTATTTAAAGTAAACAACTAACATCAAATTATCTTAATAAATGAAATAAATACATTCCAACATCTTTGTTGAGATTATTGTTTATGTTTAATGATTTATTACAAATGCTTAGTCTTCTAACCTATATAATTATTTACTATAAACACCAAATTTAGGTAAATCTTATTTTTCTAAGGTAGAAATTATTAGGTAAACTACGATTCAAAGTTCTAATACAAAAAACATAAAGATACATCCAACATCTTTGTTGAAATGATGCAGGTGTCTTCGTAGAATCATTAATTTTTTTACAAATGTGTTTTTTGCAAGAAAAAAGGCGAACACACATTTTTTTTTTAGGAAATCGTAGTGAATATTGATAAATACATATAAGTTAGGGATTTGTGCCAAAACAGATATCTTCTATTGGCTGTAATTTAATGAACGATCTATTTATTTTTTCGTATAACATTGTATATGTCCAACAATTTGCTACAAATGTTTACTCATCTGACCTATATAATTATTTAGTTTTACTACAAATATTAAATTTATGTAATAATAAATTACAATTAATCAATAAGATATAAATTATTATATATTATACCATGTTAATTCTTAAGTCCTCACAACGCTGCAACGCGTAGGTAATCTCTAGTTTTTAATATCTTAGGTTCAAGGTGGGCCTATTAATTCAAATGTTGACAATCTATATCGGCTTCAAACATTATTTCTGAAAAATGATTAGCACACATAATATAAGAACCAAACATATAGATGATATATATTTTTTTTGGTAATATAGATTATATAGTAAAACAAAACACATGAGTCAAGTTTTTAAGATACTATCACACGAAGAAAATGAAAATAATATTATATATGTATATGTTTAGTTGATTTATATATATAATAGAAATTTGTGAAATGAGTTTTTGAATCGAGTTTGGATACCCAACCCCAAAACTATCAATACAATTTTTTTTATCCATATACGTGTTCATATATGTTAATCCGCCAATTTCCGTATCCAAAAATTTAGAAAATACTAAATTTCGAAATGGATAAAGAAAGACATGTCATGTATACATTTGTGTAACATAAATTATTTTAGATATTTTGCTAACCCCTAGTAAACATGTCATGTCCAACTATGTAATAGCATTCTCATTTTTCAATGCAATGTTGACACTTTGAAACGATTAATATTTGCACAATCGATTGTTCAGTCTGGATAGCTCAATTCTATATACCAATAACCGAACCGGATAAAACATTATAATTATGGGTGAACCGTAACAAAATTGAGAATTAAAAAAACAAAAATAAGATAGATTTTCGTGATAGGATTATGAGTGTAATCAGATACATTTTTCCCTTTTTTTTTTTTTTTTTGTAAATTATGAAATGTGTCATAAATTGGTCAATCTTTATAAAATATGCCATAAGTTCTAAATTTTTTTAAAAATCTACCATATTTTGGCATTTAGTGGAAGGACCAATTTACATTTTTACCCTTTTTCTTTCTTCATTTTTCTCCATTTTTTCTTTCAATCTTTTTCTCTTTTCTTGGAAACCAATATCTCTGGTTCTTTTTTTTTTCTCTCTCTCTTCTTGTCGGAATTTTCTCTCTCTCTCTCTCTCTCTCTCTCTCTCTCTCTCTCTCTCTCTCTCTCTCTTTTTGACAAGGATCAAGCCGTGACACATGACAACGAATCCAAGCGCCGGAGTTTTTTTGGATCTGGATTACCCGGAAACGATGGTGGTTGTGGCCGGGTTTGACCCATTTTTTCTTTCAATATTTTTCTCTTTTCTTGGAAACCAATATCTCTGGTTCTCTTTCTTTTTCTCTCTCTCTTCTTGTCAGAATTTTCTCTCTCTCTTCTTGTCAGAATTCTCTCTCTCTCTCTCTCTCTCTCTCTCTCTCTCTCTCTCTCTCTCTCTCTCTCTCTCTCTCTCTCTCTCTCTCTCTTTTTGACAAGGATCAAGCCGTGACACATGACAACAAATCCAAGCGCCGGAGTTTTTTTGGATCTGGATTACCCGGAAACGATGGTGGTTGTGGCCGGATTTGACCCGTTAAAGGATTGGCAAGGAAGTTACTATGAGTGGATAAAGTTGCTCTCTTTCTCTTACTCAGAGTCAGACGTCCTCAGTGACATAATTGTCCTCAGAGACGGGCGTCTAGTATAGTGACATCATGTCCTTCGATGTCCACCACACATATGGTTATAGAAACGGTGGTCAACAGTACCAGTGACAGTAGTGGACATACATGGAGATGGTCACTATCTAAGGACAAGAAATACAAGATCGAGAACAACAAATACAAAACGAGGACAAAAAATATTAGATAGAGGACAAAAAATATAAGACAGAGGATGTCTATTTTGTGGTAGATTAAGAGAGAGGACGTCTATTTTGAGGTAGATTAAGACAGTGGACGTCCATTAGACGTCTTGTTTGGCTACATCTTGTCCTTCGATATCCACCACACATACGGTTATAAAAACGGTGGTTAATGGTGTCAGTGATGGTGGATAGGATTGTGGCTATCAGAAGACATAAAATACCAGACCGAGAATAATAAATACAAAATAAATTAAAAAAATATAAGACAAATGACAAACAGTACAAGATATATGATAAAAAATACAAAAAGAGGACAAGAAATACAAAACAGACGTCCATCATCCCGGAGAGAGTAAGAAAGAAAGAGCAAAAAGAAAGAGAGAGCAAAGCGGGAGAGAGGAGAGAGAGAGACACAAGACAAGGACAAGAAATACGAAACATACGTAAATCGTCTCCGAAAAAGAAAGAGAGAAAGAGAGAGGAAGGAGGGAGAGAAGAGAGAGAGAGTACGAGATCAGAGAGAGCAAGGAGGGAGAGAGAGATGTTTCATAAAAAAAGAAAAAAAAAGTGGAGAAGATGATGAATAGTTGAATGTGTGGCATTTTCGTAAATACCCAAATTCATTAAAGGTTATATTGTCTTTTCGCGTGGACGTCCGTACAGTGTGTTGGCAGATTTTAAAAGTCCACTGGATTTATGACAGATTTTATAATGGCATATTTAATTTATGGCAGATTTCATGATATTTTTATTTTTTTTTATAGAATTTCTCTGTAAAGGAAGATAAAAAAAGGAAAGAACTGAAATAAATGATTTCTAATATGACTTATAACGAAACACGAAGAAAAGTTTGCTTGTACGTTTTTTTTTTTGTGCGTGTGTGTCACAAATATAGTTAAAAGTTGTAAAGAACTAAATAGAAAAATCGAAACTTAAAAATTAAATAAATAAACATAGATTTGCAATTCTATCATCCATTTGTTTTCTAGGGTCAAAAATTTCTACAACCAAAATTCTATACTGAAAAATTATAATCATAATCATTACCAATCAAACCCATGCATCAAAGTTAATTTACTGGCGAAACCAACACATATCGTTTTTTTTTATTATTATTAAAAGAACTCGCGTCTGTAACATATTTTCCAAAAGAATCTTGATATGGTCCAATTCTTTTTTTTTTGTTGTTGATATGGTCCAATTCACCATAGTAGCACTCAAAAGTCAACACTCTCGTTACAAAAAGTATGTGCAATAAAGTATTGTTTGTCACATCTAAAGCAAAAAATCGATTTGATGAACACATCATTTTTAGTATATGACTCCGATCAATTTTGTGAACTTGCACTAAATAGTGTTCTTTCAAAACACAATGCTTTTTTTTTTGGGAATTCTTATCATATATGAAAATTTATGTCTCTATGTAAAATCAGAAGCTGAAATATAAACAAATTGGTGGTGGTCTAGTGGTTCCTATTTGAGGAGGGGTTGCCATGTTGGTCTAGGCTAGAGATCGATTTCCCTCAAGCGTGATATTATTAACAATTCTCATTTGACCATACAGATATGAGCCATTACTTTCGACCTATTTGAATATCTGGAGAGAGGGTCTATCCATGGATTGCACCTCCCTCATAACATAGGTTTGGGCTTTCCATAGGTCTGAGATTTCTTGAGTTATAAAAAAAAACATGAAAAAATTATTTTCATCAAAAGCTGAAAAATAATACCTTGAAATTCAACTAAAAAAAATTCTTTTGAAAATGTAAATAGTTTTTATAATAAATAAAACAAATTTAGGATTTAGGAAAGGGTTCCTATAAGGCTAGATAAATCATTTATATAGGACCCCATTATCATTTTGTAAGGAACCCTTTACAAATATAAAATTTGATTTTTTTTAATTTACAATGTTATTAATTTGGTATTTTTGAAAAAAAAATCATGAAACATGTTATTTTTGAGAATTACGCCAATATATAAATAATATTATATTGATATGTTCGGTTATAACATTATGGGGTTACAACTAATTACAGAGCCAATTAATAATAAGACTATAAATTATCTCATTTAACAAATGGAATATTAAATAATCTTGAATATGTGAATGTCTTGTTTTTGATATGTGATATGATCTTGGATTAGTTTGATTCCGCATCACCTCAGCAATGCATGCCCTTCGGCCAAGTCCAAGGGTTCGCTTGTTGCATCTTGCAGGTGTTAGGGTGTCGGGGATCACACATAAGAGCGTGATCTCCACGCATAATAGGCTCATAGTGTATGAATTTTCTTTTGGCCTCAACTTTGGTTGTTGCAAAAGCCAAGAACACAATGAGAGCTAGAGATAGAACAACTTTAAGATTTTTAGACATCCCCATATTTTTATTGTTTTCCAAATAAATTATATATATATATATATATATATATATATGAATGATAAAATAAACTCCGATTAGAAGTTTAATTAATTTTTATTTATATATTTAATTGTATTTGGAATTGGCTCTGTGAGAAATGAAGAAGAAATGATTGTGTTTATATACTAGAGAAGATGTGAGTTTTAGATGTTGCTATTTTTGGATGGTGATTAGTAACCACATAGTTTTAAGTAAACGATTTTTGTCCTGTAGAAATAGGGGAAAGAATTCGATAGTTTTTTTTTTTTAATAAGTCCAGACATTCCTTTTTTTTTTTTGTCAACTGAATTTTATTAGGAAAAGAGTACAGTTACAAAGACCAAGATATTACATATGACTGATTACTTAGTCTTGCTTTCTTAGCTAAATTGTCTGCATTGGTAACCATATGTCTAGATACCCATATGAACTGATAATCATGACCGTTTGCTAGGGTTCTGGATATCCTTCACTTGAACAGCTATAGAAGCATTCCCCTCCTTGTAGAAAGCTTCATATAACTCCTTATTATCACATAAAAAGATGATATTTGTGTACCCCATTGCTTGCAAGGATTGCACAGCCTGGACTAAAGCCATTGCTTCTGCTTGAAGGACTGAGCTGGTAGGTGCAATTGAAGAGCTTCCTTGGAATAGTTGAATGCCTTCCCTTCTGTATAAGGACCATCCAAAACCTGATCTTTGATCAGAAGCTACCCAAGACGCATCCACCATACAATAATAAGAACTATTCAAGCTTAGTATGTGCCCCATATCTTGAACTTGTACCTGGTTTTCCTTATTTTGGTGATGTGGTTCCTCTTTGATATCCATTTGTGCTTCATTCCAGGCTCTCATGTCTCTTAAAGCACAATGAATAACATGAATGATATGCTCTCTTATATTATTAAACACCAAAGTGTTTCTCATTTTCCAAATGCGCCACCCAAGGAATAAAAGCAGTTCTTTCCCTCCTCCTCCCCTGGCTTGGTGAAAGACGTCACTTATATTGTGCAGGAGTGAAACATGATCCAAATCCCTCGTAGCCTGAGTGGTGATTGGTGCAAGCTCTCAAATTTCTTTAGCCACCCTACATTGAAATAACATATGATTCGCGGACTCACCAGATTCCCCACATATTTGACAACAAGGGTCCACTCTTATATTTCTCTTTATTAACTGCAATAGGTACTCCGTTATGTATCAGCCTCCACCAAAACATCTTCACCTTCGGAGGAATATTGAAACCCCACACTCATCTTGCCACTTCTTTAACTTCAGGACTAATAGACACTGAATGAGTATTAATATTATCATGTTCTTCCATCAAACTCCTTTGTATCTTGTACCCTAATTTAACCGAGTATGTGCCATTTTTTGTATAAACCCATGTAAAAAGATCCTCTGCTCGAGTCACACTAGGCTTAATTTGCTTAATTAAAGCTACTTCTCTTGCATTAAATAACTCAACCAATTGGGTGGAATTCCATTCAGTATTACCTGGAGTGAGGAGATCCTTAACCACCATAGAACCAGGGCCATGCGGTGATGTAGAAGGAGTTGTTGGAAGCCAATTATCCTCCCATACCTTTACTTGATGTCCATTTCCAACAATCCACCTCGTACCTTTTTTAAGAAGCTCTTGAGTCCTGATGATACTTCTCCAAGTATAACTTGAAGTGCTATAACTTTTTGCAGAAAGGAAATTAGTTTTTCTAAAATATTTTGCTTTGAAAACTCTAGCAAAAAGAGAAGAGTTGTTACTCATCAATCTCCATGCTTGTTTAGCCAGCAGAGCCAAATTAAAAGCTTGCAACTCTCTAATTCCAATCCCTCCATCTTGCTTAGTTTCTGTGACTTTAGACCAAGCAATCCAAGGAATTTTATATTTGTCCTTCCCTGAAAACCACCAAAACTTCCTCATTGCAGCAGTAATATCACTCAACAACCCTTTAGGAAGCATAAAGCACGACATTGTATAAGTAGGAAGAGTTGTTATGACAGATTTGAGAACTATCTCTTTACCAGCTTGGGAAAGAAAAACATTATACCATAGTGACTATAAATACTTTTTTCCGTCAAATAATTATTTTTTAGCTAAAAAAAACACGAATTTACTATTTGAGGCAAATACTCTTCGTGTTTGGTTCTCCAATTCTCTCTGTCTTTGATCTCTCGTTTTCTCGATAAATGGCCATATTGTTTAGTTTAGTTTTCAAGCTTTAAATTGTCATAGTATGGTTCTTTCACGTCTTCTTTAGTATGGTTCTGAAGATTGAAGCCTTGCTCTTTGATTGTGGTGGTAGGTTTGATTTTCAATAGGAGGATAGAATGGTTTGTCTTTGCGGTAGTCTTCCTTTTAGGCTTGTTTGTTTCGGTTATTATCCATGTGGTTATCATATTGAATTGAAATGTTGACTATTGAGTTTGTCAAAGAAATTGATAACTACATGTTGTATTCATGTATTGTATATTGGTTTTTGACAATTTGGTATGCACACGTTTAATTAAAGCTTAGCTTATTTTTTATACAACAAAACTTGCATGATACAAATCTATTTAAAGTAATTATTTGAGGTAGTTACTTCTAAAGCTATGAAAAAAGTCATCATTTTTATCTCAAGCTATTACGGTCAAAGCTTAACTTATTTTTTATACAACAAAGTTGCATCCTTTGGGCAAAGATTTATTTAGAGTAGTTATTCGAGGTAGTTATTGATGGGTTCAAAGTAACGTGGATTGAATTGTGGATTAGTGTTTCCTATATTTTGGGTGTTAGTTTTTTCTTGTATTTTATCTATTTAAGTTGTTTACGTTTAATGAAAAGAGTAGAGAAGTTTATTGAGAAATTGTGGTTTATTCTCACCCTAAGAGAATGTCTTTCTAAATGAGACCTTAACAATTGGTATCAGAGCTTGACTTTAACCACAATCAACATAGCTTGACTCGGACCCACTCTCTTGTGGTATCAAGGTATGGGAAGCAACATGAAACATATCGAAGATTTGAAGGCCAGCCTCCTCGATGAGGTGCATGATGAGATTCAGAAGATAAAGCTCCTAATGATGGACGAATATAAAATTCTCCAGGTGACCATGAACCATCTAGTGGATAAAATAAGAGAGATCAAGGCTAGTGGTGGAAGAGATGGTTGTGATAGTGCTCATGCACATGGAAGAAGCCATCACACCGACCACAACGTCAGAATTGGTACGGTTACAAATATGCATAATTCTCGACGATTAAAACGATCAATTATTTCACCACCATCATGTCTAGGAGCTCGAACATTTCTGATTATGGTCCCTCATCACACCTCTCGGGCCACAAAACCAAAAATACGTAACCGGTCTATCTCATCTAAATTCAGATCCGAAGTTGCCTCAACACAACTGATGAGATCTTGGCCAGCGCGGAACAAGAAGCTAAGGAACCGCATGGACCGCTCGAAGCCGAGGAACAACTTGAAGCCAAGGAAGACCATATGGACCCTAAGTCCTTGCATTTTCCAGATAAACCTATGACGAGGTCAAAAACCAAGTGCCTTAACCAAGCCATCGAATTGGTCTTACGGAAGATTACCGGCCAAATTCACTCGAACGCTTATCAAACCGCGTTGGTTGTGATTCAAGCCGAGGAAGGATGATAATGGGAGGTGTGCGTACTTGTACTCTTTTTCCCTCCTTTCGGTTTTGTCTCATTGGGTTTTCCGAAAGAGATTTTTAATGAGGCAAGTACACACACTTATCCAATAAGCCCCATTATCATACTTAGGCTTTTTAGGCCCATTTTGAAGCCTAATAATGATGGTTTTCGTCCATCCTCTTTATTTAATAAGGTCATTGAATTTTCTAGTCAAAAACTCTCTTTAATGCTTTGTTTTTCCCCATGGGTCTATGTTCACACCCTTGGATTTATTATTTTTGTTTTCCAAAGGGTTGTTTTGTAACCCTTTGGCTTCTCTTTCTCTCCTATATAAGGTGGTCGAAACTCATCATTAAAATCATCAACGTTTTTTATAAAAAATCTCTCTCTAAAGTTGTTGATCAAACCGTAATTGTGTGTCATATCAATTACAACTCTTTCTTTTCTTAGTGCGTAATATCTAAGTTTAGATCGAGCCTCGTAGTCTAAATGATTGGAAGTACACTTCGATCCATTTGTTCTATCCGTTCATCTCCCATCAAATCGGTTCATCTCCATCATATCGGATCATCATCATTTTACTTCATTCCACATCTTTAAAACCCTTCGAAGTGATCATCGGACATAGATCCTTACGAGGAGTCTATCAACAATGATACGGTCAAATTATCCATTTGAACCACTCTCTCAAATTAAGAGATCGTGTAATACCTAGGGGTCGAATTCCACAAAGAATCAAGTTAACACAGTAAATTTCAATATTCTGATTATGCTAAGTGATAAAAATGATAAGTAAAACAGGTGCAAAAACAGTAAACAAAGATGATTGATTAAACTTTAATTCAATAAGAGACAAACGCTAGGCCTTAGGAAATTCTCAGGAGTGATTCCAAACTGAAGGATAAACGTACTATCGGGATATTTATGAAATGCAATTCTAGAACTCAAACTAATGTAAAATAAATCAACTGTCGTTGCAATTATTATCTATGTTTAAACCCTAGAAGACCAACTGTCGTTGCGAAATCAGATTAATTTAAACAAGCATTAGAAACAGGTTTGATTGTTCACAAAGATCTAAAGCCAATTGTCGTTGCGAATTAGATCTTTGCTCACCTATGATTCAGTTCCAATTATTCAATAATACTGTCGTATCTATTAAACAACCTAAAATATCTAACCTAAGGTGATCAATCTTAAATCAAAATTAATGCAATCAAGGTGAAGAATCATATATGATGCAATCCCAATAGTAAATAAATCCTAACAGCTTTTCATCATCCTTTGAAAACCCTAAAACCTAACTAATGGATTACTCAGACATGGTGAAAGATGCAAACATGATTTCTGAATAATACTTTATTAAAAAGAAAGAGAATGATACAAAGATCGAAACCGATTTGGAAGCGATGAACAATCTCTGAATAATCTCTTGCTATAATCTCTTAGGAAGTAAAAGCATATCTAAAACAATGGTCTAAAATAACTATATATAGAGTACTAAAACGATCTGGGGCAGAACTGCTAACATCTGAAACTTCTGGGGTAGAAATTGGAAATCCTCTGAATTAATGTTCTGGTCCGAAATTACCTCGTGTCGAGCGACATGTATGAATGCGTCGCTCGACAGGCCTATTTTCCTCACGTCGATCGATTTGAAAGATGTGTCGCTCGACGTGGTCATCTGATCTTCAACTCCGAACTTGTGTCCTTGACTCCTTGTTCCAAAATGCTCCAGTAAACACCAGAAATGCTCCAAACGTCCAAGTACCTAATAAGAAAACCAAAAATTCGAAAAACACCAGAAAGACTCTAGAAAACATACTTATATCATGGCTAAAAACCATAAAAACCATGATATATCAAACAACCTTCCAAACAAGGTAAGTTGCCTCAATCTCCATTCATACAGTGGAGAATTCAAAATTCATTTCATGTGATGCTAAGTTGGGCCGAGGAGGTTGTGTCTCTAGCGGGTAGAGTTGGCATCAATGGAAAACGACCATTTGATCGAGGAAAGCGGATTCAAGCAATTTTTATAGGATTGATGTTGAAGCTTGAGGACAAGGTTCTTTGGAGGATGGGAGTATTGATGGGTTCAAAGTAACATGGATTGAATTGTGGACTAGTGTTTCCTATATATTTTAGGTGTTAGTTGTTTATTGTATTTTATCTATTTAAGTTGTTTATGTTTAATGAAAAGAGTAGAGAAGTTTATTGAAAAATTGTGGTTTATTTTCACCCTAAGAGAATGTCTTTTTACAGTTTCGAAATGAGACCTTAACAGTTATCTTTTATATATTAAAGGGAGAACGAGGTGTATATTCATGAAGTATAACATAATTAGGAAACGGACGATGAGTTTTACAAACCAAACTTTGACTTTGACAAAACCGTATAAAATGTCCAAAATATCCTCCACAGACTTAGCTGATCTACCAAAAAATATCGTGCAAAGATTTTGTTGCAGGAAAATATATTGTAGCTGTACCTAAAAAAATAGAGTAGGTTTAAGTTTGCTCTCCCCCACACGTTTTTGGTGTCAGGCGGCGACGCATTAAATGCTCCGCGTCTTTCCGATGGGACGAGACAGAGATGTCAAATCAAAACGTATATGTATACGTCGTAACTATCACTTTTCCGTGTATAAAGGAAGATATCTGGCAGAGTATTCCTTCACAAACCAAGAATTCATTACTTCTCTCCCATTAAAGATACAGACAAGTATTCGCTTTTCAACCAACACAACCGTTTTCGTGAATCCTACTAACGTTGCAAAGGTTTGACCCCCACCTAATTTATAAGTTCCGATATTTATTGACCTAGCTTTAAAAGTTATTTCCATTTCCCACCTTCACGTTATTTAAAGAGATGATGATTTTTGTTCTTTACTAACTAAATATGAAAACTATAATGTTCAATTGTCCAGATGTCGCTGATCGTTCGTCTCCTCTGCGGGGACTGGGTCATATCCAACTACGGCCGTTGGGAATTCCGGAGCCACCCAGCAGATCTTGGTTTTGGAGCAACTGTCAACAGACCCGAAACGATGGACTCGGTCTTGGGCTATATTCGGAGGCCAGCAACACCAATGTCCCTTACATACCGTGTGCCGGAACTGTTCCCGGAGCCATTCCGTCTGGCTTATCCACCAACCGACGTAAACAGTGATGAGGCGGTGGAACTGTTCATGGCGATTCATTTTTGCCACCCTAATCTGATCATGTGTGTAACATTTGGAGCTGAGCTGGTGGCCACCTACCAGTTCCAGTGTAGGACTCCATTCACCGTAGGAAATAGATCATACTTGCACCACACCTACACTGAGGAAGACAGACAAAGAGCTTTAGCCGAATACAATGGTAAGATTGCCTATTATTTTTGTTATCCAAGTTACATTGAAGGAAACTCACCATCAACTATTATTATTTGCAGAACTGATTTCAGGCCGAAGCATCATGGGAGCACGGAGTATCCTCGAAGAGATCTTCACAGAATACGAAATGCTTACTCTGTTCAGAGTGCACCTAGAGATGCTATACTCCAACCCAATGAACCAAGTTCGACCAGAAATAGCAGCAAACAGCCTAAGAAATCATGCTGAACCGGGCGTGGAAGAAGATGGCGATCTAAATATGTCCCTCACCCAACCAACAAATCAGAGTGCCAATGGACAGATAACACCTCCGCTAATGGCTGGTAAGTAGTTTACTCATGAGTTTGACAAGTTTACTCTTATGTTTCCTTCCTATTTGACTTTTTGGTTGTCCAATGTAATGATGGTAGAAATAACTAGGTATTAAAATTGGTAGACGTCACTTACAAACCTTTGGCCTACAAAATAAACTTTGCAAACTGACAATATGGCCTTAGAAGAGTAAAACAGATAATAGAAATGTTTACCAGAAATTTTGAAAATTTTATATCAACATTAACAATATAGAATAATATTGAACGTAGCAGTAAATAATAGACATTGTTGATAAGTATTATAGTACTTTTGTATTCTATTTGTCCTTTTTATTACAAGACCTACACTAAAGGTAATGATAATTTCATTGTCAAATGATTGCAGAGCCTGTTCAAGAGGTGGTGCCACCCCGTGCTGCTGCTTTAGCCCTATCACCGAGTCCCACAACCCAGGCGGATGGCTCCTTCCCCTTTACCTCTGTTCTTGTAAACTTAGGACCCACATACACGGATGTTGGACCCACAGCGACCAATAATGCGACGCCCAACATTGATGAGAGCCAATTTGTTTGGACTGGGCCAATCACCGGTGCCTATGTTGAAGGACAACAGATGTACTGAAGGGCATTCCGTGAAGGTGCGCCAACAAACAACTCCATCGTTCCCACCATAGACTTAACTACAAATGATAGTGGGGACTCATCTTCTGCTGGATCTTCTGATGAGATCAACCTTATGGACGAGTTTGAAATGGCCCATGACTTGGCATTGCTGCCCGATGTGCCACTCACCAGTCCCACAACTAAAGTTGCCATCGGACCAAAAACAGCGACACCTACACAGGCCGCAGGCAGGCAAACACAAGGTAATACTCAAAAATAAAAAAACATAGCAATTGACACATATTTTGGATGTTAACTGTTACCTTTTCAAATAACAATGTTTTAAACCGGATAAACCACTTATTTTACTTAGTTATAATACTTTTTTATCTGTTAACATAAATATAATCTTGCTAAATATTTTTTTCATCGATTAACATAATTATTACTCTGATAACATAAATATTATTCTAATAGTATTTATTTTAGTGAGCTAAATGTAAATAATAACCGTTCCATTGTAGGACTCCATTCACCGTAGCTAACAATTGTTTAATTTTGTAGCTAACAATTGCTTTCTTACTTGTAGATGGGATTGTTGCACATGATCATGTATAACAATTTCTTTCTTACCTGGCTCAGGGATACGTCAAAATGGAACCCAACACGTACAATCTCAATCAGTTCCTTCCGTGCGTCAGGGATTAGGAGGTGGTCCAACAAACAATGATGGGGCTGGAACATCTGAGACAGATCAACTCAGTTCCTCTGAAGGCAGTCGAACCGTTGGTGGGTTCTAAGTTACAACTAAACTCCTCTCTCTACTTATGTGATATATGATGGCACCATGTGATCTTTTAATCTATTTCGGCTAAGTGCTTTGTTGCACATTCCATATAACGGAATCTTTTGTTGTGAAATACGCATATGTACTATTTGCTTTTGTTGTAAAATATTATCGTGTACGAACACACTATGTACGAACCCACTGTTTAACCGTGTATGAAAAAATGATGCTTCTGTTAATGTTATTTCTTCAATTAACCTACTTAAAATTTTATGACAACTAATACAAAAACCTGGTAATGTAGGAGATCGTAAATACAATGCGAACAGTTGTTTGTTGGAATGGTCTTCACAAACCGTGATGCATTTAAGCAATATATGGTAGAGTATGCTATGCACGATAAATTTCAATTCCGCCACAAACGGTCTTCGCCAGGCAACATGGTCCTCAAATGTTGGGGACATTTTTGCAAGTGGCGAGTGTATGCATCTCAAGTTGATGATTCGGAGCTCTATGGGATACGCACTGCTTACCTAAATAACTCTTGCAGTGTCAACGAGCGTGGAGGTTTCCAAAGGCAAGCCACAACATCAGTAATCAGCAGATTATTAAAGTCAAAATATGGTGGAGTGGGCAGAGGACCAAACCCAACAGAGGTGAGGAATATTATGAGAGGGGATCATAGTGTTCGTATTTCATACTGGAAGGCTTGGCATGCACGGGAAAAAGCCATGGACGCATGTAACGGATCTTCTGAAGATTCTTACAAGCTGCTCCCAAAGTACCTTGAAAAACTAGTTCAATCAAATCCAGGAACCATAGTGGGTTGGAGACAAATTATGAAGAGGGTAAAGGACATAGGTTTAAATATGTATTCTTCTCTTTCGGCGCTTCAGGTACGGGATACAAGGCTATGAGGAAGGTGGTCATAGTAGATGGAACTCACTTGAAAGGAAAATACGCAGGGTGCCTATTATCAGCTTGCGCACAAGACGGAAACTATAAAGTTTTCCCGCTAGCTTACGCTATCGTAGACAGCGAAAACGACAAGTCATGGACATGGTTCTTCGAAAAATTGTCTTTGGTTGTACCTAATGAGAGAGAATTGGTGTTTGTCTTGGACCGGCATGCTTCCATATACGTAGGTCTATCAAAGGTAAATAACATTACCTACTGTAATACCCATTGCTGAAACACCATTAAAGACACCATATACAATATATTCAACCCAAACTGGCTATGAGGATGAATGACAGCTATGTGAAAAGTTAGCTATCTAAATTATTTATTTCCCCCATATATGAAATTATAATATATATGATTAAAAGTGTTTGCTAACGTTTAGATTTGCTAAACTCATAGGTGTACCCCCAAGCTAACCATGGTGCAGCCATTTAATACTTGCTACAGTAACTTGCTACAGTAACTGCTACAGTAATTTATTTTATTTATTTAAAAATACTTTACACGATTGATGATTAAAATTTTGAACTTTTATTAATACTTGTAAAATTACAAAAGTTTTGAAATTTAAAACTTAAAACTTGAAAGGATTACAAAAGTTTCTTTGAGAGTTTTTAGAGAGAGGTGAGAGAGTTGTGCGAAGAGTGTGTTGCTTTTGGGATTTTAGGAAATAGGCTGATTTTTCTGTAGGTGTTTGAGTAGGATTTTTTGTTGATGTAGAAGCTGAAGTGTCAGCCACTGCTTTTGAATATGATAAAGGAGGAAATTCGGCTAGGGCCGAAAAGGTGTTTTGAATACTCAAGGGTTTTCCTTGAAGATGTGGTTGATTTTTGATATAATCTGATGCAGTCATCGGCTTCTTGCTCTTGTGATCAGACATGTTGATTATTTTGTTGGATATCTGATGTTTTGCCCTGTAAATATTCTCTTGTTAGGAAATCCGGTAAAGAATTATTTTCTCCTTTAATATATTGAATATCAAAATCAAATGCAGATAATATGGCTTGCCATCTGGCAAATATTTGTTTTGAAACAAGATTTTTAACATCTTTTTTCAAAATTTCTTTTGCTGATATACAATCTACTCGTAATAAGAACTTTTTATTGATCAGGTCATCTTGAAATTTAGATATACAGTTAACTATGGATAATACTTCCTTTTTGACAGTTGAATAATTTTTTTGTGGTCCTAGCCAGATTCCAGAATGAAATCTAACTATAGTTTCTTGAGTAGATCCCATTTGTTGTTTTAAGATTCCGCCATATCCTAGTTCTGAAGCATCTGTTTCTACTATCATATTTGCTTCAGGATTCGGAATGGTTAGGTAAGGTAAAGCTTTAACGTTTTGTTTAATTTGTTTAACTAATTGAGTATGTTGATTAGTCCAAGGTTTTGGGTTTTTCTGAAGCCTTTGATATAATGGTTGAATAGTTTTTCGAAGATTAGGTAGGAAGTCAGAAACATAGTTTAGACATCCTAAGAATCTTTGTAATTGGGTTTTATCCCTTATTTCATCAGGAAATTTGTTAGCAAATTCTATTGATCGTGATATGGGTGTTATTGTTCCTTGATATATATTGTGTCCTAAAAATCTTATTTTTGTTTGAAATAAAGACATCTTTTTAGCTGATATAACTAAACCATGTTTTTTGACTATGTTTAGGAACGTATTTATGTGACTAATGTGTTGATCTATTGATGTTGAATAGACGAGTACGTCATCAATGTATACAATTGTAAATTTTGTATAATTATTAAATATATCATTCATTATATTTTGAAATTCTGAAGGAGCATTTTTAAGTCCGAAAGGCATTACATTCCATTCGTAATGTCCGAATGGTACCGTGAACGCTGTTTTGTATTTGTCTTGTTCTTTAATTTGGATTTGCCAGAATCCACTTTTCATATCAAATTTTGAATATATTTTTGCATTGTAGAGTCTTTTTAATAAATCTCTTTTATTGGGTATCGGATATCTAATCCATTGTAGTACATCGTTAAGCGGTTTATAATTGATAACTAAACGTGGGACTCCACGTTCTTTTTCGGCTTGATTATTTACATAAAAGGCTGAACAACTCCAAGGTGATTTGGACGGCCTTATTAATTTCTTTTTTAATAAATCATTTATTTCTTGTTTACAAGTTTCTAATAATTCTTTATTCATTTGGATAGGGCGTGCTTTAGTGGGTATGTTTTTCTCACTAAATTCTTTTATATATGGGAGTTCGACAGTATGTTGTTTTCTTTCCCAAAATGCATTGGGTAGATCCGAACATACTTGATCGAGCAAATCTTTTTCAATATCTTTTATTTTTTTTATTACATATTGTGTTGCTAGTTGTTCTTCTATTTTTTTATATGTTATTTCTTCTTGTAAGTGTTGTATATGATTTTGTTTTCCTTTTATTAAGTTTATTGTTTTATGTATTGTATTATGTTGGAGATTTAATATTTCTTTTGTTTTCATAGGGGATAGAAAGTCAAAAGATAATTTAGTTCCTACTACTTTAGTTACTAAACCTATTTCGGTTGCTTTGAATGGATAAATTTGAGTAATGAAAGGAGTTCCTAATATTACTTCTTGTGATAAGTTTTTTACTAAAATAAATTGGTTTTTAAAACAATAACCTTGGTTACAAATTTTTGCGCATGGTAATTTATATTGTACTTTGAGTCTATCACCACCTGCGCCACTAAGACGTTCAGTAGTTTTCTCATAATACTTTGTTGGTATTATTCCTTCTCGGATGCAGTTAAAGTCTGCTCCGGTATCTACTAATGCGATTATATTTAATTTAAAATCATGGCTTATATGCAAATTGATAGTTATATACCATTTTTGATAATTGATTTTTTCTATTGTTTGAATATAATCTTCGTCTTCTTGCGGTTCTACATTATTATGACTTTTTATGTTTTGATTACTTGATGATGCTTGATTTTTTGATTCAATTAAAGAAAGTCTTGCATTAGTTTGTAATTGATTTAATTCTTGTTGATTTATCGATGCTTGTAACTCTTTAATTTGTGCTTTGATTTGTTTAATTTCATTTTGTAGTTCTCCCGTTGTTACTTGTTTAAACAAACTTTGAGTTGGGTATTTTTCAAATATTTTATTGAGACTAAAAGGTTGTGGAGTAGATATTTGTTTTTCTTGATATACTATATCCTTTAATTTTATTAAATATTCTTTTTTTGTTTCTGGGTTATCTATTTTATCTATTATGTCTAATAAGAATTGTTTATCGCTTTCTTTTGTTATAACATTAATTATTTTACAATTACATAGATTATCTGATAATTCTTGTGATTCTTCGGAAGAGTCACTTGAATTTTCTACTTCGTTTATTGAGTAATTACTATCAGTATCTTCCGAATGTTCTGATTCTGAAATTAAAAGTTTTGTTAATTTTTCTTGTATGTCTGGTTGATCTTGAAATATCTCATTTATCTTCTTTTTCATTTTACATTCTGTGGACCTATGTCCAGGTCTTTTGCAATTCCAACATACTAATTTTTGTTTGTCCGATTTAAATTTTTTATTTTTGGAATATCTTTGATTTTTCGAATAATATTGATTATTTGGTTTTTTGTTATAATCTTCGTTTCTTTGATAATATTTAAGTTTATTGGATTTTCTTTGTCTATATTTTATTCTTTTGATCCTGGATGGTGGATTAAATTTTTCATAACCATATTGTTCACAGAATGAACCCATGGATATTTTAAATTTGAATTTATCATTACGTTTTTTATCTTTTTGTTCTTGACATATAGATAATCCTTCTTTTTTAATAAATGCAAATAATTGACCATAAGTTATGTTATACCAAGGTATAGGTTGTCCTCCTGCTAGTTCTTTTAATTTATTGGTTATTTTTTCTGCTAAAAAAGTTGGTAATCCCGAAATAAACCGTTCTTTCCAGAAAGGTTGATTACAATCTGTTCGTTGAAATATGTTTGCTACAAAAACATCTTTATACCATTTAAAATCCCCTAAAGTTGGGCATCTTAGGTTTGTTAATATAATTTTTTTACTTTCTAATTCTTCTGCAGGATTTCCTAGAAAATGCATTGTTATGGTGTGGATTAACACTTCTACACCATTTTCCTTTTCAGTTTCTTCTATGAAACCATCTGGACCTGTCGTTCTTATGGTTTCAACATGATTTATGATTGAATCTTGAATATGTCTATCTAAAGAGTTATCCCACCAATATTTTAATGCTCCGGTAAATCCGGTTATTAACATAACGCATACTTGTTTTTCATTATAATCTTCATTAGTTGCTTTATAAGCTAAGGCTGCCATGCCCATTTCTTGTAATAATTTCATTATTTCATATTCAGATCGTCCATCAATATTCCATTCATGTATACCATTTCCAGTATATATATTATGAGTATATTTATGATCTTCTTCAAATAATAAATCTGGATGTGTGTGTCTAGGGTAGTACGGTTTATTAGACCTCATTGTTCTATTTCTTATCCGATTTATTTCTTGATTTTCAGTTTCAGATTGTATAGAGGATTGTATAGATTCGTTGTCATTTTCATCTATTATATTAATTCCTTTTTCTTTATCTAGGCTATTAAGTCTAATTGCTATTGACTTTAGAATTTTATCTTCAGGAAACTTGACTTGTCTATCAGCTGGTTTAAATATTGGTGTTGTTAATGAGGAGAAAGGATGTTGCATAGATTCATAAAGGTCTGATTTAGTGTTTTCTTGACTATACAATCTATTGTCTATATAATCTACTTGTTTAGAGATTGTATGTAATATTTGACTTTGATAATTGTTTTGTTGATATATTGCTTTAATATCTTGCATACTTACCGGATCTTTATCTTCCTTGTTAGCCCCGGTTTTAAAGGGTGTAGCTATTACTTGTCTATTATGAGTTTCTATTTTTAGGTCTCTTAAAGGTGGATGAATTGACTTAGTTCTTAGTCCGTCTACTGTTTCCCATGTTTGGGTCAAAGTAGAACTAGCATTAATTGTCTTAAATGGATAATTAATGTTATGGGTTTTTGAATATGTTTCAAACCATATAAAGAATGGAATATCTATTTGCTTTAAATGCATACATTCATACCATTTTTCTCTAATTTCAGTAGTTTGTTGTTTAGAAAATGTTTTGAAATACCAACTTCTTTTTTCTTCATTTTCTTTTGAATAAAAATTTTCTTTTATATATTTTTTATTAATTTCATATTCCTTTAGTATGACATTTATAAAGTCTGATTGAGTAGGTGATGTTGGAAATGGCTTTGTTTCTGGTGTAGCTATAGGGGCTTTAAACCTAACGTTATGATTTTGGTTATTGTCTTGATTTTGATAATCTTGATTATCATTTTGGTGATCTTGGTTTTCATTTTGATTTATGCTTTCAGTTTCTGAGTCAACACTAGATTGTCTAGTACGGTATTCAGAAAAGGAAGCTCTTGAATTATATTCGCTGATCCTTGGTGGAGGTGGTTCTCTAAAAGATCTAAATTTTAATAATATTTTTCCATCTCTTTGTTCTATTATTTGTGATATATTTTTTTGTTCAATATTTCTTGGTGGTTGAGTAATATCAATTTTCCATTGATCCGGAATGGTTATTTTATTCCAGTTTAATTGCTTAGGTGTATATGTGGCTGTTGGAGTATCATTACTATGAACTGCTAATATTGTAGTTTCTCCTTTATTGTCTTGTAGTAGACATCTTGGATTAAATTCAGAAGTTGATAATTTAAAATAGATTTTATATAGTAATAAATATCCATGTCGGTCCGGTTGAAATTTAATTTCTGGAAGATGGACATTTAACACTAAAGTGTTTAGTATTGTTGGATCATTTAGGCTTACTTGATAATTAGGAGCACAATTGAAATAGACTGCCCCGTTACATAAGTTAGACTGAACTGCTCCGAGGAGCGAATCTTCAAATTTTAGTAGGGTTTTGTCCCTTAGTAGCATTAGTATTGGGGAATCAATACCAATTCTGGTTAAGGGTTTAATAGCTACTTGAACGAGTCCAAAATGGATATAATTATATCTTTGCTTATAATAGTTTAAGGCTATATTCGATAATAACTGTATTTCTTCAAATTCATCTTTTAAAGATAAACTTTCTTCATGCTCTTTTATTGAATATCCGGTTCTGAATTCAAATTTTCCAATTTGATATATACTAGGTGTATCTATAGTAGGTAAATGATTTTTTGAAATATCTTGATCAAATGATGTTATTTTTGTCATAATTTCTCTTGAATTAATTGGAGTACGAGATGAGGAAGTAGAGGCATGATTATTTTTAAAAAACTTTCTAATGGAAGCTGCCATGATTTTACTCTAAATTAAACTCATTTCAGATAGAGTCTTACCAGTTCTTTTAGGACGTGGCTGCTGGTTTACCAACGGTCTTACTGCCTTCTTGCAGGGCTTGCTGCCTGGAACACCATGAGGCTTGACGTCTTCAAGATGTAAGATCTTTACTCGAGAAAAGTTTAATATTTAGAATAAAACTTGGAAAAACTTCTTGAAAATCTTTTTTGAAAATTAGGCAAAATTATTCGTCTGTTTTCTAAAAGGATTTTAGCTTACTGATACCATTTAATACTTGCTACAGTAACTTGCTACAGTAACTGCTACAGTAATTTATTTTATTTATTTAAAAATACTTTACACGATTGATGATTAAAATTTTGAACTTTTATTAATACTTGTAAAATTACGAAAGTTTTGAAATTTAAAACTTAAAACTTGAAAGGATTACAAAAGTTTCTTTGAGAGTTTTTTGAGAGAGGTGAGAGAGTTGTGCGAAGAGTGTGTGTCCTCCTTCTGATGCCCGTCCTGGGTATTTATAGAGTGAAGGGGACTTTGCTGCGTGTGCTACGTGTCGTATCCTTATGGTGCCGACACTTTGATTAGCTAAGTGTTGCCACGTGTCGCATTCCTATGGTGCCGACACTTTGATGATGTCATAGCATACGTCATTCGTCCTGGATTAAGTCTTCTGGAAGATCTTGATACATTAAACGAGTACATCTTATACAGATATACTCTGTATGTTATTTAGCGAATACAAGTGAGCAATATTATACATAATTATAATAATATACAGAGTCTACTAGAATATACATTGATAAAATCGGAAATTTTAAAATCTATATATAATATAATTAGGTTTTTTTTTTTTTTTTTTTTTTTTTTTTTTTTGATTAAAATTTTGCTTAAATCTCAAAAGGATCCTGAGCGAGAGAGCCGCCGAAAGGATCTTCTTCTTGGGTAGGTTGCTGCATAACTTCATCGTCGGACGAGGAAGCGTCCATTTCTTGACTAATTGCAGCGATAATTTGCTTGAGTTTTTCCTTTTTAGAGGACTTCTTGGAATTTGACGAGTCGACCGAGTTGGCAGGACTTGATTGCTTTGTTGATATTGTGTTGGGTTGAGTAGGTTTAGGTTGGTTTGGATCGGAGCCAAATTGTTTAATTAATTGGCTCGGGGTAACAAGAGGTATGGATTTGGATATGGATTTAACTGTCGTGTGGGTTTGGTTTAGTATCTGAAAGTATTTGGATATGTTGGTTAGGGAGCAACGGTCAAGATTATACTTATCCCACCATTTGACACGGTATTCTTTGACCAAAGAGTATGGCATATCGGGAATTTCGGTTAGGGTTTGAATAAGGTTGAAGTGCCATGAGCAAATCCATGGGATACCCATGTCAATATGAAAGGCTATTTTGGAATAGAGATTGGTGTAGTGTTTGGGTATGTGTTTTTGGTAGAAAGGGAAAGCGGTTTTGATTAATTCTTGAGGGTAGATTTGTTCGGCTGGACCGAACCAATACCACCATTCTGAGAACCATCCTGGGAAAGTTTTGAGACAGCTATTGTCAAAGGAAAGGAACCAGGAATGATCAAAGGGTCTTAGGTAGAAGGCCCGAAGAAAGGCGTTTTGGTAATCGATGTATGTATATCCTTGGATATGGAAACCAGGGGTTGAAAAGGGTTGGATTGTATGAAAATTAATGAAGCCAAGGTCTTGGGGTAAACAGATACGACGTATTTTACAGGTTGAGTAGGCTATCTGATTAGGGTTGGATTTATCTGGATAATGAATAATTTCCGCAGACTTAGAGTCTACTAGAATATACTCATAAAAGGTACGGTTTTTTACTACATTATCGGTTGGGTAAAGGCTGTCTTGATAGAAAATTCTGTTGGTAAAGGCTTGGAGTTCTTTTAGTTTGAATACAGCTACAAATGATGAATCCACAATGCGCTGCATACCTACTTGATATTGGCTTCGATCATTGGACTCGTGCACACTTCTCCGGTGCGAGGTACGACATAATGACAAGCAATATTGCTGAGTCTTGGAACGCGGTTTTACGAGAAGCAAGAGAGTTCCCAATTCTTACATTAGTTAAATACATAAGATCAAAACTAATGACATGGTTTGCATCTTGTCGTGACACCTCTACAACGTCCAAAGAGGCACTAACTCCAAAGGTACTTGACATCTTATCAAAGAACTTTGTTAAATCAACCGGATATGCTATAAACAAGATCAAAGAGAAAGAATTTGAGATCTGTGACAATGACCGGCTAGTCTTCCATGTAAACCTTGCAAACCATACACGTTCTTGCTTTGAATTCCAAAAGCTTAAACTGCCTTGTTCCCATGCTGTGGTTGTTGCCGTGTGCACAAAAATCAGTGTGGAAACACTGGTGGCGAAGGAGTACAATACAGAGTTTTGGAGAGGAGCTTATGCAGTTGCGATCAATCCAACAATTGAGGTAAATGCATTACCTAACCTACCATCAAAGTTGGAACAACTTACACTTTATCCACCTGTGACTCGTCGCTCACCTGGTAGGCCACGAAAGAAACGTTTTCTCTCCCGTGGAGAAAGATTTGTAAGCTCATTACAATATTTACTTTACCCCCTCATTAATCTACAAATCTCTCATAAATGTTACAAATGATATGGCAGTCACGGAAGATGAAGCGAAAGAGTGGATGTAGCCGATGCAAACAACTCGGGCACAACAAAGCAACTTGTAAAATGCCTGTATCATAAGAAGGTCGAACCTGCGTGTAGTGGAAGTGGTTCAATATCGCCACGAATAAAAGTTGTACATGGGTCAGCAAAGATATAAGTATAAAAGTTTGTGTTAAAAAAATAAGACATCCCGGATGAGACAAATTGTAAGATACACATGGAACTTTATTTGGTGTAGAAATGTATAATATTATTAAGTTATGTTATGTTTCTAAATTTGTGCCATTCAAGGTTTGAACGGGATTTGATATAGGTTTACCATCCGAGTCTACCATTGGCCAATTTAAACATGACAAACCATAAGCCACAGATGCTCACAACAAATAAATATTAACATACACAGGTATAAACATACATAGTATTTCATTGTGCTATATAATATGATATATTAATCATTATATGATAACAAATATATTATTGATATAAGCAAACCAATAAAATATAATAAAAAAATGGCAGCAAACACAAAGGCTATACCAATAAATCCATACATTAACAGAAACTTAGTTTCAAACACACATTAAGTCGAAAAAAATACAAGATCAACCCAAGACGCAGAAATACCGAGTGGAAACACAAAAAGATAACTACAGAGGAGGCAACACATGGAACTTTATTTGGAGTACAAATTTATAATATTAATAAGATATGATATGTTTCTAAATTTGTGACATTCAAAGTTTGATCGGATTTTAAATAGGTAACCATCCAAGTTTACAATTAGCCAACTTAAACATGACAAAACATAAGTCACATACAATCACTATAAACTATTGGTTAACCAAAAGAACAAATACATAGGTGTAAACATGCAAAGTATTCCATTGTCATATATACTATGATATATTTGTTGTTATATGTTAACAAATATATTATCGATATAAGCAAAACATTGACACATAATAATCAAAATGGCAGCAAATAAACCGGTGCTGCCAATGAATCCATACATAAACGGAAACTTAGTTTGAAAAACACATTAAGTCGGAATAATACATCAGTCAAACACGCATACATACCAAGTGCAAACACAATAAGATAACATACATAGGAGGCAACCAGTTTAAAAAGTTCACAAATTCTCACATTGGTCTTCATATATGAGGACACAGAGACGCTGAGCCTCCTTCTCCAAACCATCAATGGATATAGCCCCACACCCATTGATCCCAGACACAGCATGAGCTTGAATCAACAAAACAACAGTCAATGCAGAATCATTGTGAGAACGGTTTTGTGGAATCGTCTTTGGCCTCTCCATGCCAAAGGGTTTGAAATCCTTGGAGTTTAAGTTTCTTCCAACCTGCTTCATCAAGTATGGGAACAACTGCATCACAGAAAGAAGTTCCTTTCCAATAGCAGCCTCAGAACACAAGTCAATATCACAGTCAAGGACTATGAGAGTTGCAGTTGTAACATCAACACAAATGCCCACCCAATGAGTTTTATCAAAATTAAATGGAAAGTAGAACCGATCAGCTTCAACATTGGCGACATGGTCGCCAGTAAACAAATTGGTGACAGCCTTGGGGAACACATGAGACTCCTTCTTCTCATTTTTAGAAAATTTTGGGAAGCTTTTGACAAGGTTACCAAAAAAATTGGTGTAAAAAAAGGCACTTTTCTTCAGCATGTAGGTCAGAGGCTTGCCAAAAATCATTTTGGTATGCCACATAAGGATGTCAACAACCTACAAGAGAACAAAAAAGTTAGCAACAAATCAAACACAGGTGAAATTCGAGGGAAACCAAAATGAAAAATACATACCTTAGCCTGCGTAGGTTTAAGACGTCCAGCAATGTCCAAAAAATCCTTCCCATTAACGGACATGCCTCCAACCTTTAGAGTCCTATTATACAAAACACAAAACCAGTAATTTAATTTAGCTAATAACCAAAAGATTGGCAAGGGCACCAATTAACGAAAATTTCCAAAAAAACACAGAATAACTCTGTAAACTTACACATTTCCCTTCATCTTCTCCACCAACTTCTCAAACTTTCCACCATATGATCCAGCTGACCCATAACCCAAACCAACAAGATGGACTTCCCTAGATCTTTCCAGCAACCATTTGTCGCAGTGGTAATCTCCAATAAGAGAAGCATGTATGGTTTTAGGCCTTTTACTCTTTCGAGCTAGAAATGGGGCTTGGTCACCATCAATGTCATCATCATCCGGATTTAACCCACAAACATACTCTTCCTGCGAAAGCCCAAGCGAGAAAGATGGCCAAGAATTTATTACCAATCTGTGACAGTTCTGGACAGACTAGAAAGAGTTTTAATCCACAAATTGTGAACCCAAATTTATGAAAAATCATTAAATTGCACCTTAGGTACCTGTACAGACGGATTCAAATGTCCACCAGGCACATGCATCCCTTGATGACCATTGGGTCCGCATCCCTGCAAGAAACACACACATCAGTCCCAACCCCCAACTGAAAATGGAAATAAAAAACATACATTATTCCCATTTCCAGCAAGACCATCAATAATGGTGTTGTCCCCAACTTCAGAGCAATTACCACCTTCCACATGCATTCCCACCTACAAGTAAAAAGATTAGAAACGCAGGATAAAAATTATAAAAAGAAGATTTAAAATTACAGCTTCTATTGTGATAGCGCGTAAATCTCCTAATACATCACAACTGACCCCTCTTACCTCATCGCAATTAGCAGGATCTGGCTGCTTCTCACCATTTTTAGCATTGCCAATACCAGATGGATCATTATGTTCTTGGACATTGACAGATTTCTCCAGGTATGTTACAATCCCACTAACGTTTTCAGGCCTCAGACCCAACATTTTTTGCTCAAAATCAGAATAAAAGGATGTCCCCAATGAAGTAAGGCGCAACTTCACTTCCTCCGCAATAGATTTTGTTAAATTATCCTCCAGCTTCTTCATGGCAACTTCAATTTGTTCAGACATCAGTCCAGCAACCTGGGCTAGGTCCGTATCATAAAGGGTGATCCCACTAGAACCAACTCAGTCAACAATACGACAATCACTACCCTTGGTTTTCTTTTGCTTCGTTTTCCCATTCTTAGCTTTAGATTCTTTAACCAGTCGCAACACATCCATCTTAGTAGCCCCCCAGTAAACATGGAGCTCTTGAAGGTATGCTCCTATTTAATTAACTGCATGACATTGTCAACATTGACGTCTCCCTCCTCGTCAGACCATCCAAACTCCTCTTCATCAATATCTCCATTACTATCATCAGCAATGATGCAATCCACAATGGTTTACAGAGGAGATAAAATAAGGGGACATTAATATCACGAAAATTTCAATCGTGGTAACTATTGGCAAGCATCTTCCAAATTACCTGTTATTTAAATAGCTAACTACCAATTCAATACTTTATCGGAAACCCACAATATGAGCTATTAAATAACAAAGGCGTTTATATATACAAAATTCCAAAGAAGTTAATTATTGTACAGCCACTTTTCAAATAACAAGTTATTTAATTAGTTACCCACCAACTGAAAACCTAACCACAAAACCCAAATATTGGCAAACAAAAAAATAGTGTAACCTCTAATTTGTAATTTATCCCAACCCAAGCAACATATTAATTGGTAATGTAACAAACAAATACATCATTGATTGCAAACAAACAAATAATAATAAGGAGACAGTAATATTTAGAAAATTCGACGAAGGTTAATTATTGTACAACCACCTTTCAAAATACATGTTATCTAATAAGTTAGCTACCAAATGAAACCTTAACCACAAAATCCCTATATTGGCAAACAAAAAAATAGTGTAACATATAATAGTTAATTTATCCCAACCCAAGTACCTATTACTTTCTAATGTAACCAACAAATAAATCATTGATTCAAAACAAACACACTGAATACATACCTTCTCATCGTCATTTAGGTCCCTGGCATGCGCAGGGCTAAGGGTAATCTTCCTCTCCCTGGGTCCTTCTTCTGCCTCACCTTCAGACTCCGAGGAAGTGGAATTGACTTGAACAACCTCTAAAAGGGCAGGAACAACTTCCACAAGCACTAATTGCAAAGCATGAACAAAACCTTTAAGGGCAATACAACCTTGGGATAACGTCACAAGGTTCTTTTCTTTAATGCTACAAACCAACATGTCAAAAGCTAATCTCCCCCAAGGATACATAAAAAAAGCATCAAGATCTACAATTTCTTCAGCATGTTGCCAAACTATCTTTGGATTATGAGTGGTAGGCATCAACACAGAGGCCAACAACGCAAGGCATGCATATTTTACCCGGATGTGAGTATCGGTAACATGCTTCTTCTTCAACATCCGGATAACAGACGCCATAGATACGAACTCTAATTTTCCAAATAGCGAAGGCCATTAAGGAGTCTCCGCTATGTTCTGAGTTAACTTCTTCTTAGATTTTTTTTCAAACTTTCCACATGGTAAGCCTGTGACAATTGCAAATTCTCTCAATGAGAACCGAATGGGATGGCCCGCAAACAGAAACCAGATTTCATGCTTCTTTGACACCCTTAACTGACGGGAAAGTAAGAAACGCCCAAATCTACCAGAATATGCAGGTTTTTCAGCTATGGACACAAATTTCCCAAAATTTGATCCACGAATAATAGCTTTCTCTTCGTCACACAAAGCATCCATTATATTACGGATACGACGAGAAGAACCATAAGCCGTAACCCTAACCCCAACTGGTTCTTCACCAGAAGCGAACATCCGTTCTGGTAAATCTAAAGACAGAGCCATGACCCCAAATTGAACCCAAATTGACGAGTACCAGGCGAAACAACACGACCAATTTTATGCCAAAACCCTAGCACTGATCACAAACCCACTCTCCCCCAACCCCAAGAACCGAAAGCACAGTAATATGAAAGAGAAAGAGGATAAGCTTTGTTTACTCCGTCTCAATTTGGATAACTCAGCTCAAACTTAAAACATAAATTAACTAATTTGAATTTCAAATAAAAGTGTGTAAGAAACATGGCGAACACGCAAACCATCTAATCGTAGTGCCTAGCATCTACCCGTAGTGTATATCATAGGTGCAGAGATACGGTATAGGGCCTTAAACGTAATATAGAAAAAAGTAACAGTGCGAAGGCCATTTTGCTAAATAGGCACTTTCTCTTGTATATAGAGTGCAAATTCTCTATATTAAAGGGGAACCATTATAAGCTAATTTTGCTTAAGTGTCATCATAACAAATTTTCTTAACATTTTTATTTTTATTTCTTTAATTCTACTATACTCACTACCAAACACAATTATTTCTAAATATACTCTACATCCAATTGCCAAACACATTTGAATATTTATAAAATTGCCAAAAATATTAATTCAAAATTAATACATTAAATATTAAATTTATAAACTTGCCATTAATGAAAATATAATCCAACATAAGTAAATAAATAAATATGAACACTTTGGTTTTTGTTTGAAATCTATGAACACGTAAAAAAAAAAAAAATCAACATATGTTTTAAGGGACATTTACAAAAATGCCACTTTTGACATGCCACTTTTTAAATATGTCACTCTTTAAATATTTTTTTACCAATATGCCACTTATAAATCCGTTTAAAAAGCTTATATCTGAAAATTTTCAATTTAAAATTTTTTTTTTGATTACTCACAAATCTTCAATCTAAAAAACTAAATCCTAATACAACATAGTTAACCCAAACAGAAATGATTTAAAAATTTGGAAAAGTGATAGTGGCATTTTTAAAAAGTGGCATATCAAAAGTGGCATATCTTGAAATTTTTCATGTTTTAATAACAATTAATATATAAATAGACACACAAGATTTTTAAAAAATCATTATTCGATTAGGTTTGAAAACATGTGGGTTAACAATTAAAAAATTTGGTACATACATTAAAGATACCATAATTAAAACTATGTGAGCAATATTAGACTAAATACTATAAGATAAAAATTAGCTAATTAATTCAAAAAATAGAAAATATAGAAACAAAATAATAAGTTTTGGTAATTTTTTGTTACTTAAGTTTTCATTTAAGTAATTTATAATAGAACTTTTTGTATCCATTCGGATTATTATATGTTTTGTTTCGGGTTCAAATGGGTAAATTATTATTAAGTTTGGTTTTATGCGGTATTTCTTTCCCTAGGTGGAACACATTCCTATACAAAATAATTATAAATACGAATATACACAATCATATGTTGATTTTTTTTATGCATATTCAAATAGTATATATCTTCTAAAACTAATCAAAAGTACATACTCATAATTTTTTCCATTTGATAATTTTCTTACCTTAATAATATCAACAATCTTATAGCAATATCAATATTCATTAATATATAATCAAACAATTTTAAAATTATATTAACGGTTACAATGAAACCCGTGTACTACACGGGTGCTAACCTAGTATACTTGTAAAGCTTTGGAAAAAGTCATCACTTTTATATTTTGTTTACTATATCCGGTTTTTTTTCCAGGATATCCGGATCCGGATCAGTGGCACCCGGATATCCATATCTGGATCTGTGACACCCAGATATCCTTCCAAATATTAGCATATCCGCAGATATTCGGATCTGGATCCGGATGTGTAAAAATATTAAAAAAGATTAAAAAGTATTCAAATAATTAAAAAAATGTTTTTTTTGTAAAAATTATTATAATTTTCTTAAAAAATAAATAAATATTACGAAAATGATTTTAAATTTATTTTATTTTGTATCATTTTCTTTAAAAGATAAAAAATATTAATAAAAAATATTTTTAATATATTTAAAAGGTCTGGATTAATATCCAGATATCCGGACTTGAAAATCAGGATATCCGAATCTTTAACATCCCAAAACCACAAATTTGATTTTGGAAGGGGTGTCTATCGACACCACTGTTTCGGATTTGTTCGGTTTAAATTTTATTCGTCTGGTGCGGTTTCGGGGTGAAGCCCTAGACCTTCGTTTAAAAGATTTCCAGCTGCGAGTTTGATGAGTTTTGGGAGAAAAACTGGGTGTGAGAGGAGAATTGAGAGAGAAAAGAAGAGTTCTTGTGGATTGAGGGTTTATGATTCATAAGAAAGTATTCTTCGAGGTTTTTGGGATTCGTGGGATCGATTGTGACATTGAGTTCGTGGTGATTGAGGCTGAAATCAGTGGGTTTGTCTCTGTTCGTGGCTGTCTCGATCCAATTTCAATCTAGGCAAAGGTGAGTGCGCGACCGTAGGCTCATCGAGGCCCTTTAGCTAGTTTTGATGCTTGATTGTTGTGGTTTTCGTGATGATTTGATTATTGGATTGTGTTTAATGCGTAATTGTGGTTGTGTTGTATTCGTGGTGTGTGTTTTGGTGCAGGTTCGGTTATCGGAGATCGCGAGAAAGAGCCTTGAGAGGCGAGGCTTGTTATGCAGCTTCTGCGACCGAAGTGCCGATCGACACCTAGTGGTAGTGTCGATCGACACCTCTGTTGATTTAGTGGCGATCGACACCGTTGTTGCCTGAGTGGCGATCGACACCTATTGGCAATGTCGATGGACGCCAGTACGGTTTTGTGAGTTGTTGTTTTGAATTGAATTGTTTGGTTGTTGTGTGATCATTGCTGGTTGATTGGTTTAGATGTACTTAGCATGCAGTCGGGAGGACCGTCTCACTAAGTATTTATGATAATACTTACGCAACTCTTTGTTCCATATATTGCAGGTAAAAAAAATGTGTGATCGCGGAATCATGGCATAGGAAGAGGATGATTATGAATCTTTCTATGTGTTTTATTGTCTAGTAGAACCTTGTGTTTAGGTTGCTAGAGTTATTTGATTTGGAATTGAATTTGAGTTGATTTTGGTTATTTGAATTAAATTGTTTTATTGGATTTAATTGGTTTAATTGAGTTGTTGGTTTTCCGTTGAGTATTGGTAATTATTGAATTAGCCCTTGAGAGTTTAGTATTTATGGGAATACTAAATTCGGGCTAATTTTTTAATTATTTTTTTATTGTTTTTTTTAAAAGTCTTGTTTTTTCATTTCCGTTTTTGACGGATCCGTGATTTTATTATCCGGATCCGGAGCTGATCCGGAGTAGATCCGGATCGGATCTCGGATCCCGGTTAATAATCCCACCCCTAGCGAGAAGAGTCATATATGAAACATTCGTATTGGCCCTCAAATTTTATGGATATGTATAAATAATCTGGTATCTTCAAACCGTACAAAACAAATACATGTATAGATTATATATGTCCACCAAACGGAAATGGTTTGTGGTCCTATATATGTTAAGGTTGACCATCAACGCATGACAACACATAGATAACAAGATTGCTATAACTCTAATCAGAAGCCTGTTAAAATATTACAAATAATATCTGTAATAATCAGGACACTAGTTTGATGTATTAATGCTCTTTTGAGTTGGTTGATTCACAATCATGCATGTTCATGGCAACGTTCGATCGTTTCGCATCCTCTATGATAAGGATTGGCTTCGTGCAACTTGCAAGTCTCCGGGAATCGTTTATCACACATAATAGAGTTATCATGTTGAAGACCGCGATAACTTATGTATCTTGCTTCAGTCTTGGTTGCTGCAAAAGCCAAGAACATTATGAGAGCGAAAGATAGAACCACATTGAGATTTTTAGCCATCCCCATATTATTATTATTACTATTTTTGTATTCCAAATAGATTAAATAGATAAATAAAGTGTAAAAGATATCCCGATTAGGGAGCTCAATTTATTTATATTTATATATTTAAAATGTATTTGGAATTGGCTCTGTGGGATTATGAAGAAGAGGGTGTTGATGTTAATTTATATAGTGGAGAAGAGATCGGTTTTAGAGTTAGTTAATTTTGGATTATGATTCGTAACCACATAGTATTTAGTAAACGAATGTTGTTTAGAGTTCGAAAATGTTTCTTGAAATGAATCTTAATTGCTATCTCTTGCAATGACTAGAATTAGCTTCTAATTTTTGCCGTCGAAGATTACTATTCCAACGATGAACGCATTCTGAAATATTATTTTTGTAATGTAAAGCTAAAAAGTAACAGTACTGATTAGATATTTGGTAATTGAGTTTTAACATGATTTTTATTAATTAATTTATGATTATATGTACTAGTGGTTTAAGTTAGCGAACCATTTTAATTTAGACGGAAAAAAAATATATACTAAAAACACTGTTAATCTATATGGTTAACGTGAATCCATGATAGACAGTTCTCTTTGCACATCAAACTCTGTTTAGATAGACTCAATTTCACAAAGGGAATAACTATTATCTTTGGTCGGCGGCAATTACGAGAACTGTTCTACGTATTTCTCCCTCAAAAAGTGTCTATGGACGAATTAAAGGTTGTGGTGGATGAGGAAGAAAAGACATTTGAAACACTCAGGCCTGGAAATAAAAACCATGCCGACTTTTTCTTAGAAGCAATTTTAAGAGTAAGTGCACCAAAAATACGTTTAATGCCGTAAATTTATTATTGAATGAGACAATTTCAGAATCTGTCATATGAGACCGAAACAATTCCTAAGTGCATGTACATGAAACTTATTTTCTTTAAACTTCATCATTATTGAACTGCTTGCCTTAAATGATCAAGCTAAAGAGAAAAATCCCGATTCATTCGATGGACCTTTCGATACAACTAAATAAAAACTCCGAGATCGCCATATTTTAAGACCTCGCTGCGTATTTTTTAATTTAGATTTTTGGTTTATTTCAGATTTAGCTCATAACCTCAGAAATCGGAATAAGAATTGTTGATAAAGCTTCAAACTGTATTGAAAACAAAATTTCAGAAAGATAAACATAATTTACAGCGACACGAAAACATCCAATATAATGGTCTGAAAACATTCAATTTCGAGTATATA
Source organism: Draba incana (assembly GCA_963576765.1). Classification (NCBI taxonomy): domain Eukaryota; kingdom Viridiplantae; phylum Streptophyta; class Magnoliopsida; order Brassicales; family Brassicaceae; genus Draba; species Draba incana. The sequence continues at coordinate 3,767,382 of OY755215.1, read as the reverse complement.
GTTAAGCTTTGATTTACTTCCAAATTTCCATTTCATACGAAGAACTTGACCATAGTATAATATAGGTATTGAGGAGGAGGGAGAGTATTAGAGGAGAAGTTTAACAATCTTCATACAAAGATAAACCTAATACTTATATTTTCATTGCTCTATAGAATGTATTTTTAATATTCTTTCGGTTTTAAGTATATAGCTCATGTTTCAAATTTCCAGTATATATAATGCTATACATATATATATTTCGAAAAATAATTTCTACTTCGTGAATCCTCTAGAAATATTTATGAACAATTCGTGCTATTCGCCTAGAAACACATGAAAATAATAGATATATAAATTTTATAGTTGTGATATATATAGAATATCAAAAGAGAGAGTGATCAACGAAACAATTATTTCAAACACTACATTTCTTTATATCATAGCACAAAATCGAAAGATGTAATAAATATTTTTAATTTAACCCAAACCCATCCCATGGGAAACAGTTAGGTTGACCTCCATCACGTCTATCTCTACATGGTGCTGGTTCATAAATGCTCCAAATACACTCACTGCAAACTCCGGCTTTACTTTTCGGATTATCGTCTCGATCAGCTCTAAAAATATCTGTATTGCCAGGCCAAGCAAAACTACAACTATATACCGTTGTTCCTCGAAGGTTGACACGAAATCTGAAATCAAAACTCTGCCCCGGTCCAAGGTTTATGAAGCCCTTATCTTCTTCTTTGTTCTTACAATGCACAGTCAATGTTGCACGCGTCACGAGTTTGTTGATGATTACAACATGTTTGGGTGATAAGAGCAAAACTTCTTCTGCAGAAACAAACGAACTCGTTGCAAGGATGATTAGAATGAAATTGAAAATGAAATTGTGATTTTTTGTGAAAGCCATGGTGTTTTTTTTGTTTTTTTTATAATTTTGATATTTTATTTGTCGTGGAGTAAAGTAGTTTTTATAGATGAACTGACGTTTATTAGTTTCCTTTTTTTTTGGGTCTAGGTCAACGATACTCTTTTATGTTTCTTAATAAGATGTATAGAGAGAATTTTTTTTGGACAATCTATATATGAGGTTATAGTATCGCGGATATATTTGTTTCGTTTGGTAACGTAACCTACGAATGAATGTATGAAATAGTATATAATATTAGCTACTTGCCTCGTTAAGAAAATTTCTCTTTCACGATTTATAAAGTTCAACGAACGCATTGAGCGCGAATGCGAATGTGAATGTTTGCGGAAATATATTATTGTGGTTTAATTGTGTGATTTGTATGAATGATATAGCAATTAGAAATTGGTAACAAGTTTTTTTTGCCTGGGTTAAGAACTCAATTCCTAAATTACTAATCCGATGTAGAAATAGATTTAGGTTCGTTCAGGGACTGGCAATACACTTTAGTTCCTTTCAAACACAATTCAAGCTAAGCGATTCAAGTGGTTTTAAAGTGTCACGAAAATAAATAACAAAGCAAAGTAAAATTCGGTTGTAAACAAATATGATAAAGGCGTTAGACAAGGGAATTATCGCAGAGAATAGATTATCAAGAACCAAGCAATTATTCAGGATATCAAATTAAGTACTAATCTAGAACACAATCACGATTTTATGAGGATCCACTGTCGTGGCATCAACAACTTTATTAATAAATCTAGCACCCTAAACTGTCGTTTGAGACTAAACAAATTAACAAGCATTAACAATTAAGATTGATAAGTTCACGATTTGCCTTAACTTCAACTGTCGTTGGCTAAGGGTCAAATCGCCCATCTAAGTTATTTCAAGCAATCTACTACACTTTTGATGAGTAAATTTAACCTAATATCAAAGGCTAGGTGATCAAGCTAGTCTAGGCATTAAATTCAACATTAGATGAAGATATCAAATATAAGTATGGTCCTATCTATGCCGAGTTCATGAATCTCTAAATCCCTTTGAAAAAAACCCTAATCTAACAAAAGTAACTACTCCCACATAATGAAACGAATAACGCAAAGAGAGATGAAAGTATTCATAGAATAAATTAAAGAGTAAGGTTCAAGAGAAAACTCAATAACGTGTAGACGAACAACTCTCGAAATCCAAAGCAAGAAGTCGGAAATCTCTCTCTAGGGTTCTCGGCCAAAACGTGAAAAGCAAGTAAAGGTCTTTTGATGATTTTTGCGTAAAAGATTGTGTGTAAAAAAACGTGTCTAGAAAATAAGGAAGAAGCACATCTTTATTCTCCAAGATGTTTCCTTTTTTCTAGGTCGGCAGCGGCTTGGTAAATCTTAGGTAGATCTAGGGTAAATCTTCTAGGTGAATATTTCCATTAAGTGAATATTCCCTTTTATGAATCTCTGGGAGCAGGTCGGTCAAATCGGGAGCAGGTGCTCCAGCTACTTCAGAATCCAAAAGATCGTGTTTTCCATCTTTTCCACCAAGACTCCTAGCAAACTCCAATTCTTCATTCCAGCCACCTTTGGACCTAAAAAGACTCGATACAAAGGAGAAAGACTCGATAAAACCCTACAAAACAAAGGTTAGAATACCCCAAAAATGGAGTATATCAATTCCGGAAAAAGAATGTCTGGAAAAAGAATGTCGGAGGAGGAGGAGGAGGAGGAGGAGGAGGAGGAGGAGGGAGGAGGAGGAGGAGGAGGAGGAGGAGGAGAAACCGGAAAAAGAAGAAGAAGGAATTCCGGTGACTCCGCCGGAAATTTTTTTTTAAAAAAAAAAATCTAAATTCCGTCGGAAATCCGTAGGAATTCCGACGGTTTTTTCAATCCGTCTTAATTTCCGACGGAACTCAAATTCCGACGTGATAGAAACGACAGACCAAAATCGTCGGAAATCGCCCTGTTTTCTTGTAGTGTATTATCAAAATAAACAATATATATATATATATATATATATATATATATATATATATATATATTAACTAGGTAAGGTCCCACGCCAAGCGTGGGATAAATTTATTTATAAATAGTTTGGAATATTAATTTGTGTAATGGATATATATAACTTGCATATGTTAAACAATTATTGTATTTATTTAATTTACAAAATTATGAATTGGTTTTAAAATAAACTTTGATCCAAATTATGAACCCATCTTTTTGCAAGAAGTTGCTTGCGTTGTAAAAGAACGTTTTTGATTGTTAATTCATTGTAATAAGGATATCAGACAACAAAAGTTTTTAAATAAAAATTTTAAACTAATAAAAAGTAACAATAAAAAAAACATATTTAGGTTAATAGATTACGCCCAATAGCTAATATCCTATCATACTCATGAGATTTGAGAAGCTTTCGCAAAATGGTCAATAGACCATTTACAGCACCTTCAGACGGTGAATACAAAATTTGAATAATTGCATAAGCAAGTTCATCCAAATTGTCTACCATTCCCAATACAATACATGTACACTTAAAAATATGATACATGATTCCTTTAACACAAAGAAGTAAGTTGCGGTGATAGTAAGATTCACCAATAGTAGGAGGAACCTAAACCAATCTAGTATTATGAGTTATTACATGTCTCCTATTCCATTTCAAATTCACTCAATCCCAAATGAATTTTGTGAAAAAAAACTCAAGGTAAGTGAGAGACTTAAAGATTTCACTATATTGATTATTTTAACCAATTCTGAAATTGAGTTTCTTGGGAATTAACACATGAAATTCCCAGATCAGAAAACCACCATCCAAATAAATAATTAACTTAGAGATGGGTATATGGTACGTAAAAACAACACTCTTTGATCTCGATAAACTGCTTTTATAAACTAAATCACATAATTATACACACAATACCATAACAACATTGGAATAATATTTATAAATCAAGCCACATAATCAGTAATAAATTTGAAATAAAATAATAAATTAATAACTTACCATAGGTATCATTATTAGAATCATCATTAATAACTTGCCAAGCGCGGGACAACTTTATCAAGAAATAATTAGTTTAGGATTGTAAATTGAGATTTTACACTCAACACAAAACTAATTATCTAATTTGAGTAACAAACAATAATTTGATATATTATACAATTAACATTCAATATTTTTGATAAAAAAACTAATATACTTTTCATATGTGAATATATATATATATATATATATATATACGTTTCATATAACATACATAAATAACATAACCAATCAAATAATTTAAATGATCACAAGGTACTATATAATAAAAAATAATCATCTAACCTCGTTATTTGCTCTTGTTCGTTGCCTTTACAATTGAGAATATTGATTACTTACTCTTGCAACTTCTCCGAATGATTTTGAGATTTCACAACTACCATGTCACATATCATAACTTGCAAAACAAAGGAAATAACAGCTCGTAAGATTTTATCAACAATACCCTCTAAACTCATTCTTAAACCTATTAAAAAATCATGTTTACACTCATTCATTCATGCTTTTTTCCATAAAAATCTCATCTTTGTACTTTTACTATTACAAAATACGCTTTTCTTTCCTTTGTCAAACATTTGACCCTACTTGTAGTTCAAAAAATGTACTCGAATAAAATAATATACTCTTACCAACCTATAATGTATAACAAATTAACTCGTATGAGAGCAAAAATAGTTCTAGAAATAAAAGCATGATCGTACCATGCATCTATAGGAAATAATATTTCTTACGCTTGAGATCTACAAACCGAATTGCAGAATGTCTGGTAGATGACTTTGCAAAGATTTGTAAATTTGAAAAGTAATAATACATCAATTTTTACATAACTGCAGATTTCTAATTTTTGGTATCTAAAATTTACATTTTATTAACAAAAAAGGACACTGTCAAACACAAAACCAATGTGAGATTGGTGTAGTAGATCAGCCAAATTCATATAAATTCAAATTCTATTATCTCTATCATTACATGCTATAATATGAAATAACATTTTTCCTCTTCTTTTACCATGTGCTTTTTTTGTATGGATTACAAACCAAAAAAAAGTAAACTAACCAACCAATATTAACTAAACAACCTCCTCTTCTTCGTACCCGCCTTTTCCTTTCTCTTCTTCATCTGTTTTCTCATCTTTCTTAAAAGATTAAAAAACAAAAAAAATAATATGAACCAATTAGACAAATCAAACAAACCTAATGAGTTGGAGCTCTTCAATCTGTTGAAATTCACAAAAGAGCAATCATACACTTTCCAAGTTTCTTAAAATTTTATAAGTTTCACTTAAGTTTAAATACAAAAGACGTACAATGAAGGTACCTACACCAACAAACTAATTTTTTAGAGATGTTTTTGTTTAAGTTGTCATTGTGCGATGTATTCTTCGAGAGGTGAGTGTGTAATATGTTTGGGATCATGTCCCAAAAACATGGTAAGAACCTAATATACCTAAGGTGATATGTTGCTAATGGAACATATTGTTTGGCGTACATCATATTTGATGCTTTCCTCTTATCCCGTCTCCACTTTGTATTATTATTCATTTTTTCCCCTATTGAAAATAATAATACATTATAATCAGAAGAAGAATAAGCACATCATATGTTAAATAACACTAACACATTTTATAAAAAAATCGGGGAAAATATGGATAGCTGGGTTTCCAGCTGTTCCTTGATTGAGGTCCAAAGTTTACTTAGATATTTTCTTGGTGATAGTTGTGTTTATACTAAATTTTGTCGTGTGTTGAAGAATTTTTAGTTTTCTACAACGTAAACTATATTCACATTTCCTACAAAAATGTTTAATTATATGTCTCGACCTATCTTTAAGTCTTTTTTTTTTTAGTTTTAAGCAAATTTAATTGTCTTCAGCGGTCTCCGGTAGATTTTTTGTGGTTTTATTGTTTCTAATTTCTAGCTCTTCCCTTTAATTTGTGTTGGTAAACTCTTTGATTGTGTAGAAAAATGGAAGAATAAATGTCTCCTAGAAAGGAGAACACACGAACATATCAGAAGTAATTTGTTTAGTTGGTAAGATCTCAAAGAATCGTGAAAATCTTTAGTTGGTCTGCACAAACTCGGAAAAATAAATGACGTGGAAAAACTCATTACATTAAAAAACTAATATTTTTAAGATTGATAGTTGGAGAAATATAATTAAAGCTTGATAATATTCAACTTCTATGATTAGCAATGCTTTCAATGTTGAAGAAGAAAAGGAGTGTAAGCTTGGTATTTGTTCTTTTTGTAAGCTTGATAATCAGAGAAAAAAATAACGTAGGAAAACTTAATGACGTTCATATATTCCTTCTTTTTTTGTTTCATCGTTTGGCCTCAAGGATTCATCTCATACTATTTTAGGCCAGTTGTTTTTCGTTTATAAGCTTCTTTGTACAATATGTAGCTGATGTGAGATTTAATGAGTAGCCTATGGATAATTCAATGAGTAGATTTATATAAACATAAAGTTAATACCAAAATAATTAAAAGATAAAAAAAAAAGATAAAATGAAAAATTGATGAGAAACTATTTGCTTTCATAAATTAATCACAAACGTAAACAAAAACCTTGAAAACTAATAAAGAAATATGAAGACAACATTAAAATCATATATTGAAAACCGTAGACATACGACGTGTAGTTTCATGTCGATAAAACTTGTAAATTACATGATATATATGATCCCACACTATAACATACGCCATACTGAGAAAGTAGATTAGACAAAACATATATAGTTAAAAAAATGTGTTAACAACAAAGTAAATAAAATTATTAACAACAATATGAGAAAAATGTAAACTGATCGTGCGACACATGTTGCCTTCATATCAAGGAAAAAAATTAAAACCTAATCCACTTACCATAAACATAAGATTCTAGGCAGATCTAATGAGTAACAAAATAAAATCAAAGAATTATCAACTAAAATAATTATACATATAGAAAACTAAGAAAAGAATATAACCTCTACATATTTACTAAAAGATAGAGGAGGATATGCAACTAAGATTTTAAAGTCAAATCAATTAGGAAAAAAAACGAAGGAAAATCTAAGAAGAGAATGAAACGAATATAATATATAGAATATAATAGAAACTGTTAATAAACAATGGAAGTAGGATAACTTAATCATGCAGTGACAACATGGTGACCTGCAAAAAGGAAAGAATAGCAAACAACAATAACGAAATAATCAGCATACGTTAAGAAAATACCAGGATATGATACGGTGCAAATGCATATACGAAAAAAAAATCACAGAAAAGTTAAATAATCTCATCATAAAACGCATATATATAAGAGTAAAAGAACTAATTGGAAAAACATATAAAGAACTAATTAGAAAGAATTTGATTAGTAAGAACATATAAGTTATTTAGAAAAAGTGCATAGTGAAAAAGATCTAATCATACATAAGAAATATTCTTTATTAAGCCACATCCCCTAGGGTATAATTACCGTTTCTTCAAGATCGATAGGAAAGAAATCACGATGATGTAAGATAGAGCTGCGATTTGCTCCGAAAAGGGTGAGATTACTTATCTGCAGCTAGTTTTCTTAGCTATAAAAAAAACTTAAGATCAACACTATTTTCAATAAGATTAATCATTATAACGCAACATACATAAATCAAATGACAAAATATCAAACCTAATCTAAGAACCAAAGCTTTTGAGACTTTCATAATAAAATAAAACAAAGCACAATATTCAAAGAAAGTGAATATAACTTTTTCAGAGAGTCAAATTATATCTTAAGAGAAAAAGGATTAAATAGGATCATGAGTCACAATGTCCATGAATCACGATGAACTTGGTGTAAAAGTAGGAGACCAGAAATCATCACAATGTACGTACTGCAAAAAGATTAAACGAACAAAAAAAAAGGCAAGAATTTACCGAGACAAAACCTAGAACTCATATATATATACGAAATCTTATAGATTTCATCTAGGGTTTTACATAATGGGTTTGATAAAAACGGGCCTAAACCCAATTATTTTGTTAACAAACGAATAAGGGTTTTTATTACAGCGACAATCGAGATTTAATATAGGGAAATCAACGGTTTAAAATACCGACACAAAACAAAAGATTTTAATAGAGAAACCAAATACAAAAATAATTATTCATATAATTTTATTCAAAACACATCCCTTTTTTGTTCCTAAGAACAAAAAGGTTTATAATATTCATATTAGTTGTATAGAGAATATTAGAACCAAATATTCACTTTTTAAAACATGTGGTCCCAAACAAATATAGAAATAACCTATTAATCTCAAAAACCAACAAATAAAACAAATAAATCATTGCTTAATCAAATCACATTACTTGATCATATAACATAATTGAAAGCATGGCTCGTAATAAAGCAAAATTAATTCTGTTATAAACATGCAAAAACAGATTAAACAAAATTCAATCTATTATAGATCTAGAGTATAAACCATGAACGATATGCTATATATTGAATATTGAATCATAAGTAGATTAAAAATATCTAATCATAATCAACCACACCATAAATATATTATGAACTTTTAAGCGCGTATTAATCAATTATAAATAAGGAAAATATTTACTCTAATAGGAAAGAGATATGGAGACATAGAAAGGTTTCCGCAGAAAGATCCGAAAAGGGTGAGATTAAATAAGATGGTTAGAGTTACTTACATGGTTAAATGGAGAATAAAACACTAATAAAAAGGTGATATAAAAGAGAAAAAGTTGATATTAGACTCACAGTCTCTTGTTCGACCACTCAACTCCATGTTATACTTGAAGATATAAGAGACTTGGCTACAAAAGTGAAAGCAGGGCCTAATACTTAAACTTTTTTCTATCTGTTAAATAGAAACATTATGTAAAGAAAGCAACATAAAAACTTTCAAGGATTAAAGTTTCAAAAAAAAAAAAAAAAAACTTTCATGGATTAACCAACAATTTCAAGAGACCATCTTTATAATGGATTAACCAACATAGGATTGTTAAGAGAAGCGCAAACATACAGAAAACAATAACAAAAAGTAAAGTGTAGGATCAGCAAGTGATCATAACTCATATGAAAGAAACTCAGCCCCATGCCAAACGAAGTTCCGTATAATCAAATTCACTTGTAATAAGTATTCCATACGTTGCGGTCCAAAACACTCTAAAACAAATAAAGAAAACCTGAAAAGCACAAAAGAAAATATTTTTTAAAAAAAACATGATGGAACAGTAATCCATATTTATATTAGAACAAAATACGGTACAAATATATAAAAATTCAGAAACATCAAAACTAAAAATTATGAAGATAGTAAATAAAATATAGACACTAACATCATATTAAAGATTTGGATACATAACCTGTGAATAAGAAATCAAATAACAATAAACAATTGTAAGAAGAACCATATGAAAAAAAAATATGATAACATGGAAATCGTTAGTAATTCATAGTATATCAAAAGAAAATGGGATACAAATATTTTTAAAAAATCAGAAACACCAGAACCAAAAACAAATGAAAATAGTAAATAAAGATAGAAAGACTAACATAAGATTAAAGGATCTGGATATACAACATGTGATAAGAAAACAAATACTCGATTTTATGAGAGGTAAGAAAAAAAAATCAGGCCTAAAATTAATAATAGAAAAGCGTAAAACTGTTCAAAGTGGGAAGAAGATACACACATATATACATATGAAAAGAGCTAGGGTTTTAAATGTGATAAACATCTAGCCATCCCCAAAATATATAGATATATTCAAATCATTTTAAAACACATTAGATTAGGCGACATATGAAAGAAACAATAATACAGAACAAAAAAACTAAAGAAGAAACAAACCTAAAAAAGATTAGACGACTAAAAAAATTTATGCGGGAAGGAGATCGATGTTATATATAACTCTGATATAGCTAGGGTTTTGCAAATAAATAATTAATAATGGGTCACCAAAAATACCAAACCCAAATCCATTAGTAATTATGGTGTTTTGTAGTTCCTGGGTTTTCGGTAAAACCCGAACAAACCGAACCGACCGAACCGAAAGTTTCGGGTTTCGGCACCAACAATGTTAAAAGGAGAGAACCGATCGGCGAAACTGATTTTGGATTTCGGATTTCGGTTCGGCACAATTCGGTACTCGGTTCCAATCGGTTAACCTAAACCGAGAATTAGCAGACCTATATAAAGATTTTAGTCTCTGATTGAAACCCTAATTCATTTGTTATTCTCTGAGTCTCTCGACTCTGCCTCTTAGAGCGAGAGAGAAACATAAACCCTAATTTGATATCTCTTCTCTTTGATCAGAGATCAAATCATCATCTCGTTTCTTCTTCTTCATCGATTCATCAACATCATCTTACATCCTCTCGTCTCTCGTGTTCTAGAAGCTCAGTTTTCCTCTCTTCACCGTAAGCACGAAAATCTCACAAGCTTTTATTCTTTCTCTTTAATGGCTTTTCCTTTTGATTCTGTCTCTCTAAGCTTAGCTACTGTCTCGAAATTTGTATTTGGAACCAAAACCGTAACTTTAATTTCGAATTTTATCTGTGTACTAATTTGTTTGTGTATGTATTGTAGATGACTGAAGAGGACATCGACTAAGTTACGGCCCTAACAACAAAGCTTGATAATTTTAGTGAAATTATAACTTTGTATTGTTCCTGTAATTGTTAATGTGTTTAACAGCTTCTTTAATATTTTGTAGTGGTTGATGTATGAAAAAAAATGAATTGGATTGTATTTGTTCTTTGTTTTCTGCATCATAGGTTGAATTCGGGTTATTTAACCCGAAACTTTAAAATTAGGGTTAAAATCGGATAAGAAATATACACAAAAACCGATCCGAATAAACCGAGTATCGACCGAGCCGAACCGAATTGGATTTCGGTTCAATTCGGAAAAATATTTTAATAACCGAATTGTGCATAAAACCGAACAAACCGATCCGAATAACCCGGTTTAGCCGAAAACCCAGGACTAGTGTTTTGTCAAGCCCACGATGAAAATAAAACCCTCTTGCAGGAATTATCAATCTAACGGTCGAGATCTAACATGACAAAATAAACGGTTAGAATGATCGATGGCAAATGACGTAAATATATTGATTTGGCCAGGGATAGTTTTATAATTAACCACCTCAAAATCACTCTGAGGACGACACGTCAGCGTTTTTGCATCATATTTAATAAATTAGATATATGTATAAAAAAATAAAACTCTAAATCCAATTTTAAAAAAAACATATAGAATAATTGTGACAAAAAAAAACATATAGAATAACTAATTAAAAAAAACTTTCTTAAGCGCCTTGAAAAGTTTGTCTGTGAGCCTATATATGATAAAGAAAAAAAAATGATTAATTTAGCTTACTTTGATGAATATCTGTATCTATCAAATTTGATATGATAATACTTGGTGGGAGATAATCATATGTCGTTTAGTAGATGACAGTTGGTATTTTCCTATATCTATATAATATTTTACAGTTACACAAACCAAAAAGATATGAGAACATGACATGTGTATTCTACTTTTTTATATAATTAATTAATTAATTTTTTTTTGGTCAAATGTAATTGATTTCTAAAATTAATATTACTACTACATTAAATACAATATATGTAAAAACCAACTCTTTATATATGTAAATAAAAAAAACAAATTAAATAAGAAAAAAAGATGATAAGTAATCATAATATAGAAAGAGGTTTTATAATAAATAATTATTTTACTATTAAATTTTAACTAGTTATTTAGATAACATAATTTATTCAGTTGTCAAATTTATGTAGTTAACAAATTTACAAATAAATATATTTATTTTCAAATAATAACAATCAATATTGAAATAGTTAAAAATTATTTTATATTTCTATGTACATGCAATATAGATAACAAATGCAATTAATTTAATTTTAAATCAATTATTATTTCTTATTTACAATAGAATTGGTTGTTTTTGTTAAATATAAATAATAAGATAAACCATATTGTTTGTCTCTAAATCTAATAAAATTTTAAAACTGATTTAGAAGTTTATATATACTTTATTTTAACTTACTCATTCAAACTGATTCAGTAGTTTAAACCATGTCCAATAAGCTTTGATACTAAAAACCCAACAAAAATGTAACTCGTAAAACCAAAAAATACCAAAACACAGTGCTAACTGGATTTAAATAACAGAAATCTATGCTTTGATTCTACCATAGAACTTGGCTTTCTCTTGAGAAGTCCGGAAACGACATGGACAACATCTCGAAGAATCAATGAACTTAAGGTTGATCTCCTCCAAAGCAACAACCCTAGACGTCTGCTTCACCATTGTCTGTCTCAATGTGACCACACGTTTCTTCGAAACTGCGCAACAGCCCTTGATCATCAAGTAATCTTCCTTCACTATCCCATAATGCGGGAATCCTCCCTTCGGTGTTATCTCCTTCTCGGTTCAGTCAAACTCTGGCATCGCTGAGTGAGTTTCTTGGCCAGCTTTACCCAACCGGTAAATTTTCTTGTTCATCACAGTACGGTAATGATACCCGTTTTGTCCAGCTCTAGCCACCGTGTAAGAGACTCTAGCCGGATGCCAAGCACCAATACAAGCCACTTTACGTTGTCCACTGCGAGTCTTTCTTGGAAGACGAGTCACACCCCATCTTGTAACCACACCTTGGTAACTTTTATCTTTCGTAACACTGATTATATCAATCATCTCATCTTTCTGAAAGATCGCATCAACAGGAACTTCTTTTTCGAGTAATAAACCATACGCATAATCAACCTTCTTCGCTACATCTCCACCATTGACTTGAATCTCATTCACATGAACCTTCTTCTCCTTTACCCCTTTCATTTTCCTTATCTGAGTGTGAGCTAGAACTCGGATGACGTTACAGTACTTCTTCATCTTCTCTAATTGAGATTGAATGTCATTTTTACCTTCTTCCATTTCGTGTTTCAACGAGTATTTAGTGAAAGCCTTCTTCTTTGACTTGCACCAATTCTTGTAAAACCTTCTTCTTACTTCTTCGCTTAGATTCTGAGCCCACACAGTGCTTAGAGTACGTAAACCACGAGGAGTCTTTACATACCCAACCACACCAACAATCACCATTGGAGGTGTCTCAATCACAGTTACAGCTTCAGCTGATTCCATCTTGTGTTCTGGCAATTACAATTATATAGATCAGCACAAAACCACATGGTGAATCAATAAGAGAAGAAATTGGGAACATACTCGATCCAGGTTTTCCGACCTCTCTCACAATGTGAGTGATTCCAGCTTTGTATCCCAAGAAGGAGGTGAGCCTGCAAGGCTTAGTGGGATCATCCTTAGGAAAGGCATGAACCGCTTTGAAACAGAACACATCAGATTAAATACAGAACGTCAAATACAAAATTGGTTAATTAATACAACAATTAGACATGATTATAAGGGGATCTATCTACCTTTTCCGCGATGTCTGTTAGACCTTTTCCTTTGAAGAATTAAATCCCAAAGAACCATGTCTTGGATGCTCAAACTTTCTGTGAGACATTCTAAACTAGAAAAAACACATAAAAAATTCAAAATTCAATCCAATCATATGTTATATATATACAAATCAAAATCACCAAAAAATAAACAAAATGACAAATTGTGCTAGCTAGTTCCATATACATTAAGCAACAACACAGAAATGTAAAACTAAGCCTGGCCTTTAAGAGAGAGCAAACAAAATCAAAACTTTTGAATAAAGAACACAAAAACGATTTAACTAATAGCATTTTAAGAGAAGTAAACAAATCAGCTTTGAAAAAGAATAGAATTTTGCAGAGAAACTACGACACATAAGATATACTCTCACGAATTCTGATAACTAGATACAAAATGTTCCCTCGACCAAAGGCTTATGGCATCATTACGATAAACCAAATCTCAAGCTCAATTTGAGTGTTTCTCACCAAAAACAAGATGATTTCCAGCAAAAGAGCAGTTCAAAGATTATGGCCTTGATTTATAAAAGTATCCGAGGGTTTTCATTCCGATCAAATACAGAAGAACATGAGCATATACATATGTAAATTATCAAAACCAAAACATTTTTCTCGAGTTTAAATTACATACAATAAAATTTAAGCAGGTTAGAGTGTGAAACTATGAATACAAAAGCAACGGAAAATCAATTGAAGAAACATGAGAAGAGAGCAAACCAAAATTTCATCAGAGAAACTAAACGGAAATTAAAATCAAGAGAAGCTCGTGTACCTTAAAAATTTAGATTCAGTCGGCGATAAGAGCAGAGAAAATTTTAGTTTTTTCGCAGTGGTTGGATTAAGATATTTATACTTTCTGGTCTGCCTAAGGTTTCTGAATTAGAGTTCTCTGTCTTTCTATAATGAATATTTGTGCAATTAGGATCTGATCACAATTAGTTTAATTTAACTTGTACAGAAAAGGAAGGCAATATTTATGTACTAATTAGTATATATGTACATATTTTATAATACGGTCTTCAATCTCCCATATATATGTAACAAACAAACCAAAAAACAGATTGTATACCAATTATGCATAAATAAAAATATCAATTATACACGACACACATCATTGTTCTGATCGATCTTAGAATCAGCTCAAACAATGCTGAGGAATCATCTTGCCATGAGCAGAGCCATCAACATTCTTGCATACCGCAGTTGAAGGCCCACCCTTAACTCCATTATGTTTCAAGTTAATGTCAATTAGCTCAACATTCTTGCATGGAAATCTCTTACTACATTGTAGATTCACTGCCACTTTATTCTTCGACGTTCCATATATGTTCTTTAACATAAGGTCTTGAATCTGAACGTGAGACTCTCCCTGAAATGATTATGAAAAAACAATTACTTTTGTTTTTTCCTTGCGATTAAAGAAAAAAAAATCTGAAGCTTGTTTCTTGCATAAAAAGCTAACCTTCTTTTCACAAGGTGGATGAGGACAATATTTCTGATCTATGTTGATCAGTTTTCCTACGTCTATCATCTGAATATTCTCGTACACAAAGTTGGAAACAAGAATCTTTGAAGCCGATGATTCCCAAGTCTTGATCCGAATACCATCGCTTGTGCCATTAAATACTGTGTCTCTAACCGTTAAGCCTTTAACATCTTTCTCATCTTTGTTCTTCCCTAAGCTTCCAACACTGATTCCATGTCCGGGACCACACTTGACATTAGAGATATCAATGTTAGAAGTTCCCGAGAGAATGGCAATACAGTCATCTCCAGTACCAATGTTTGTGTTGGAGATGTGAATGTTGCTAGAGAAGCCAAACTTGATACCATCGGTGTTTGGACTATCATTGGGAGCCGTTATAGTAACGCCAGTGATGTTGAAATAATGAACGGAGTAGAAGTTAAAGTGTCCCATTTTGCTGTTTAGTGATGTTATGTCTCTGATTTGTGAGTTGTTCACGAATGCAAATCCCATGGTCTATAGAAGATCATAAAAATGTATGAATAAGATTTAAAAAAGTAAAGAATTGTAACACATATAGTTTTCACCATATATGTATGTAAACACATACTTTTCCATAAAAAAACTGAAATAATATAGAAAAGGTTTAAGAATTAGTTTGGTACCATAGCTAGCTTTGGACATTGGGTGTTTTTGTGACAGTCATTGATATCAAGTGTACCAGAACCGGAAATAGATAGGTTGTTGATATATCTGAAATTGATCCACATGTCTTGCTTAATGTCGCTAGGGTTTGCAGGAGCCAATAAAGTTCCATCGATAACAAATTCAATATGATTTTTGCATGGTCCAACGAACTCTACACCACCGAGATAGAATGTTCCTTTCGGTACATAAATTTTACTACTTCCACCTCTACTTGCGCATGCGCTTTTCCATACATTTGTGAATGCCTAATATAGTATGTTTTAAGAATGAAATTGTCATATATCGTTTTAGGAATGTGTAAAAATTTAAATTATTAAAAACTTTTAAGCTAAATTAGAAAATTTGTCATTTACATACATTGGCGTTATCAGTTTTTCCGTCAGGTTTAGCACCATGCAGGGCATCTTCTTTTGTTGATGGTAGATGAAAAATAAACAAAAATGTGTTACATTCAAAATCAAATTCCTTACCATCATTTCCTTCTCTTTCTCATTCTTACCAAATCAAAACTATTCTCAATCTCAAAATTCATCCGAATGGCTACAAATTATTTTGTGTTTTTATTTTTTTTCCAAAACTCATATTTTGCTTCTAATTAATTTGTGGTTGGTTTGTTTCTTTTTCATTTCAACCCTTTCTATTTATTATTTTACTTGTATAACAACTAAAACACTCCATATAAAATTAAGTGCATTATTGGAGTGAATTATTTGAATTATGTTGTTTCTTTCTTTTTCATTTTCTTAAAAGTTTGAGTTCATTATTCGGACTCATTATCTGTCTTTTTGCATACCAATTTTTTTTTCTTTCAATATTTTTATACATATTTAAAACCATGGAGCCTCATCCTCACACTTCTTATGATAATTTTGATGAGGATTTTGACCCAAATATCGATCATATATTTGAAAACTGTTTTGAAGATGGTATAAATGAGTACACTCGACGTCTAGCGGCCAACAAAAAGAAGGAAAGAAAAGCTAATATCGAAAGAGAACGCGAGGAAGGAAATATACGTTTGTGGAACGATTATTTTTCTGAGGAGCCTGTTTACACCGATGCCATGTTCCGACGACGGTTTAGAATGAACAAGCGATTGTTCTTCCGTATTTTTCAAAGTCTATGTCAATTTCCATATTTCCAACAAAGACCTGATGCTACCGGAAGGTACGGTCTATCTGCTTTTCAAAAATATACAGCCGCAATTCGTCATCTGGCATATGGTCTTGCAAATGATGCGAGGACGAATACCTCCGGATGGGTGCAAGCACTGTGAGCGAATCCTTAGAGCATTTTGTGGATGGAATTATACATTTATTCGAAGATGACTACCTGAGAAGACCTACACCGGAGGATCTCCAACGATTACTCAATATTGGAGAGTCTCGTGGATTTCCTGGGATGATAGGAAGCATTGATTGTATGCATTGGGAGTGGAAGAATTGTCCTAAGGCTTGGAAAGGCCAGTATTCACGCGGACATGGAAAACTTACTATCGTTTTAGAGGTCGTGGCTTCGCAAGATCTCTAGATTTGGCACGCTTTTTTGGAGCTCCGGGTACGTGGAATGATCTGAATGTTCTTGACCGCTCTCCCGTTTTTGATGATGTATTGGAAGGTCGAGCACCACAAGTCAGTTACAAAGTCAATGGACATCGATAACATATGGCTTACTATCTCACATATGGTATATATCCGAAATGGGCAACATTCATCCAATCAATTTCCCGACCACAAGGACCGAAAGCATCATTATTTGCTAGTTGTCAAGAAGGAGTCAGAAAAGATGTCGAGCGTGCTTTTAGAGTTTTGCAGACTCGGTTTGCTATTGTTCGAAACCCTGCTCTGTTTTGGGATAAGGAAAAAATAGGGAAGATAATGAGAGCATGTGTCATATTGCACAATATGATTGTAGAAGACGAACGAGACCAAAAGACTCAGTACGATTTATCTGAATTCGTACAAGGAGAAGGAAGCGCACATGTGGACTACACGTTTTCTAGACAACCATCTACAATTGCGAACAATGATATGGTCAATCGAGCTCAAGTTCGTGAAGAAAGAATTCATGTTCAATTAAAAGAAGATTTGGTTGAACATATTTGGAGAAAATATGGTAGAAGTTAAGATCATAATCGACTTGATTGTCTTTTTTATGCTTTTATATGTTTTTTTGCATTTTACGTTTTTACGGATTGTAATATTACCTTTTTCATGTTCTAATATATATATTACTTTGATTATTATCCATTTTGCAAATTTAATTTTTTTTTTTTTTATGAAACCCATACCGGTCTCACCACTGGAACCAAATTTATTCATAATCTCTTAATAAGTCTCACAGAATAAACAATTATTAAAAATTACATTAATTTGTGTGCATTGAGACTAAAAGAGTCTCTCCATTGGGGATGCTCTAAGTTTTCTTAGACACTATGAGAAGTGTTGGCCCAGTTTATAGGCTTATATAGAGTTAATATGTCTGGGTGGTATTGTTAGAATCAAGCTAAATTTAAAAATAAAAACTTTATTTGGTTTCTAATTATTGGCTAAAAATTGGGTTGTTTCTTTTGTGATCATTTGTATCGGTTAATTTCTTGTTAAGGAGATTATGGAATTTATATATGATTTTGTTTGTTCTCCCTTTCAGAACAGAATCTTAATTTTGGTGAAAAGCCAATTCATTTTACCTGTAAACTTGTTTAGGTTAATCATTTGTTTTGCAATAATTCCATTTAAAATGATATGGCAATGCGAAATCATAATCACGTAACTAATTATAAATACCTCAGATACCTGTCTTTTTGTATTTTTCTGTGTTCAAACGAAGTGTTATACTCCAAAATGTGTATCTGGTATAGTGTTAAAATCAAGTGACACAAAAAATAATAATAATAATAATAATTAAAATCAAGTGACCACTCCGTTTTACTCTGATTACTTAACATTGAGAGATTTAGCTTCATAACTCAACGAAAATGTGTTTACCAATAGGACATAACACTATTCTATGTGTTAGATGATATGACCATTCTTAAAAGTGTGTGAGTGAATAAGTTGAATAAGTGTATATAGTGATCGATCCAATACACCATATATGGTATTTTTAGTGTAAATCACAAAAAGCAATGAATTGATATGTTTTGTTCCTAATCCAACATGAACATATTCATAGCATTGTTATTTTAATGGGAGTTACATGACTCTTACTATGTCACATACTTAGAAATGTATAACCATATATATATATATAAGCTATATACAGCGCGGGCACACATACACACAAAGACACAATCGCATGTTTATTTCACGATCTTAGAGAACCTGGAGCTGATTTTCTACCACTCCGATTATCTCCTCTAACCTTTGGCGAAACCTTTCCGCCTTGAGATCTCGGAGACGGTGGCCAATGACCAGATGAAACCGCCATGTCCTTGTAATGCAGAACATTCTCTAAAGCCTCCACAACGGCAGGCATCTTAGGCCGGTCCTTAGGGTTAGGGCTCACACATTGTAAGGCGAGAAGAGCCGTATCCTTAGCCGCCTTTACGGAGTATTGTCCGGCAAGCCTCGGGTCCATAACGCATCGGAGACGGCGGCTGCTCGTAAGGTAAGGCTTTGCCCAGTCTATGATGTTCTGTTGGTTTTTAGGCCGTGACTTTTCGGTGGCTCTTCTTCCAGTCATGAGCTCGAGTAAAACGACGCCGTAGCTGTAAACATCACTCTTCGTTGTTAAATGCCCTGAAAATATTGCTCTCATGTGTTAGATAATCAACGTTATACGTTTATGTTCTGTTTAAACCTCTAAATGGCAAAATAAAATAAAATTAATATGCTTAACAATTTAACTGTTGAAATAAAAACAAAAAAGTTTTTGAAAAAAAAAGACAAGAAACTTATATAAACCTGTCGAAACATATTCAGGAGCAGCATAACCATAAGTGCCCATGACTCGAGTTGTGACATGAGATTTGGATCCTTCTGGTCCCATCGTGGCCAAACCGAAATCTGATAATTTCGCTGTAAAATCCTAGGATATTTTTTTTAACAAAAATCATATCAAAATAATAAATACTTTTTCAAAAGTAATTAAATATTGATAGTATGGTTAGTTGATTTAATAACTAATGTACCGAATCGAGTAGAATATTAGACGTTTTGAAATCGCGGTAAATAATTGGACTTTCCAAATCATGCAAAAACGCTAAACCCTTAGCAGCCGCGATAGCGATTTTCAGCCGCGTCGCCCACGGCAGCGATATTGATATCCCTGTTGATACAGTAATGATTAGAACAATATGAAATACTGATTTCTATACCAAAACTATGATAAGAGTCATATGATATGCGACTACTATAATTATGGAATTTATTCTTACGTTTAAAGAGGTGATTTTCTAGGCTACCACGTGGCAAGAACTCGTAGATAAGGACTCGTTCCTCCTCCTCGCAACAGTAACCGATAAGTTTAACTAGATTCGGATGCTTTAATTGTCCAAGAAGTATGACTTCAGACTGCATATGAACATAAACAAATAGTAAAAAAAGGGAAATTATATCAATGTAATAAATTAAGAAACTACGTGTATATGTTTGTCAAAATGGTCTCAACAACTATTATATTCTGCTAACAAAAAAAGATTCGTATTCGTTTTACGTGACACCAAAACTAAAAACGACAAGAACATATGCATATACAAACATATTTTTCCATATCGTATAGTATCCTAAAGTATTATTAGGATAAAGACATGAGTTCTTTGACTCCGAAATACAAAAACCATGAGGAATAGTTTGATTTTTCCGTATTGTATTTGAACAGTATACGTTTAATTAACATGTCATATACAGAAATTAATTATATAGAAAATAGTAACAAAGTGCAAAAGTCAATAATTCACCAAGCATATGCTATTGGTAAACCGTAAACGTTCTTACAAGCCATTCACGATGTCCTTGAAGCCCTTCGATATCCAATAGCTTGACGGCAACAGGCTGAGCCTTAAGGATTTGTCGGAGATTCTCATCGACATAACCTTTATAAACTTTACCGAACCCACCTTCTCCGAGAAGATAGTTCGAAGAGAAATTTTGAGTGATCATCCTGAGTTCACACATCTGAAAATCCACTAAATCGGCTCCTCCGAGAGTTTGTGCGAGGTCTTCGTTGATTCTAGCCGATGAAGAACGGCTAAGATCAGCAAAGGAGAGACGTCGGAAAGAAGGAAGTGGTCCGAGATGGTTCTTGGAGAACTCCGACCTAGATGGACGACAACGGCTTAGATTGCCAAAGATTGTTTGGTCATCTACGGAGCAACAGTTTGAGGCAAAGGGTTTCCATAACGGTGAGGATTTGGTGGATGTTGTTGTTGAAGAGTCTCTCATTGGAAAAGAGGGTGTAACTAAATGTTTTTGTGTTTAGGTTGAAGTGGGAGTCAAAACAATAATGGGTGGGTTGGGTCTTATTTATACATATAAGATAGGGACAATGCATATATGATACAACATAACATATAAGTGTAAAATATTATTTAGATATATTGCATGTATTACTTAGGGTAATTGGTTAGTTTATGAGTAACGAGATATGTTTACCTTTTGTAAATGATTAACTATTACTTCCTCCGTTCCTTTTTGTTTGATGTTCTAGAATTTTCAGACTTATTAAGAAAACACATTAATTCTTAGTTATAAATATCTTGTTTTTTTGTACTAAACAATTTCTATAATTTTAGCCCAATAATAATCCAATAAAATCAATTAATGTGTCTTAAAATTTACAACTCATCATTATTTTTTCATTAAAAATACATTGAGAATGTAAAAAATCAATCTTTTAGAAATATTTTTTTTCCTAGAACATCAATTAAAAGAGAACGGAGAGAGTACATATTACAAGATCCGTATTTGAATTCATATGTCTTTGGTATCTAATGTACTTTTGTTAATCATTAACTAAGAGGTCATGTATTCATCAATAAACATTGCTTTAGTTTACATATATTTAATAAGTTTTTTTTTTGTCAAACATATATTTAATAAGTTTAATTTCGGTAAAACAAGGAAAAATGTAGACTCACTTTAAATATCATTTCCAGCAAATTTAAATATCATCTACGGAGCAATGATATTTTTGAAAATCTGAAATAGAGGTTTTGTTTTTTTGTTTTTTTGTTTTCAATTAAGGATAAGGTAATAAATAAAAGATGGAAAGGAAAGAGTAGGAACGTTCTTTCTTCAACTGCCCTAACCACTCTACTTAAACTTGGGGTTTTGCGTCATGATGTCTTCTCTTTCGACTCGATGTTGAGATATGTACGTGTGTGTCACATTTGACCATAATTTTTTTTAATTTCTAAATAAGAGAAACACAATATTATTAGCCGTAGAAAATATAATATTAAAATTCACGGACTGCTTTGGAGTTACATAGTGTATAGTGGATTGGTTACATTGGTAAAAAAAGCCGGTGGTCGGTTTTATAGGAATTAGTTTTATCAGCACAATACAGTAATACACTAGCCATTTACTCGTTTAGTATTCATATGACATACAAGTCAAACCCAAATTATAAAGGTAATACTAGAAAATCCAAAATATGGTGATGTTCGAGTACTGTATGTAAAACAAAAATATATAAAAAAAAAAGTATAAAAAACGCAATATAATGTCAATAGCTATATGAATAAATACAAGATATCATTATAAAATTGCGGGAAATCCAGTCAGCAACATCTGAATGTAATTTATACTCTGATTTGAGTTATCTTATATATATTAATTGAGAAGACACTAAAAGTTAAAAATTCTAGGTGTCATTCAAAGAAAGTCTTAAGAAACATATTAATCTTAGGTGTCATTCAAAAAGGATCTTAAGAAACACATTAATTAAATCAACCAATCAAAACATTTCAATTTGGCATGATGGAAATATCAACATATTTCAATATTTATAATATATATGCGGCATTGATGACAAAAATATATACTTACCAAATCCATTACCATACCAAAAAACTCAAACCGATTCAATTAGTAGTATTTTGGTTAGTGATAAAGTTGGGTTTAAATAGGAGTTATTGAAAAACATAAGTTTTTGTAAATATAAGATGTATATCACTCTATTACATTCTTTGTCATACATTATAAAATAATGTTTCGCTTTTTAGTTTCGTTATTGTAAATTAATTTCTTTCATTTTTATATTTTGTATACACTTAAAACTTAAAACCTATCACATATTAAGACACTCAAGATTCAAAAATCGATCGAATAATTTTTTTTACTGGATATAATTATTTATCTAATATTTATTTGGTATGCATGATGTAAAACAATTTATTTTTATTCAACAATAAAGTGAAATTTATATTCCCACGCTTGGCGTGGGTTAAAATCTAGTATACTAAAGAAAACTAGGGACCTTATTAACCCAACAATAAGCATACAAGTGTATGACTTGTCATTTTACTTTGTCTATTTACCTATTCGTGATTAAATATATCACATGATTGTGTTTTTATAGAATTCTTACAAGGATGTCCCTTGACCGGTGAAAATACTTTTCAATTTTTGTTTTACTTTTAATTCTTTTCTGATTTTTTTTTGTTGCTTGTGAAAATCAAAGGAGCAGTTAAAGTGATATAATGGATGATGTTTGCCAAAATGGATAATGTCTGCAAAATCATTTCCAGCAAATTTAAATATCCTATCATTTCCATTATGCTTCTTCCTGCTCCACTTTTTCTAAACAATTTGCCCCTTCAAGTTGATTTCATTCCATCATATAAAAATATTTCAGACAGACTTATATCTATACTAGTCATCAATGCAAATTTAGAAAAATACACTGGGACACTATATGTCTACATTTTGTTTTTCAACCAAACACTTTGTTGATAAGAACAAATCGTACAAAAAATGGAGTCCATCCACATAGTTTACAACGAACGATTTTGGGAATGGTTCGACCGAACGAAAAACAAAGCAAATATGATAAATAGTCATGTTTTATGTGAATCTCATGTTCTTTTTGTTTCTAAGTATATTCAGTAAACAATCATATTTATTGTAAAAACAATTCCTTATATGTGGAATAAATTTAACACTTATTTTTTTAAAAGAAATATTTGATAGATAGACATCAAATCCAAGGAAAATTGACATAAGTAGAGATCTTGATGAGTCTTTGCAACATTCCCACAAGAGGTTAAGTAACATATGATGATTGTAAGTTTATAGGATTTCAACTTAAAATCAATTAGTAATTAGTGGAGAGATCTAATCTCTTTAAATATTAGTATGGATTCCTTCATCCTTCCGATGTGGAATATCTTTACACGTACCATCAAAATGATAGTTATTCCAATCATTTTGAACTGTATCCTACTCTAAGAACATCAATGATTCTTATATGGGCCACGCAAGGGACAAGATCAAACTAAAACCCTAATCCGACCACTCATGGATTATGGTCAAACTCGGGCTTTGATACCATGTAAGTTTTTTGGGGGTTTTCACTTAAAACCAATTGGCAATTTTAGTAAAGATGTCTAATCCTTTTGTGATGTGGGATATCACTTTAACCTTTGAGGTCACCTTAACTTGTGACACTGAGAAACATTCTAAACTATATATAGAATGTATATGTCTCGATAAGGAGAATATCATTGCATTTTCAGGCCCGTGCGGACCACTAAACAAGATGAAAGGAATAATTAAGAAAATGCAATTACTCTTTGGTTAAAAATGATGAAAAACAAAACACAGATTTCTCTATAGAAGAGGAATGCGAGGCAGTTCTTTTTTCCAAAAAGAGGCCTTTAGAAAAGTAGGATTTGTGCCTAGAGTGATAGCAATATAAAAATATTATTTGTCTTATTTTATATATGCCTTTATAGGGCTTGGCAAAAAATCCGTTAAATCTGATTCAATCCGCGAGTCATTTCGATCCGAACCGAAAAAATCGCATATCCGTAAAGTTTCGAAGCAAAGCAAATATTAAAATGGGCGATCCGTAAAAAACAAAGCAAATCACAAATCATATTTTAGAAAAAGTCATTATCCGATCCGATCCGTATTATTATATACATATGTGTATATATATATATGTATGTATACATAATTACATATTTAAACTGCATAATGATTATTTATATGTAAATTTTATAAATTTATATTCATCAAATTAATTATTTCAATATTTATGTTAAACAAATTACTTAAGAGCATATCATTTGTAATGAAAAAATTGTCATTTTTTGTTAAATTTCAAATTTTTTTAATTTTTTTAATTATTTTTAAACTATAACGGATCGGATCGGATATCCGGTAAATATCCGGATTTTAACGGAGCGAATACGGATCGGATACGAAATGTTGCAGAGCGGATACGGATCGGATAAATGTTGATCCGGACGGAGCGGAGCGGATCACGTATATCATCAAAATTTCGGATATCCGTTCCGTGCCCATCCCTGCCTTTAGCTAAATTATTTGTCTTATTCACAATATTTTTAAATAATATGTTCGTTAACTTTAGATTTATTGACAGAATTTTTTTTTAATAGTTGTCTTCTAGTAACTTTTTTCTCTTTTCCTCTTTTTATCATCTCTTTCTTCATCCACTAAATTAAAAGTTTTTCTCATGTATGGCTGCAATTTTTGTTCGTCTTCTTTGCTTATTTTTAAATTAAAATCGCTAGGTCTACCGTATTTACGGAATATAAAGCATCAATACCGATTCGATTTCGAGTTTCATTGGTCATAAAATTTGCTGATAAAAATCCCAGTAATCTGACATTTTTTAAAGAAGAATAAAGTATTAGTTTTAATCGGTAATACAGAAGAACCGATACAAAATAGGTAGTCTTAATTTCATTAATTAGACCTTTTATTTTGTACTATTCCGGTATTGTCTACGGTTGTCTTTACTTACTGATAGGAATCATAGTACACTATTACTAGGTAAGAAGTAAGAACTATTTTACCAAAAAAAAAGAAGAGTAAGAGTAAGAACTAAAGAGAGAATGAGAGTGGAATGTGACTGCTATATTTCGCTTTAGCATCTTTAGTTTTCTTTTAAAAAAACAAAGTGAAGACTTGCCAATCAGAGCACATTTTAATTACAAAACTTTACCCTCCACTATCAAAAAGTTACATCAAGCTACCCCACTACTCTACAATCTTGTTTTCTTCAGCCCCAAAATTATTACAATTCTTCAATTAAACCCATTAGCTTGATACTAAAACCTCCACATAATCATTAGTTCCCTTACAGCTTCAAGAACAAATAAAAATGTACGTGACAAGAACACTGTCTCAGTTCAGAAAATATCAGAAGACACTCTCCGAGGAATCCCCGGAAGGTCCATTCTCCGGCGTTCTGGTTATTACCGACGAAGAGGCAGAAACAGAGGACACGTTCTGTTTCGGGTTATGTGAGAGGACAAAAATCGAGAAGCTTCCGTTTCCTCAGGACAAGATCTTATCAATTGTTCATACAGATAGTTCTGGTAACAGAGAGACTTCGGTTAAGAAGGTCTTGTTCATACCAGCTCTGGATCAACCGCTGTCTTCAAATCGGTATTACGTTGTTCAAGCTAGAGGCAGACACAAAGGGTAAGTTCCAAAATACACAAAGGAAGAAACTTTAGAATCTAGTGCAGTGAAATTCATAAACTCTTTTTTTTCTTTGCAGGAAAGTTTGGGTTTGTTCTAGTGAGATAGATAAAGGGTTGTGTTGTTTTCCAGATATCTTGCATGACAAGAAACCTAAACCTTTGGATGCAAGAAACATATATCAAACGGTTAAGATCAACCGGCATCACGAGCATACATTTTATGCAAAGTCTGTAGCTCCAGACGGTACACCGCCTTCGTTTCTCAAGAAGAAAGGATGGGAGCTACGAACATCGAGGAGTCTCCATCCGAGGAGACCTAGAGAAGCTCTAGGCCTAGACGATGAGCTAAGGGCTCGTCTCCCTGAATTCGGATTCCCCATCTCTATAATTCGGTCAGGGAGTGTGATAGTAGGAGAATGGTATTGCCCGTTTATGTTTGTGAAGGAGAAGTGTAATGTAAGTTACCAAATGAAGAAGTCAATGTTCTATAGGATGACACTATCCCAATACTGGGAAAGGATCTACCATTGTGAAAACAACAACTTGAATGAGACGAACAACGATCATGACGAAAACAATAATGAAAATGAAGAAGAAGTGGTGAGAGTAGATGCAAACGTGGTGCGAGAGGCAAACTTTGTGAAGGGTATGGATGCGGTTAAAGGGGAGAAAGAAGGACATGGAGGGTTTTATTGGTATAGGCCGGTTCAAGGTTTGCAAGGACCGAGGGAGAGGAGGAGGAAGTCGGGTTCCGGATCTGCGGTGGGGCTGAGTTTCGCGGTTGTGGAAAGGATGAGAAGGGTAATGGAGGAAGGAGGGTGGGTGGTAGGAGGGAGGAAGGTGGTGAGAGTGGAGAGAGATGAGCAAGTTAGATTTCCAAGAAGAGATTTTAGGGATATGAATGGTAACAATGATAGAGATTGGAGTAGATTTGGGTGTTATGTGTTGGTGGAGAGTTTTGGGTTGAGAAGAGCAGATGGGGTTTTGTTGGTTAAATGTGTATATAGACATACTAATAGACTGAGATGTAAGTGGGAGTGACTCATCATTTCTGTTTCAAAATATAAATATGTATATGCTAAAGTTCGATGACAGAAAAGAACCCAATATATCATATCTTTATTCTATACTTCTATTCCATTGTTATTCCATATAGTGCAAAATTAAACGATTAGTATTCTGCATGAATTAAGCAACGGAAACCTACTAGCGTGTCTTGGTGATCACACACACTGATCGATCCCGATTATAGGACAATCAAAATGTTGCTCAAATAAATGAAAATACAATAAAAGACGAACATATGAACAAACCCGTTATATTATATTGATCTTTAAGAAGAAAGAACAATGTATACTTTTGGTTCATTACTCATACAATTTTAAAACTCTTCAAATGGCTGTTTGAAGGTAAATTTAACCGATATCTTTAAACTTCATTAAAATTTTTGATTCAATTGGTTGTTCGTACACATGATTTCAGGTTAATGGAGAATTGGCAGGATTTTTTAAGAGTGAACGAGGTCTCCGTCAAGGTTGCTCCCTTTCACCTTACCTCTTCGTCATTTGCATGAATGTTCTCTCTCGGAGGTTGGATAAATCTGTAGTAGACCAGAAAATTGGTTATCACCCCTCTTGTAAAAATGCAAAGCTCATGCATTTGTGTTTTGCGGATGATTTATTGATATTTGCCGATGGGAGTAAGCGATCTATTGAGGGGGTCCTCCAGGTTTTCAATGAGTTTGCACTTATATCGGGATTAACAATAAGTCTTGAAAAATCAACGATATATATGGCGGGTGTGACAGAGGAAAATAAAGCTGATATTCTGGAACAATTTCCTTTTGGTTCAGGATCACTACCGGTGAGGTATTTGGGTCTTCCTCTGTAGACAGAAAGGATGACAATTCATGATTTTAACCCATTACTAGAAAAGATTCGAGGAAAGATTAGTAGTTGGACAGCGCGATTTCTATCATTCGCAGGTTGTCTTCAACTAGTTGGCTCTGTAATTCATAGTCTCACAAACTTTTGGATATCGACATTTCGTTTACCTAAAGCATGCCTGAAGGAAATCAATAAGCTTTGTTTTGTATTTCTTTGGTCAGGTCCGGATTTGAATGCGACCAAAGCAAATATAGTTTGGAAGGACGTTTGTAAACCAAAAGCAGAGGGAGGCTTGGGACTCAAACCAATTGCGGAGGCTAACAAAGTGAGTTGTTGGAAACTCATATGGAGAATACAATTGGCTCACTCTTCCCTATGGTTGATTGGGTTCGACGGTATTTAATTCGTAAGGGATCTTTCTGGACTGCAAAAGAATCCTCCTCTTTCGGATCTTGGATGTGGAAGAAGCTATTAAAATATAGAGATCTAGCTACGAAGTTCCTACGCGTTGAGGTTCATAACGGCTTGACTACTTCTTTTTGGCTTGATAATTGGTCATCTAAAGGACGCTTGATAGATGTCTCGGGTTTGCGTGGGTGTCTTGATCTAGGAATCCCTTACCACATGACTGTTGAGAGTGCTTTACGCATTCATCGGAGAAGAACCCATCGGTTCGCTACGTATAACAATATTGAGAATGTGATTGAAGAACAAAAGCGCAAAGAGCCCCGACATGGTGAAGATGTCGTTCTATGGAGGAAGAAAGGTGATAATTTCCAACTGAAATTCAATTCAAAAGCTACACGGGAACAAATACGAGAGGTATATCCTCCAACGGCATGGTGGAAGGGATTTGGTTCTCGTATGCGACTCTTAAATACTCTTTCCATGCGTGACTTGCGATTAGGAATTGATTGTCTACGGGTGATCGTATGCTTAAGTGGAATGTTGGTGCTACTTGTACATGTATCTTCTGCCAAAGCAACATCGAATCAATAAATCACATCTACTTTACATGTAGTTTTTCGGAAGAAATTTGGAGAACTTAGACTCAGAAGTTGCTAGCGCTACAATATACAACAGATTGGAATCTCATCATGGGGTTATTGGTGGACACGTCGTGTGACCATATTCATCTCTTCCTTTTGAGGTATGTATTTCAAGCATCACTTCATACTATATGGCGAGAGCGTAATGATCGGCGTCATGGGAATACTCCTTTGCCACCTATGCAATTGATCCATTTCATCGACAAACAATTTTGGAACCGTTTATCGACGATTAGAGTGATGGGTGATCGTAGATACGAAAGCGGAATGGAAGCATGGTTCGCTTCGATATGATTTTAACCAAGTTATCCTTAATGTAACACGTTCACATTTCAAAACAAACGATGCACTAGTTGTAAAAACGGTTTTTTTTGTTTGAATAAATTTTACATTCTATTCAAAAAAAAAAAAAAAAAAAAATTATGTCAAATCAATTTAGTTATTCGATTGATCGGTTTGTTCAACGATTTGTTTTCTTGTTGGCGTACAGCAACAAGCAGACTTCGTTCTAAAAGCTGCACAAGTCCAACCTTTGTAGCCTTTTGACATACAAATTTGCTGGCAATCGTCTCTGCATGGTCCAAAACAATCACCTTGCACAGTGATCGCATTTGCTTGTTCTGCAAAATAATTAAAATTAATTAGAAAGAAACGTAAATGTGTACTTTCAATTTATGCCTAACCTAAGAAACATAAGCTTCAATATGTCTAGGAATTTGTTTTAGAAGAAAAAATGCTAGCTAAGAGAATGCTTAATTGATTAACCTGCAATGACCAACAATAAGATTGCTATAATGGCAGTAACAACATATGAAGATTGGTTCTTCATTTTTATTTATCACGTTTTTTTGTTTGTATGTATAAAGATGTTTTCGGAACTTTTTGGTGTTGATTGATTTTGTTGAGATCTTAGGTGGTATAAATACTTGAACCACCATAAAACGGATAGGACCAACTTTTAACTCTTTGATGAGTAGATTGTTTTTTGTTTAACTATCTATAAAGTTAAGAAATCTAGTCAATTTTATTAAAAATAATTTATGACTTAAAACTTTGGAGGATGTATTGAATCTTGTATTTGGGAGGATTTGATTTTAGTTGGGTTTTTAAATGATTTTGGGTGTTTTAGGGAAAATATCGTGATTTTAATTAAAATCTCACGAAATCTAGCCTAAAACCATGAGATTTGTTTTGTCACATTTTTAACTAAGAAATCCCACCAAAACGCATTGAAATCCCAATAAATCTCTTAAAATCGACAACTTAAAATATTTCCAATAACAATAGATTTGAAAAAAAAAATTTAGAATTCATGATTGAATAACAGAATATTCGTCATTTTAATACAAATCACTCCAAATGCCATATTAAATACACCACCAGCAAAGAAACATATAAATATATCAAATCATATTTTCATTTGGTTTTTATAATTTTAAATTTAACAAATATAACACACATATTACTATACTTATACTTTTGTTTAACATATGAAATTATTAGTGTAAATTATAAATTCATTTCTTATTCTGAATTATTCTATAATAGTTAAAAATTATCATTTGTATGAATATAGTTAATGAAAATAGAAGTATGTTGAATTATTTATATTTAATAAAAATTTAAGTTCCATTTTTTGTCAAAAATTATTTTTTAAGTTGTATGGTAAATATTATACGAAATCTAAAACACTAACTTATGAAAGAAAAAATATTCAATTTTTAAAAAATAGAATATTAGTACTTTAAAATCACATAACACAATACATGTACGAGTAACATAAATACAATATGTTTGAAATAAATTTAACAAATATAATACACATATTAAGTGCATCACCCATCATCACATAACAAGATAGTATTCACCAAAAAAAAAAAAATCACATAACAAGATGGAATTCCTAATATTTCGGGTGGAATTTATTAAGAATCATATACTAAGCCTACTCTCTTTCTCAAGACCTTAAAGCTAATCCCCTTGTGCTTTTGAGACTTTATCGGTTGTTTATGATCAGTTTCCTCAAAATTTTCTCGGAATTCTTCTTCATTTCAACTACTTTATGGCCGAAACTTTCACGAACATTGTGTCTTTCCTCTTCTCTCTCACCATTAAATTTCTCTCGCATATCTACATATACTCTATGGACCATCCTTGCTAGGCCCGGAATAACATTTTTGATTTTTCATTTTTGTTTCCTGAATTTATTTTTGTTTGCTCGCCACGATTTTTAGTGGTCTTCGTCTGTCATACTCTCTTTTCTCCTCTATTTGACTTAGCGTTAGAGAGTCGTCGGAAAAAACATGACCGTGTTTTTTGAAGTTTTCATGTGTTTATTACCTACGCTGGAGTGGATGTCCTCCAGTCGTTATTTAAGAGGAAAAAAATTCTCCAAAACCATTTGGCGTTAGCAAGAGGGATAATTCATGTACTCTAGAAATAAACAGTTAGCACGCAAAGGAACAATTGATACTCGATAACTCCATCGAGACAACGAGACGAGAATCAAAGGAAGTGATCAGATGAGAAATCGAAACGCCTTAGGGATATGTCTACGGTACACCCAACAGGAATGGAACGTGGACAGCCATCCATACTATCTCCTCCCCAATACTACATAAAATAAAGATTTTGGGGGTGTTATTTAATGATAGATTTTAATTCACTTGAAAACAATTCCATCAGATTTTTAATCTTTTTTATTTTTTGAAAAACGATTTTTAATCTTAAAAATTTTAAATCTTGATGGAGTTTATGTATGTGGATTCTAAAATCTCTGCAGTATCCCTTGGATTTTGAATCTAATTATTTGTTTATTAAACAGCATCCACAAGTCATTTCAAATTTATTAAACACAAAGATTTCAAAATCATTTGATGTTGAATAACAATAGATTTTAATGATAGATTTAACATCATTTATGAAATAACACTGGATTTTAAAATCTTTACTACATGATTTACTTGATGGTAAGAAATTTTTAAAAAAATATAACGTGAAATATTTGCTTTTATTTCATTTTATTTGATGGTAAGAAATTATCAAGATGGCTTTTTTTGAATTTTGAATATATATATTTTTTTTT
Organism: Draba incana; assembly: GCA_963576765.1. Taxonomy (NCBI): domain Eukaryota; kingdom Viridiplantae; phylum Streptophyta; class Magnoliopsida; order Brassicales; family Brassicaceae; genus Draba; species Draba incana. The sequence goes on along the minus strand of OY755215.1, from coordinate 3,735,162 downwards.
TCACTACTAACTACATTAGCAAATGACAAAATACATAAGTCTTGAAATTAATGAAATAAGAAAGACAAAAGAAAAGTTTGTGGATAGTTGTAGCAAGGATTCAAAAGACACCAGAAACAAACTCTCCTAAGAGAAGAGCATGTAATGTTTCTTAAGACAAAGGGCTTATTCGATTTCGGTTCGGGATATTGGGTTATAGAAAGAGATACTGTATGTCACACATTCATGAGGTGCAATTATACTAAGAAAGAAAAGGCGAACATTACAACAAAGAAAAAAATATATTATATTTTACATATAAAAAGCCAACCATAAAAAAATGGTCGAGATCTATTTTAATAAAATGAACAATTGAAAAATATATATATATATATATATATATATATATACTTAGCCATTAAATGGTTTTGCCTACTATATGAAACAAAGAAACCGTTATATGATCAAGTCCTTGCATATGGGCTTATATAGAGATCCAGTATAAAACATTCATGAAAGATTTTTGTAAGAAGAAGTACGATATTGGTTATCAAAAAAAAAAAAGAAGACGTACGATATATATTGGTGGTTAACTACACATTGAATTCAAAAGAAACTTTTAATCGGTTGTTCAATACGGAGGTAAAACTTTTAACCGATGTCTTAAAAAGCCATCAAATTATTTTGATTCATCTGCTTGTCCGTACAAAAGATTTCATAATTAGTGTTCCTACAAATGAAAAATGATATCAAAGCAGTTTATTTTTTTATTGTTTTTATTGATGAGTTTGTTCAACGATTTGTTTCCTTGGTGGCGTGCAGCAACAACCGGTCCCTGTCCTAAAAGATGCACAAGTCCAACCTTTGTAACCTTTTGACATACAAATTTGCTGGCAATTGTTTCCGCATGGCCCAAAACAATCGGCATGCACAGTGTATGCATTTGCTTGTTCTGCAAAATAATTGAAATTAGTTAGAACGAAACATAAATGTGTACTTTAATTTTAATTAATGTCTAAGCTAAAAAATAAGCTTCAACAAATTTTTTTTAAAATAGAAGAAATATTACTAGCTAAGAGAATGATTGATTAACCTGCAATGACCAACAATAAGATTGCGAAAATGGCAGTAACAACATATGAAGATTGGTTCTTCATTTTATTTATCACGTTTGATTGTTTGTATGTATAAAGATGCTTTCGGAACTTTTTGGCGTGGATTGATTTTGTGAAGATCTAATAGGTGGTATAAATACCAAACCAACATAGAATGGATATGACCAACTTAAACTCTTCTTGAAATTTGACTAGAAATGTATCACATTTTAATATGGTAGGAAACTGTTTTAGGAAATATGTATCATATTTTGACCCAAAAAAAAAAAGGGAATATGTATCATATATATATAATTTTTTTTTTTTGGATTCTGTATAAATCTTGTAGATTTTATTGAGAAAATGAATTTATGACATAAGACTTTGACTATTTGTAAAGATATTTAAAAATTCAGATTTTTTCCTCTTAGGGTGATGATACATACCAACCACATGCATTGCATAATATATTTATCTGGTTTTATAATTTTAATTTTTAAAATGTAATACACATATTAGATATATACCTTTTTATAATATGAAAAGTCATTGCTCATTCTTAACTAAGGGGGTTTATTGGTTTTGGTATTTTAGTGGATTTTGAAATCCACTCCAAATCCTATGTTATTCAATTTATCATTTTAAAATCCTCATCCAAATCCAATGTTATTCAATTCATCATTTTTAAATCCTCATTAGAATCTCATGTTATTCAATCAATCATTTTAAAATCCTCATTAGAATCCTATGTTATTCAATTTATGATTTCAAAATACAAAATAGAATCAAGTCTTATTCAATATCAAAAAAAAATTATAAGGATTTGGATTTGAATGGATTTGGGAGTGATTTTGTGTTAAAAATATGAAGAGTGAAATCCTTAACAAAGACTTGTTATTTTGAAATGATTAGACACATCTTCCACATATTTTCCCCAATATTACGTCCATATTTATTTCTTCACATTATCAAAGTACACAAATATTATATTCATATTTGTTTTTGTAAATCTCACTATATCTTCAAAAAAGATTTCTCTATATCAACGATGGTTTATTTTTATGATGTTTTTTGTTGCTCGATTTAAAAATGCACTTTATTTGCTTTTGAAATCTTCTTTGTTGATTCTTGAATCCACATTATTTGATTTTGAAATCCTTCTTATTGATTTTTAAATCCATATGATTTGATTTTGAAATCAATAGATTTGCTAATTCTACATGGATTTCAAAATCTATCAAAATACCAAAACCAATATACCCCCCTAAATTATAAAACTTAAAACATTTAGGGAGGTTTATTGGTCTTGGTATTTTAATGGAGAATTGGCTATTGTACTCTTAGTTAAAAGAAAAAAGACTCATACTCTTCATGACTAGCTGAAATGCTCCTCCTTCCCATGAATTAAAGAAACCCGAAAATGCCCCTAATTCCTAACCATTCAAAACCAAAGATTTCCTTAACCAAAACCAATCAAAATCCGATTCCCGTTTCTTCTTCCCCCGAAATGGAATCCCCCCGAATCCACCCACCCAAATCTTTTCCCAATCACTCGATTCGAACTCAATCTCATTGGATTCGAACTTAATCTCATCAAATCGGATCATCAATTGAAGGTTGAAGCTTTTTGGGGGGAAAATCCCGGATTCGATCGGAACCCCAGTTGGAGCTTCGAAATTGAGGTGAAATCCTTTGAATGTTGCTCCTTATATGATGTTGAGATGTAGAATTGAGTTGTTTATGCTTTATAATTGGTATTGCTGGATTTGTTGGATTTCAATGGATTTCAATATAATGGAGATTGTGATTAGCATTAGAGTTGTAAGGAATGATTATGGTCTTCATTGGTAGTATATAGAGGAATGTAGTTAGGTATAGAACCTGGAAATGGGACAAACTAATTCACATTTCCAGAAGCAAGATGATTTTCGCACTTGAAGAACTTTCTGGTCGGACAACTGGTACAAATAGGAATACTGATCATAGTGGGACAACTGGGATAAATAGTATAACTGTGCCCAGCGAGAAGGTGTTAATAAATTTTTTATTATGTTTTAGCAGGTGCAATGTTCAAAACAATAGTACATTTTAAATATGGAGGGTCTTACCTGGAGAGCGGAGATGGTTATCGATGGAATTCAAAGGAACCTCGGGTGTATTCTATAACGTTTAAGACACTATCAACGGAAGAGTCAAGTACTCGGTTTTAGAGGACTTGATATTCAAGAAGATGGGGATACATAGACGTACTACATAGCTCAAAATGAGCCACCTTCCTTTGGAATTGGGAGATAAATTTCCATCATACATCTTGGATGATGATGATGTTGATAGTTATCTTTCGAGTAAAGAAGAAACTCGTAGTTTTTTGCATGTGGAAGTGTCGACTGTAGAGGTTGATAGCTCGTTTGGTTTGAATTATGAGGGGATGGAATCAAACGCTAGAGCTAACAATGCGATAACTATTTACAAGGAAAAAGGACAAGAAGAGCCGTTGGGAGAAGCTGGTATTGGAGAGGATGAAAGTATACCAAGTGGGAATATGGATGTGGATGTGGATGATGACAAAGATGAGTGTGCGGATTGGGATAGTGAGGATGAATATGATAGTAAGGATGAAGATGAAGATGAATATGAATATGATAGTGAAGATGAATGTGGATCACGGTATTGGTAAGAAAATGGTTGAGGTTCCATTTGATAGAAACGAGAATCAATTTGCGAGGGAATGGGATGATGATGGAACGGGTCTTAAATTAAATCAAGAATTTGCAACTAAATTTGAGGATATACTTATAAAAGCATTGCATGAGAAGTCTTATGACTTTAAGATATGTAAGTCAGATACCGGAAGGTACGTGGTGAAGTGTCATGGACTAGGGTGTAATTGGTACGTAAGAGTGGTGAGGAAGGGGAATAAATGGAAAGTTATTAGATACCGGCATATCCACACATGCTCTAGAGCCGAATCGAGTACAACCACCAATAAAAGGAAAGGGTCCGGAATCCCCGAGCATATACAAGAATCGTGGGTGTCACCGCCAAAGTACAAGAAAAGAAAAGGAAGAAACCAAGTGAAAAGGATTCCGTCAACCGGAGAAAAGCGTCGGAAGCCTAGTAATAGGTATGTGGCACACCAAAATCTGGCTAACTTATTGGGGATCAATAATATGGCGGGGAGTAGTGCTGATGCACCACAAGTTTGAATCTATTTTGCTTTGTTTTTGTATTTCGCTTTTTATTTGGACAACTACGTAAAATTTGGGATAACTATTAAGCTATTATTTTCCCGAATTTATGTATCTCTTCTCTATTCGAACAACTGGGGAAAACTGGTTACACCTATTAAGACTCCAATTTTCCAAGAATCTGCTATTTACTCTCTGGTGTAACAACTGAAGAAAACTAGGGACAACCGTAAACGACTAGTTTAGAACAAAATAAAAAAACGGAATTGTCACCGAACACTAACCTCCCAATTATAGTTCCCATTCTAGTAACGTGTATAGTTTCATACATATATGTTTGGTCAAAAATACAATCAAATTTTTGAATTTCATTTTGAACCATACAAAGATTTCCCCATAAAATATCTTACCCTTTTGTGTGTTGTTTCTTAATCATATCCAATATACCTAGGTGAGTATCAACGTAATGTTTCTCTGCCAATTTTGAGTGCTTTGATATCTTTGGCATGTACCAAAAGTAGACAATTACAAGTGTGCAACCACAATGTCAAAGATTTTTCAGGGTTCAACTATAGATGTATGAAAACACACAAAAGTGCAACTGTCTGTAATTTCGGACAACCAAAAAACTGGGGGTACAACTGTTGCAGAAAATTTTGGAAATTTTCCCTCCGAAAATTTTCCCTCTAAAAAATTTTCCCTCTAAAACTTTTGTCTCCTCCTAAGTCAAATCAATTGTTGGAGAAAAGTACAATAGCTACTTTTTCTTCTCCTCCACCATATAATCCGACCCCCCCCCCCCCCCCCCCCCCCCAAAATGTCTCGAGATCCTTACAGAAATTTGGGATTAAACCTCCCTACAAACGAAAGCTCAAGCGAGGAGGAAAACCCTGCATTCCTCGCAATGTGCATTGCCGACGGGACCCCGGACGATATCATGAAGAAGTGTTTTTGGGGTCAAAAAGTGTTCATTCATCGTGAACCAAGCGGCAATAACAAGGGGAAGGCTTATTACGCTTGTAATGAAACCGATTAGGGTCCTCAATTCCGTGACGGTCCTCACTTCCGTAAGTGGTGGGATTACTCCGTGACAGAAGAAGTGGCGGCGTTGAAGAACAAATTCGCCGAACAAAAAATCTGCATTCAACACTTGGAATCCGAGAATGCCAAGAAGAGCAATGAAATCGAGGAGTTGAAGGGGAGGCTTCTCAATCTGGAGGTGGTGGTGTTGGGGAAAAAACGTTAGACATTTTTCCGGTTATCTTCTCGGTCTCTGTTTGTACAACTAGTACAACTATGGTTTCTATTTGTTTCTCTTGTTCTCGTTTTAATGTTTGTATGGTTAACTTTTGTTTTAAATGTTAGTTTTTGTACTTGTTCTCAATAATAATAGAGAAATTAGCTATTGTACTCTAGTTCAAACGAATGCTAAAATAGGTAATATGCTAGCAATAGATCCGAAATGCAAGGTTCCAAAGAAAAACAAGCATAGTTGTTCCGAGTTTTCAATAGTTGTCCAAAACAAAAACATGCATAGTTGTACCAGTTTTCCCTAGTTGTCCAAACAGCAACACTAACAAAGTTCAGATCCAAAAAACACAAATTATATCAAGCAATCAAGCATCAAAATCATCCCCATCTCGGGCCTTCTTGGCCCTTGTCACACGCGGCACAAAAGGAGGTTTCTTTTTAGAGGAGTGAGATTTCTTCTTCCTCTTTATCTCTATGGTCATGTGGAATAAGTGACGAAATTGAGGATGATTGTGGAACCATTCAATCTCGTTCACGTCGAGAACTTTCTCCAAATTCTTCACCGCTTTGGCAACATAACAATTCGTTGCTAGCTTCATGCTTTTCTTGTAGAATTCAAGCTTTATATACTTCTTTTCCAGTAACAAGGCTACGGTTTCATCATCCAAATCTTACAACCGAGAAAACAAATTCAACAACATCAATCTCAAACCCGAAATCAATCAAATTCAAACTCCACAATTCATTCCATACACTCAAATCATTCAATTTATTACCGTTTCTTCCACGTCTTTCTCCTTGCCGTTGTATTCCTCGCCTCCGGTGGGTTCCACGGCTTTCTCCGTGCCGTCTTCCTCTTCTTTTCCGCTTTCTTCTTCCTCTTCTTCACCGCTTTCTTCTTCTTCTTCACGGCGAATTCCATCTTCACTGTTGTCGGACACGCCACCACTGGGCTCGACGTCCTTATCCCCGCCGTCTTCTTCTCCTTCACCGTCGCTTACTGTGCGTGTGACGGTTACGACTCTGGTGGGCTCCACGCCTTTCTCTCCTCCGGTGGGCTCTACGGTGGGCATATCTACGACTACGGTTTCTGCCGCCGGTGGATCTTCCTCACTTCCGGAGGAGGATGAAGGAGAAGGAGTTCGTATCTTACTTCTCACCATGATTCCGATTCAATTGTACTAGGTGTACTCCTCAAGAACAATCGATAGATAGAGAAGGAAGAGAGATCGGGATTGAGTTTTATTTGTGTTTTGAAATTGAAATTTGGGGATAAAAATTAGGGATTTTAATCGATTCAACCGTTGCATATCGGTTTGAAACGGTTATCTTGGTTATTGGTGGCGGTTTAGGAATTAGTTGGTTAGGTTTCAGGTTTCGAGTCGGGTTTACAGGTTCGGTCCGGATTGACCCTGGTTGGTCCTTGTAAATAGTGCGAACTTCTCTCTAATTTGGTAAATGACCACATTTTGTCCATTTAAAAAAAAAAAAAAAAAATCGGTAGAAAAAAGAGTATTATAGCCCAAGTGGTTTGAAGCAAGAGTACAATAGCCAATTTTCCTATTTTAATGGATATGAAAATCCATATAGGATTTACAAATCTTTGTGATCAAATCCAACATATGGATTTTGATTAGTATTTGAGAATAAAAAGGTTTTCCAATGTATTTGAGAATAACATAGAAATCTTTCAAAATCAACTAAAATCCTCTTTTAAATCAAATCCATAAGTAAATATGTAGGACTGAATAAAATGTGATTTTGATTTGTATTTGAGAATTATAAATTGAATAAGAGATGATTTTGATTTGTATTTGAGAATCACAAATTGAATAAGACATGATTTTAATGAGGATTTTTAAATGATTAATTGAATAACGTAGGATTTGGTTAGGATTTTCAAATCCATCAAAATATCAAAACTAATAAACCCCCACTAATAAAGTCCAGATTTCATAAATCTTTGATAATTTAAGTTTTCTGTTTTATCAAGAATTAATTTAAATTGTATCACATATATCATAAAAATTATAAAATTATTAACTAATAAGAAGAAAAAAGTGTTAAGGTTTAAATAAGTAGATATTAGTACTTTAAAATCTCATAAGTTGACTGAATAAAATTACGTGTATACGAAAAAACATAAAATGTCTAATAAATTTAATAATTTAACTCATATCATCCTATATATTAAAAGAGGAACATTTTAGACAACTTTTTCTTATGTCTCACTTCCACAATTTTTCTCCTCTTTATTTTTATTTATTTCTCTTATACTCATTACCAAACACATTTATTTTCAAATATACTTATTTTGATTACTATAACTCTAATTGTCAAACACATTTGAATCTTCCTAAACTTGTCAAAATTAAACATATTTGGAAATCTTAAACTTGCCAAAATTAAAATATTTTGAAAATTATAGATTTAAATCATATAATGAAATGTGAACAAAAATTTAACATATACACCAAAAACAAATTTGATTAAAATAGAAAACAATTATGAGCATGTAAAACAATTTTTCATATATATATATTTTACATGTGTCGTTTTGTTTGACAAAATGTTTTAAATTTTTCATACATGCACCTTCCTACAAGTAAAATAATTATTAATGAAATTTGTTGGTTTAATTATTTCAGGGTTGAAACACATTTGTATACAAAATAATCTCCAAAATTCAAATATATAAAATGGGTCTTGGATTATGTATAATAATTGACCATAATTGTTTTTTTAACTAAATTATTGATTTTATTCGACAATCATTTTATCCCGCGTATAATGCGGGTAATTTTCTAGCAAGATGTATGTCACCGTTGGGGTTGATCCTTCTAGGAGGAGCGTTGTGGGTACCCAAGATACGGCTATGGATCTGCACAAGTAGCACCGTCAGGAGTAGTCTCTAGGAGATGAAAAAAGGTTGTCCTCCAAGAATTTCAACCATCAATCAAAGAGAACATGATTACCAAGAGATGTGTGCAGATTAAGTATTAGGTCGTCCGAGAACCAAGGTCTGGTCTAGTGATTTTGGTGAGTTAAGGGCAAAAGAGATAACTCCACTAGGTAAAGTGGAGTTGAACTCCCTTACTTGGGGTTGGACCATACGGAACCCTCTTGCAAATGTCTTCTTGTCGTCGAGACCTTTTTAGTGTCGTAGTGTTCTTATTCTCTTTTCCTAGTGCAAGAATGTATCCACCGATCATCAGTAGGTGGCCCCATTCGTCTTGTTTACCGAAATCATGCGGAGTTTTTAGATGTCTACTTAAAGGCACGTCAACCTCCATATCAGAGTAAAACGGCCTTGCTGACTTGGCGATCTCCGATGGAAGAATGTAAAACAACTTAAGTTATACTTTTAAAAATTAAAAGTACTAATTTTGATATCTTTAATATTTGTTTCAAATTTAAAGATGATTGTGTGTGATGATTTGTTTTGATATATGAACTACATTGTGCTTTCATCTTAATAAAATAATATAAGTTTTTTTGTAGACGTGTAAAAGGTTTGAAAGGTTTTGTACCAAACTTGGTTGAAAGAGGACTTTATTAGTGGTGGGGCAATTGTCCTAGAGTCAGGCGATCACTAGTGTCTTGTCACTCTCGGAAAATAATTTGCACGGGTGTGATCCGAGCAAAATGAAATTGACAATTAGCTTTTTATTAGCTAAACGAAACTCATGCTTATTGCTAATTGCTTCTTCTTCTTTTTGTAACGTGTAAACGCCATTTTTAAAGAAATAAAATAAATGTTTAAAAAGAAAAATAGAACATACAGTTGTACTTCAATCACATAATGTTTTTGGTATAAGAAACAAATTTTGATCTATCATTTGTCATGCTGAGCTTCAAGTTTCATGATTGTTGGTCATCAATAAAAAAAATAAACAGACTGATTTACTGGTTACATCATGGTTCAAGTTTTGTTCTATCATTAATTCATAACCATGAGTTTCTTTTAGAGTGTAGGTTTTTGTAATAAACAATTGCGCCAAAAGACTTGAAATGCTCTATTCCCATTCTTTTTGTAATAATTTTGTGCTTTCATAAGAGAAAATATTCCCTCATAATCTTATTGCTCTATATAATTACAAGTCTTGTTAACTCTTAACCTTTTTACCAACGCTTAAATTTCGTATGAGCCAATTTATAGATTTGCAATTTCTCAGTTCTTATTATCTCTTCCTTACATTAAGGGTAGTCCAAATGTTCATATTTTCCAATTAAATCTCATCCATTCCCCTTTTACCTGGAAAATATGTTGTGCCACTTCTACTTAAGAAAAAAATGTTAACAACAACTCTTTTTTATTTGCTCTGTTTCTACAATATATATCTTAGTAGTAAAATGGACTTAGGAAAAATAAAAATCAACAAACCTTGATTACTTTTGGTAAATGGAAAAATTAGAAAATTCTTCTTTAAATAATATAGTTGTATAGTACGAGAAAGACTCCAAAACGAAAATAGATGGTAGAAGAATAGATCTTGGATTTTTTCAACCGCCCAAATAAAGAAAGTCGCATTTTCGATGAGAAGAAAAATAAGTTTTCTGGCCTTACAAGTCACAATTCTGCATTATATGATCCAAAGCTTAAATAAAACGTGGAAATTCATATTATGGTCATTGGTCAACACGATTCACCAGTGGTCTTATCAGTCGTTGGGTTTAGTTTTTGGATCTTTCCCACTGGTTTCCTCAATCAAAATATAAATCTTGATGACTTTATCTCTTTTTGTGTATTTATTTATACAAGTCGTTGATTAAGAAAGACCAATAGCCACTACTTTTTGTTCTTTCCACCTTCTCCTAATATACAGATAGATCTCGGATGATCAAATCATCTCAAATATGGCGAAATTTAAAAGTAATCTTACTTTGGTCACAACCCTTTTGATTTTGCTTCAACTATGTAGCATAGTATCTTGCTCCACAAGTAACCTAATCACCAGAAACCACACGATAAGAGACGGAGACACACTGATCAGCGAGGAAGAAATCTTCGAGCTTGGATTCTTCAGCCCCAAAGATTCAACCTTAAGGTATGTCGGAATATGGTACAAAAACATCGAACCAAGAACGATTGTCTGGGTCGCGAATCGAGAGAAGCCATTGTTGGATAACAATGGATCTCTAAAGATTGCAGATGACGGGAACTTGGTGCTCGTGAATGGTCAAAACGTCGCCGTTTGGTCCACAAATGTCCGGCCTAAGCCGAACAAGACGGTTGCTGTTTTGTTAAAAACAGGGGATTTGGTTTTGTCTTCAGTTTCAGACAGAACCAATTTGTATTGGGAGAGTTTTGACCATCCAACCGACACTTTCATGCCCGGTATGAAGGTTCGGGTGAATCCTTCGATAGGAGAGAATCGCGCTTTAATCCCGTGGAAATCAGAAAATGATCCTTCACCAGGAAGGTATGCACTAGGGGTTGATCCCATCGGAGCACTAGAGATTGTGATTTGGGAAGGTGAAACGAGGAAATGGCGAAGCGGACCGTGGAATTCTGCTATTTTTACCGGTGTACCGGATATGTTTCGTGTCACGAACTATATCCACGGGTTTAAGCTATCTTCTCCTCCTGATCGAGATGGTAGCGTGTACTTCACGTATGTTCCATCAGATAGTACCGATTTATTGAGATTTCGGATTAGGTTTGATGGTTTAGTAGAGCAGTTCAGATGGAATAAAGATGACAAGAACTGGACTTTGGTTCAAGTGAAACCGAGCACGCAATGCGATAGGTATAACCGGTGTGGTAACTACAGTGTATGTGATGAAAGTAAAGACTTTGATTCCGGTAAATGCAGTTGCGTTGATGGATTTGAACCAGTGAATCAGAATCAACAGAACATCGAGGATTTCTCGGGTGGTTGCAAAAGAAGAGTTCCATTGAATTGTAGCCTGAGTCTCGTTGCGGATAAAAGAGACGGGTTTAAGGTACTTAAGGGAATTAAGTTACCTGACTTTGGATCTGTTGTTTCACTTAACAAGTCAGAGACTTGTAACGATGTATGCGCAAGGGATTGCTCGTGTAGCGCTTACCAGCTTGTAAAAGGGATCGGATGCATGATTTGGACCGGTGATTTGATCGATATGGAGCGTTTTGAGCAGGGAGGAAACTATATCAACATTCGGCTCGCGGCTTCTGAATTAGGTCCGCAAAATCTTTAAGTTACCATATAACAGTTTAAAACCTTTTTTTTATCAAATTACTAGGAGGTTCTAGGTTGAAACCTGCAATCGCCCAGACCAACAGTTTGAAAAGTAAAACATGATTAATCTGAAATCAGTATCCTTACATATTTCTTTTTGTTTGTTGTGTATACAGGAGGCGTGAAGGAAAAATCAAAACTTTGGATCATTCTTGTAAGTGTTATAGGTCCTTTCTTGCTTGGATTATGCCTTTGGATCTTGTTCAAGTTCAAGAAAAGACTTATCGGTAAAATTTCACTAACACAAAGTCTTGTTTCAAAAGGATTTACTATATTGAGACTGAGAGATAAATTACTTCATGATCTGCAGCTTTCTTGTGGAAGAAGAAAGATCTTCCTCTTCCGGTTTCCCATACCAATGAAAACAGAGTTTTAGTAGGGGATCAAATTGACACACCCGATTTGCCAATTTTTAGTTTCAACAGTGTAGCTTTAGCGACGGGAGATTTCTCTGAAGAAAACAAGCTTGGACAAGGCGGATTTGGTACTGTATATAAGGTGACCAATTGAATATGAATAGGCTCATGTTGAGTAATAAAGGTTTGATATTTATGCAAAAACTTGTGTGTTATATCGGACAGGGAAATTTTTCAGGAAGAGAGATCGCGGTTAAGAGGCTATCGGGGAAATCTAAGCAAGGACTAGAGGAATTCAAGAACGAGATTTTACTGATCGCGAAACTCCAGCATCGGAATCTTGTTAGATTACTAGGATGTAATATTGAAGACAATGAGAAGATGCTTCTCTATGAATACATGCCAAACAAGAGTTTGGATCGCTTTCTTTTCGGTACGATTTCTTTTAAAACATTTTAAATATAAAATCTGGAAATTTTTCGGATTAGGTATAATATTCGATGTCTACGTGCAGATGAGGATAGACGAGGATGTTTGGGCTGGAGAATACGATGGGAGATCATCGGAGGGATCGCGAGGGGCTTGCTTTATTTGCATAGAGACTCAAGACTAAAGATCATTCACCGCGACCTAAAACCTAGTAATATCTTGCTAGACACGGAAATGAATCCGAAGATTTCGGATTTTGGTATGGCTAGGATCTTCAACTACCAACAAGACCATGACAATACGATCCGAGTCGTCGGCACATAGTAACTTCACAACCCTCTTTATTGATTTCTCTTTTATAAATAATACAAAATCAAATCAATTTCTAATTATTTGTTTTGTTTAAATGTTGAAAATGTGAAGTGGTTATATGGCTCCGGAGTATGCAATGGAAGGAATATTCTCAGAGAAATCTGATGTGTATAGCTTTGGAGTGTTGATACTAGAGATTGTAAGTGGAAGCAAGAACGTTAGCTTTCGAGGGTCCGAACATGGAAGTCTAATCGGTTATGTAAGTTTTCAAGCCACTATTATATCTATGAAATATGATTGGTTTGGTTCGTTTTTTATGTAACGTTTTTTCCCCCATCACGTTTGTATAATGTTCTAATGAAAAATTCAAATTTTAGGCATGGCATTTATGGAGCCAAGGAAAGACGAGAGAACTGATAGATCCAACGGTAAAGGACACTGAAGACATAAACGAAGCAATGAGATGCATCCAAGTGGGAATGTTGTGTACACAAGACTCAGTGATTTACAGACCAAATATGGGTTCGGTTTTGTTGATGTTGGAGAGTCAAACCAGCCCACTTCCACGTCCGAGACAACCGACTTTCCACTCGTTCTTAAACTCCGGTGAGATCGAATTTAACTTGGACGGTCACGATGTTGCGTCGGTCAATGACATTACGTTGACAACGATTATTGGTAGATAACTAATTTTGACCATAACTTGTTCTTCCCCTCGCTCTTTGACTTTTCATTTCGTCTAGAAGTCTTTTCTTTTTTCATAGTTATTTTTTATTAACACTATCACGAACTAAAACTCGAACACCCGAGTAATAGACTCAAGCGAATTTGAAGGGACGAGGATTAGCATCCCAGGATACAACCAATCACGAACTAAAATTTAAGCACTCAAGTAATAGACTCAAGCAAACTTGATCTACGATATACTCTCGAATCTAAATAAACTAAGAACCATGAAAGAGAAGATTTTAGAACTGAGAGTTTTCTTATATTTGAGAGCGTCTGAAATAATGATATGCTAAACTCTTTATATATAGTCATACGTTCTGAATATTTTGGAATATTCCACAAGTTTCGAATCAGGAGAAGATTTGGAGTAATCTCCAAGTCTTACGAACAGAGGAAAATTTTCAGAAAATTCATTCAACTAGTTAGGGCTTTTCCTTATAACCCAAACTATTTCTCATTCACTTTTCATTTTATTTGCCCAACTTAATATAACCCATTAGCTCATATAAAGTCTACAAATAAAAAGTTCCAACATTTACAATGTACAATATTAACCTTGATATATAGCCTTAGCACCACATCAAATGAATCAATTTGCAACACGCTAAAAATGTTTTGTAAATCTTATTTTCATTAATCTGTAATTTCTCATATTCGATGAGTGTATAAATATTAATGAACTTTTTGTCAACAAATAGGAGGCTTCCACTTTTTTCATAATTTTCAACGTTTGTACATAATTAAGTTTTCCAATCAAACATTTTATAATGCATACAAAATTAGATTTGAAACTGTTGAGGAAAAAACAACAATCGGATTTCTATTCTAGTTTTTTGGGTCAACATACTTAATTAGTTAATTGTAAAAGCAAAAAGTTTACTGATATGCTCAAATTAGACCTAGAGCTACTCTCTCGAATTAAGAGATCAATGTAGTACTTTAGGGTCGAAATCCACAGGGAATCAATGAAACACAATAGATTATATAAGTTCAGATTAAGCTAAGCAGAATAAAGATAATGCAAGTAAACAAAGCAATTAAAACGGTTGTGAGAATCAATAGAGAAAAGCGCTAGGCACAGGGAAATCTCAGGTGAATCAGATATGCAGATGATCAATTAGCAATAGGATTTATGAAGCTTAGTTCCTAAACATGAACACGAATGTAAAACAAACCAGCTTCCGCTGCGAATATTATCTATGAATAAATTCAAGCAAACCAAATTCCTTTGTGAATCCTATGAATCTAAACAAGCATTAATTTCATGTTCAATTGTTCACAAAACCCTAAGCCAAATTCCTTTGCGAATAGCTCATCAAAAACTAGTTCAAGAAATCAATAAAACTGTCGTTTCTATTAATTACCCTAAGATCATATTCAAGGTAGCTAATCAAGAATCAGCAATAAGAACAAGTCAAGATGAAGAACTTCTAATGATATTAAATCCTAAGCAATTATGATCAGATCTAGCAAATCATCAACAACCCTTGAAAATCCCTAAACCTAACAGGGAAACTACTCAGACATATCGAATGATGAAAACATGTTTTTATTAATGAAAATCTCTAAGTAATTGATAAAATAAAGTGTGTCGCCTAACAATGGCTGTACAAACGTATAAATAGAGGTTCTAAACCGACTAGAAAAGAAAAGTAAACATCTGGAAACTCCTTCGCAAAAACGGAAATCTTCGATTCGGGCTTTTTCTTCATTAAACACCCGTGTCGATCGACAGAGAGATTGCTTGTCGATCGACACGTGACTCTCTGGAAAAATTCTTGTCTCGTCAAAACTCGTGTCGATCGACAGTATCAATGTGTGTCGATCGACATATGTACTTCTGTCCGATTTTGACTTGATCTTTTCAGCTTTTTCCTCCTCAATACTCCAAAATGCTCCAAAAGCTCCAGTAAACGTCTTTTCTGCTCCAAACAGTCTAGTTTCTGTAAAGACTCTAAAACCAACACAAAACACAACAAAGACTCTAGATATAGGACTTATATCATGGCTTAAACAGGGTAAAAACCATGATATATCATTTACGATGAACGATGAGCTGAATTTTCATCAAAAAGATGAAAAAACATAAACCCAATTGGCTACAATAGATATGTCAATATGGGTGGTCTCGCCCTTAAACTCATAATGTAGTAATCTAGCCGCTATGATATAGAGCAAGTTTTGGCGAGAAAATGTTTTGAAGTTTAAAAGACGATGTGGCAATCGAACATTTAGAAATATCCAAGTATTACAAATACCAAAAACACATTATAAATTTCGCGAGTTATTTGGTGAAATATCTATATTTTAAACCCTAGTGTTAAAAGGCAAAAAAAGCGATTTGTGTTTTTGCCTCTCCGATATCTAGTGCTTTTTGCCAGATAAAAAGAGTGAAAAGTACAACATAAATTTTTGGAGGGCAAGAAAAAAACATTGGAAGAGAAAATAAGATAAATGGTGACTTTGAGCTGAACAAAAATGGTCCATGAAGTATAAGAGACTTTGAGATAGAAATTTAGTAGTAAGAAAAAAATGGAAATAGAAATTTATGTGAGAAATTCTAACAGAACATATCTGAGAACTCCCGGAAAAATTATGGGATAATAGTCCTAAGCAATCGGAATCAAATCTTAAAACACAACAGAATGGGCTTTAAGCTTGAGAAAAATTAGGCTTTGTGGATAATCTCTTCACCAAAAATTTGGATCCCTTTTATGAAAGAAATCGAATAGTATTTGTAGATAGTTATTTGCCCAGGTTCGGATACCGGTTTTCGCGTTATTTAGTAGGTTCAGGTTAGAACTTCCAGGTTTGAACCGGTATGACATAATCGAGTATTTTTACCTAATTTTCCTTGATTTTTTTGTGTTACTTGGCCTATTATAAGGCCCTGCTATGCAAATATAGTAGATCAACTCGAAGTACCGTTGGCAGCGTCTGAGTTACTAATGATTCAACGAAACGTAATGAGAATTACCCCTTGTACACCCCATCATACGACTCATTTTCATAATGAAGTTACCATTAATGATTTGACAAGGAATTACGACTATTTTTTTTACTAAGTTACTAATGATTCAACGAAACGTAATATTAAAACTATTTTTCAAAATTTAGTTACCATTAATTCAACTAAGAACTACGACTATTTTTTTTATACTAAGTTACTAATGATTCAGCGAAACGTAAAATTAAAATTATTTTTCAAAATTAAGTTACCATTGATTCAACTAAGAACTACGACTATATTTTTTATACTAAGTTACTAATGATTCAACGAAACGTAAAATTAAACTATTTTTCAAAATTAAGTTATCATTGATTTAACGAAGAACTACGAGTATTTTTTTTATACTTAGTTACTAATGATTCAACGAAACGTAAAATTAAACTTATTTTTCAAAATTAAGTTACCATTGATTCAACTAAGAACTACGACTATTTTTCTTTGACTAAGTTACCACTGATTTGTTAAATATGATTAATTTTCTATAATTGATTACATTGCATATACTATATATTAAGATAAAATCAGACAATAATTTATCAATGAAAACAAAAAAGTTTCTTCTTTTCAATGATATGATTCCTCAAGATCTCTTGATCGAAATTCTCTTAAGGTTGGATGTGAAAACCCTAACGAGATGTGTATGCGTATCCAAGCTTTGGGCCTCAATCATCCGAAGTCCAAACTTCATCAACTCATACGAATCAAGATCTTCTGTTCGTGAGTCATGTATGTTGTTTGCTTTATGTGATGCAACGGGAGACAATACCACTCAATGTCTCATTCCTCATTGCGTCAATGGATTGATGTATTACGCAAGTGTACATCAGATGTTGATATGCAATCCGGTGTCAGGAAAAATCATACCTTTACCCCAAACCAATCCAAATAAATCAATTTTGGCATGGTATTTGGGATACGATCCTATAAATTATCAATATAAGGTATTATCTTTCTCAAAAAGTAACTTAATAAATAATCCAAATAGAGTAGATCAACTTGAAGTGTTTACATTGGGAGACGAAGGCTCATGGAGAATGATCAAGGATATGAATGTTGAGTATCCTCTTACTAACGGAATATGCTTTGGGGGGATTTTATATTATAGTGCTCAAACGTCAAATGGACCGAAAATCTTGAGATTCGATGTGAAGACTGAAGAGTTTGGTGATTTTATTGAAATACCACTCGAGGTTGTTTATGTGTATGGTCAATACTATAAGCTTTTGAACTGCCAAGGAAAATTAGCCTTACTTGCTAGAAAAGGTAGAAGTTTTCGTGCGTATGATTTATGGATTTTGGAAGATGTGGGAAAGCAAGAGTGGTCTAAAGTCTCTATTAATCTTACATGGAAGAACTGTAAATTTAATATCACCGAGTCATCAGTGGTGGGTTTTGTTGGTGGTACAGGTGAGATTATAGTTATAGCTCGTGATTTTTATGGTCAGTTACATGTTGTCTTTCTTGATCTCAAGAAAAATGTCTCAAGGGAAGTTGAGCTTCGAGGAATGAGGACCTCAAACGCATATGTGATGGCTTACACCCATTACGTTGAAAGTCTTATATTTCTGTAATAACAAAATCTTACCATCACAATGGATATAGATTTTGTTTTTAATGAGTTTTTCTTTGTTGTTTCTCTCATTTCTGTCTTTGTTGTTGTCTTTTCTTTCTATCAATCATGTTGTTTTTCGTTACAATGTAATTGACTTTTTTAATCAACCATGTTGTTTTTAGTCTTTAACCAATTGCCCCGAGTTATTTTGTTATAAGTTAATCGCCGAAATTTCACGCAGTGAAAGTAGGAAAATGTCAATCATAAGCATAAAGCAAATAAAATGTTGTTTGTTATAGATCTAATATTATCGGAGTAAATTATCTGTGGAAAAACCTGTCTTTGTAATAGTTCATATATTTTACAATGAAATAATAAATTAATCGTGACATTTTTTTTTTTTGACAAAAATAATTAAAAACACTATGGTTGTAAAACCATTAAAAACAATGCAAAAGTTGTAATAATTATGAACCGTTAGAATAAATATCGGACGGCAAAGGCTGTGATTGTAGATCCAACTTACATGAGAACAAAACACTAGAACATTCGTATCATAATTTCCCAATTTTCTCTCCCATCTGAAAATAAAAATCTAATCTTTTTATTAAGAAGACAAAAAAAAAAAAAATCTAATCTTTTCGCCAATCTCTAGGGTTTTCCGATTTGGATTCATCTTCTTACTTTTCGTCTTTCCTCGTTTCTGAATCCAATATGCCTCAAAGACACTCGAAGAACAACAATGATCTTGCGTATTTCACTTACGATGAGAAGAAGAAGTTAGGGTATGGAACCCAGAGGGAGAGATTAGGGAAAGATTCGATTAAGCCCTTCGATTCTTGTTCCCTTTGCTTGAAACCCTTTATCGATCCCATGTGTTGCCATAAAGGTCATGTCTTTTGCAGAGAATGTATTCTCGAATGTTTTCTTGCCCAGAAGAAAGATATTCAGAGGTAAAATCACTCACCTTTCGATTTCACCTTCTGGGTTTTCTCTTAAAGTATCGAAATTGAGTTCCTTGATTTGGTTCTTTGTTTTGTGAAAATTGGTATTTTGGTAGCTTGAAGAACAATGAAAATATGAACACTTTTGGATTTTTGATTGAGCTTGATTGAAGTTTTAGTCTTAAGATCTAGATAGGATCTTTGGATTTCATTATCATTCTGGATTCAGTTTACTCTTTTTATGGTTCTATTGCCTTTGAATCTGGTTGTGGTGTGAATTGATGATTATTAGCTGAAATTCTTATGGATTTTTTAGGAGCAATACTTGGATTAGATCAAGTCTCCTAACATTCATGCTTTATTAGCTATGTTTCATTTAAGGAGTTCTGGTATTATTGTTAGTCCCGGAGTGATTTTGCTTGAGTGATCTAATTGGAGTAGCAAGAAAGATAAAATCATATGACTTTGTTGCTCAAATGTTGTTGGAAATACTTGTGGTGTTACTGTTTTGGATTTAGATTAGTATGTGCGCATAATGGCATATAAGATCTCAGGGTTTGCCTATGGTTGCATATAATTGTTTGAGCTTAGTTATGAATAATCACCGGAGCCGATTTTTGCTCGCTTGTATAATGTTAGGACCTGTTTGGATCTCTATGATATTATTATATATGTCTGATGTATCTTTGTTTGGTATGCTATAATCGTGATTATGTCGTTACTAACATGTGGATTTGTCTACAGGAGGCTAGCTGCACATGCTTCTCAAAAGCAGCAAGATAAGGACGAAGTAGAAGAGAAGCTAATGTTACAAAAGGCAAGAGAGCTCGACGAATTCAATCAGCAAAACCACGGTGCATTGCCTCGATACAGTGACAAGAGCCATAACCAAGACAAGAGTGGTTTTCATGGGGCGAACAGTGTGAAAACGACTTCTTTTGAAGAAGAAGCGCTTAGGACGATGAAGGCGTTCTGGCTTCCATCAGCTACACCAGGAGCTTCGGTTAGAGTAGAAGCACCAGAAACTCACACGGTCTGTCCTGAGGGTAAAGAGAAGCTCAAGCTTAAGAATCTCTTTGCTATACGTTTCACGGAAGACAACAGCGAAGAAGGAGAGGTCAAGATAACGTCATCGTCTTCAAGTACTTATGACAAAAGCTACATTTGCCCGAGCTGCAAAGTCACTCTTACCAACACAATGTCTCTTGTGGCACTTAGCTCGTGCGGGCATGTCTTCTGCAAGAAGTGCGGTGAAAAGTTTATGCCGGTTGATAAAGTCTGTCTTGTGTGTGATAAACCTTGCAAGGACAGGAACTTGGTTTCGTTAAAGAAAGGAGGTACGGGTTTCGCTGAGCACGATGATCATCTTGAAGCTAAGGAGTACAAGCATTTGGGTAGTGGGTCTGGTTTGGGGCTTGTGAGGCCGGTGAAGACATGATGAAACCACATCAACTGTTGAGTTGTATATCGACTTCCTGTATCCTTTGCTCGGCTTTCTCTGTTTTGGCTCTTGCTTTTGTCCTTCTGATCGGATTCTGTTTGTGTTCCTTTCATATGCAATCAAATGGATATTTCATATTAAAGTTAAGTGCTTTGAAATTGATATCAATTTAAATCTTCTTTTTCAGTTATGAACATTCTCTGTTTTGTTCATGTTGTACACAATGTGCAAATTTGAAAGTCTTTTGGCAATGCTTAGGGAGGAGCTCATGACTTTCTTTATAATATGGTTCTTCTTTTTCTTTTTCTTTGTTCTTTTTTTTTTCTTTTCTTTAGGGGTTTATTGGTTTTGATATTTAAATGAATTTGAAAATCTACATAAGATTTACAAATCTTTGTAATTTTCAAATCCAACATGTGAATTTTAATTAGTATTTGAGAATAACAAGATTTTCCAATGGATTTGAGAATACCATAGAAATACTTTCATATCCACTAAAATCCATTTTAAAATCAAAATCAAAATCATAAGTAAATACGTAGGATTGAATAATATGTTAATTTAATTTGTATTTGAGAATTACAAATTGAATAATATGTTAATTTAATTTGTATTTGAGAATCACAAATTGAATAAGACATGATTTTAATGAAGATTTTAAAAATGATTAAATGAATAACATAGGATTTTCAAATCTATCAAAATACCAAAACCAATAAACCCTTAGATTTTTGTTAACAATAACATATCTAGATGTATTCTGACCAGAGAAGAAAAGAAACTGAATTTTTAGACTAAAGTTATCTCAAAAGCTACAAATCATTTGACGTTTCACTCTCTTTCGCTCAGCCACCTCTAGTTGTCCTAGAGGGTTCGATTTTTCCATTTCAAATTTTCATTTCCCCATTTTTGGGTGGAGCTTTCAATACCGGCTTGATTGCTACGGTAGTTTATAGTAAGTTTTTCGATCTTTCTTTCCTTTCTTCCCCACCAGATATCTTCGTGTTTATTGTCAACTTTCCTTTTCAACCCTTTCGCGTCAATTAGACCAATCAAGAGAATGATTTCCCAAAAATTCATGGCTGAATATTGCATAATTAAATGCGGTTTATCTAGCTTCTCCGACGACCTCCTCCCAAAACTCTCTTACATTCGCCGTCAAGTATTTCTCCGTTTTAGTTCCTCTTCACTATCAATGGCTGATAACCTACACATGGCAATCAAAGACATGTCGATTGATGACGATGAACCCCTCAACCTTCCTGACATCCCCAGATTTAGAGTCTACGACGAAAACGCTCTCAGTATCATGGGTCGCCTCCTCAACCCTGATTGCCAACCAATGGCCAGGATGATTGAGGCTATGCCTAGGGTATGGCGCATGAATGATCGAGTAAGGGGAATAGCTCTATCCCGAGACAGATTTCAATTCATCTTCCAGAGGGAAGAAGATCTCATTACCGTGCTTAATGACCGTCCTTGGTCCTATAATCATTGGACTATGCTAATGAAACGATGGATTCCACATCTTCCTCAAGATTTCTTGTCATCTCTCCAGGTTTGGGTTCGGATCAGGAACATCCCGGCGAATCACTACACGTTGGAGACAATGAAAATGCTAGGAGAGGTGATTGGTAAAGTCGAAGAGATCGCGTATGACCCAAAAGTTTCGCAAAAAACAGAATATGTTCGATTATTGGTGAGGCTCAACGTGGACAACCCCGCAAGAAAGACAAAGAGGCTAAACTTACCAAGAGGTGGTTTCGTGGACATTGAGTACGAGTTTGAGAAGCTGAGGAAACGCTGTTTCCATTGCCTAAGACTCACTCATGAACAACCGCGATGCCCCTGGCTCCAGCCAAAACAGAGGACTAAGGAAGCATCCTCAAATTCTGAGATGGCGGTAGTTCTTCCGGCAAACTCCAGTGACAAAGTAGAAGGAAGCAAGGCCCTGTCTCTTCCAGGACCTCCTGGTTTCCCTCCCCTAAGGCCAGGTTACTCTAGAGAAATGCGCAATATCGATCTCCAGTACGTATCTCACGCGGATCCAACAGAAAGACAAGCTAGAGTTCTCCGAGTACAACAATCTCTAGAAGAAAAGTCTGCGGAATCAATGCCAAGGATCACCTTTCAACTAAACAAAGGCAAAGGGCACGTCTTTGGTTTCGAAGAAGATCCTTCACCAGCAACAATAGGAAAGATCAAAGAGGGCAAATCGGCAAAATCAGATCCTTTCCCTGTCTTGGAGAATCTATACGACGTGGAAGTGTCTTCCTCATTGAGCTTAACATCCAATGTAGAGAGGAGTCCAACGGATTTTTGTATTGGTGTTTCATCAAGAGAACCAAACGCCGGAAACTCCTCTCTCGGAAAAAAGGATCGCCGAAGACCTCCGGCATGGAAGAGAAAGTTGCGTACATCTCCTAGGGCTACGGTAAAACCGGCTCTTTCTGGAGGTCATTCTTCAGTAATAAAAAACATCATAAAACGCAAGGCTACAGAAAATGTTTCAAAATCATCATCAAAATCACCAAGAACCTTGGACAATACGGTGGCTTCCGGTTTGAAGCCGCTGTTACCCCAATGAGCATACTGAGTTGGAACTGTCAAGGAGCAGGAAGCACCGAGAAAGTTTAGAGGATTCGGGGACTTCGAAGGAAGTATTTCCCTGATTTTTTGTTTTTAATGGAAACTAAACAGAAGTTTGCGTATATTTCTAATTTGTCTAAGAGTCTGGGTTATGATAAAGTGGTTACGGTTGAGCCGGTAGGTTTAAGTGGTGGTTTGGCGGTGATGTGGAAAAAGAGTTTTGATGTTGAGGTCTTATCAAAAAATAAGCGTGTGATAGACATGAGAATTGGGATGGGATCTCTGCAATTCTTTCTGTCGTGTGTTTACAGAGATCCGATAAGGGCCCAGAGACAGTTTGTGTGGGATCAACTTGAAAGCATTGGTACGAATCGAGACGATCCATGGATACTCACAGGTGATTTCAATGAACTCATGTCGAATGAGGAAAAACTAGGAGGTGCATTACGTAGTGAATCAACGTTCTGGGGTTTTAGAAACATGGCTCAGAATTGCAAAATCAGAGAGATGAGAAGTTGCGGTAACAATCTATCTTGGGTAGCATGGAGAGAAGAGGGTTGGATTCAATGCAGATTAGATCGTAGTTTTGGTAATGATCAATGGTTCAACCTTTTTCCGAAAAACGTCGAATTTATGAATCTATGGGCTTCAGATCATAGGCCAATACAAACTTGCTTTGCTCTGGAAAGTGAGGAACCTGGTAGAGGTAGGTTCTTTTTCGATAAAAGACTCACCAAAAAGATGGTTTCGAGGACGTTGTACGTAAAGGATGGGGAGGTGAGAATGCAGATGGATTATCAGTAATGGATCGGATTGTCATGTGTAGAAGAGAAATTGCGCGGTGGAAAAAAACTTCAAACATCAACTCCAAAGAGAAGATTGAGCAGTTACATATGCATCTCGAGAAGGAATATGCTAAACTTAGACCAAACTATGGTCACATGAAGAGATTAAAAAGAGAATTAGCCGAAGCATACCGAGAGGAGAAACGTTTCTGGAGGCAGAGAAGTCGGGAACAATGGCTGAAAGCTGGGGATTTTAACACAAAATACTTTCATAATTGTGTCAAAGGGAAGAAATTGCAAAATAAAATCCTTATGCTCCTGGATGAAGAAAATCGGGAACACTTCTCTGAGGGTTCCAAAGGCAACATAGCGGTAGAGTATTTCAAAGAATTATTCTCAAGTTCCAATCCTTTCGATTTGGACTCTGTTTTTGAAGGGATGATCGGCCGCATTACCCCAAAAATCAATTCGTCCATCATGGCTCCAGTTTCGATAGACGAAATTAAAAAAGCTGCTTTCACGGTTAAGAGTAGTAGTGCTCCAGGGGAGGATGGTCTTACGGGTGTTTTCTACAAGAAATATTGGGATATTGTTGGTCCATCGCTCACGACAGAAATTCAGAGGTTTTTTGTTACGGCAATCTTACCGGATGGGTGGAACCACACTCAATTGTGTCTGCTGCCGAAAATAGTGAACCCCACACAAATGAAAGATATGAGGCCGATCAGCCTGTGCTCCGTTCAATACAAAATCATATCAAAAATTTTGTGCAACCGTCTCAAAATTTTTCTCCTGTCCCTTATTTCTGAAACATAGGGAGCTTTCGTCTCGGGTCGTTTAATCTCCGATAACATTATTATAGCTTATGAAATGGTCCATGGTCTCATGACTAATGAAAAGGTGGCGGAGGAGTACATGGCGGTCAAAACCGATATGTCAAAAGCATACGATAGAGTGGAATGGAACTTTCTCGAAACTTTGATGGAGAAACTTGGATTTGATCGAGTTTGGATACGATGGATTATGTCATGTGTAAGTATAGTTTCTTACTTCGTACTTTTGAATGGACGATCTCACGGCTTTATCAAACCGGAACGGGGTATACGGCAAGGCGATCCGCTCTCCCCCTTTCTCTTTATCCTTTGCGTTAAAGCCTTAGTTTGCTGCCTCAACAACGCGGAAGCATCGGGTAAAATTAATGGGCTCAAACTTTCAGACGGAAGTCCATCTATCCATCATTTGTTGTTCACCGATGATAGTCTTCTCATGTGCAAAGCGACGGCTCTGGAAGCTTCAGAAATCTCGAATTGCTTGAAAATCTATGGATTGGCCTCGGGTCAAGAGATCAATAAGTCAAAATCCTCGATCATCTTTGGTAAAAAGGTACCTTTGGAAGTGCAGGAGCAAGTCAAAACTGCCTTAGGTATTATGAAACTTGGAGGAGAAGGCTCATATCTGGGCCTTCCAGAATGCTTTAGTGGATCCAAGCATAAGCTCTTGAGTTTCTTGCGTGAAAAACTGCAGGGTCGTCTGAATGGGTGGTTTGCAAAATCCCTCTCTCATGGTGGGAAAGAGATCTTATTGAAATCGATAGGACTCGCCCTCCCGGTCTATGCCATGTCATGTTTTAAATTACCTAAGGAGTTATGTTCTAAGCTGACGAGTGCGATGATAGAATTCTGGTGGAGTAGCGGAGAATCAAGGAAGAAGATCCCATGGGTGGCCTGGAAAAAGTTATGCAAATCAAAAGAGCTAGGAGGTCTTGGTTTTCACGACATAGCCATGTTTAATCAAGCGTTACTTGGGAAACAAGCTTTCAGACTTTGGAACAATCCTAATTCCTTGTTAGGTCAAATCTTGAAGCATCGTTATTTTCCGAGGGTTTCTTTCCTAAACAGTGGTCCAGGAAGACGTCCCTCCTATGCATGGAAAAGTATTCTACATGGGAGAAATTTGCTCAAACAAGGTCTAATTCACATGATTGGGAATGGTGTAGATACTAAAGTATGGTTTGACCATTGGATCCTAGATGTAGTCCCGAGAACTCCAAGATATCGTCAACAGGCTCCGGTCGACCTTACACTCAGAGTTGTGGACTTGATCAATCCCTTATCCGGTGCCTGGAATGTGAACATGGTCCAAATTCTGTTTGTAGAAGAGGATGCTACCATGATTTTGAATATGGCGTTATTTCAGGGGCGGTCTGATTCGGTGGTTTGGTGTTTGGAAAAAGACGGTTTCTACTCATCAAAAAGTGGATACAAGTTTTTAGACTTGCAACAAAGCTTAAATGCCAACCCGCAGCAACATATCCCGCCGGTTGAACAAGCTTTGTGGAAAAATTATGGAAAATTAAGGCTCCGTCTAAGTTGAAATATTTTCTCTGGAAAGCATTATCTGGAGCTCTAGCGGTTAAAGAAAGACTCTATTCTCAGCGCATAATGCTGGATACAACTTGCGTCTCTTGCTCAAGAATGGAACCGGAGACAATTTGTCATATATTGTTTCAATGCACCATGGCTCAGGAAGTATGGGAACAATCTCAAATCCCTCTCCCGCCGTCTGGTTTCTCTCCAACATTGGTGTTCCTGAACATCCATCATCTCTTGGCCATTTATAATAAACAATCTCTGCCTCTCTCAGCTCGAAAGAGCTTCCCTTGGATCCTTTGGCAATTGTGGAAATCGCGAAATGAGTTGGTATTCGAAGGAAGAAGCTCCAACCCCCAATTTATTTGGGACAAATCAAAGGAAGACTCATCAATATGGCTAGACATTAATAGCCCGCCATTACCATCCACAAGGATCAACCCCTCTCCCATGTCGTCTAATCTTCAATCTGCATGGGTTAAACCGACGTTGGGTACTATCAAATGCAACATTGTGGCAGAATGGTCGGTTGCGAGTTCCGATGGAGGTGTAGCGTGGTTAGCTCGTGATGCTAATGGTGTGGTTTTGTTCCATAGTCGAAGATCGTATGCTCGGATGTTATCTCAGCTTCAAACGGAATTATGGGGCCTCATTTGGGCGATTGAAGCGGCAAGTGATCTTAACTTTCGTCGCATAATTTTCGAAGCCCATTTCACTCAGGCAAAAGAGGCGCTCCTTCACCCTCATAAGTTCCCATCGTATAGAAGGTTAGTGGACCACATTATCCAAAGTCTTCGTTTCTTTGAAAGTTAGACTCTTTCGTACACGCAAGTCTCAAACAATAGCATCGCTCAAGCGATGGCGAAAAGTGTAATCTCCGATGGTCGTCACCAATCTTATATAGCTCGGGGAGGTCCTTTTTGGCTCAACCACCGTATCTCTATGGAGGCACCATAGGCTTCCCTTTGGCCGTAGCAAGCTTCACGGTTCAAGTCTTCCTAGAGTTTGACAAGCTCTGTTTCTCTTCGCATAAGTCTTCTGTGAAAGAAGCTTCCCTATTTTTTTTCTCTGCTTTCTCTGTGGCCTTGTCGGCTGTTATTGTTTCTCTTTAGTATTTTTTGGGCAAAATACTCTGTTTCGGTATTTCCTGCCAAACCCTTTGAATGAAGTTTTCAGCGTTAAAAAAAAAAAACTACAATGGCATTGGCTGCTATATATTTTATATGATACTAATAAATGGCATTTATTGAGACAACTTGGCAAAGAAGGTGAATCGATCCATGCAAATATACTATAAATATTGTCCAGAAACATTTCTTCTCATTTGTCTCTCTATCTCACTTTCTACTTCAAACTCTCTCAATTTCAATCTCTCGAGTTGTGGCAAAGATATGAAATACAGTATGAGACAAAAAATTCAAACCAAAGCAAACAAAGATATAGAGAGTATCTCAAAACCTCATATCGTTTATGTTTTGACAAGTCGAATGATTTAAATAGTATTTCTTTCGACTTTCCAAAGCACAAACGGTCATATGAGGTTTTGAGATACTTTATACATCTTTGTGTGCTTTGGCTTGAAATTTCTTTCTCATATTCCGTATCTTTGTCATACATACCTCAAATTGAATCAGTGAAGTTAAGAAAAATACTAGACTTAAAGGAGCCATCCAAAACTCGATTATTAAATCAAGTAAGGCAATCTCATTCTCTTCATTCCCAATCCTTTGAAACATTGCTTTCTTCTCTTCCGTTCCGTCTAGGGACGTTTTCATTCACGTCGCTTAATTTTTCTTCAAGAGATTGTTTTTTCGTCGAAGCTACATCAGCAAACAACTCAGCATCTTCCTTCTTCACCAGTCGGTCCTTGTTCTTATTCTTCGCGTAATGAATATTCAATATTAATTGTTGTTTTAATTGAGTAAGAGTCCTTATTTTTTTTTGGTAAAAAAAGAGTCAATTTTATTAGGTTCGCCTATTTTACAAAATCAAATATTGGGTCTATTAAGGCCCAATCAATATTTTGTCCTTATTCACAATCAACAAAGCGTCGCATCTTTCTATATTAATAACCAAAAACACAATACCGTCAAAATGTAACATAAATATTCTTTACACTTTATTTCTCTACGAAACAATGAAGCTAGAATCAAAGAAAAGTTCCGAAAAGAGTCTGATTCAGTTCAACGATGATTCTGACTCTTCTTTCGATCTAAGTTTGATCAAAGAGGCTATTGAAAATGTTCCGACGAAGACAAACCCTTTCGATCTAACTTCAATGTCTCTTGCGATATCATCAGTGGATAGTAATTGTAGTAAACGTAGGCTTTCAGCGAGGAAGAGATACATCAAATCAAAGGCAGCCGAGAAAGAATCCATGAGGAAGCGATTTCTAACCCTTCTCCTAATATGCGATAAATATTCATGTAAAAAATAACTAGGATTTTATTTTTTGAAGTTCATTTTCTTTTTATTTGTCCTCACGATGATGCGGCGAATGTTGTTCATTGTTGATTTCATTGATGATTTATTTCTTTTTAGGTTTGGGGTTTTCTTTTGTTTACGTTAGTTTCCTAATGGATCCGGTTTAGTCTCTCTTATGTAAATTATTTAAATAAATAAAAAGTTGATCCGATTGATTTGCAAGTGCACTTTCAAGTTATTGAAAGAAAATACAATAAAATACATAAAGAAAACTATGAGTCGAGGCAAATATTAGATGTTTCACCGCACCTTATGCTTATTTAGTCTTTATGATTTGGTCAAAGATAATTTTAGTGAAAATTATCTTTTTTACTTTGCGGTAATTTTTCAAAGCGTTATGATAATAATTTGCACGTTTGTAATGCACCATTGTTATTTATTTTAATCCAAAAAGAGAAATGAGTATTAATTTTAAATCTTATGTGATATTTCTTTTCCTTACATACGAGATTTGAACATTTAAATAATCCAAATTAACTTTAATGAGAATAAATTATACGTTTATATTCACCACTAAAGGTTAATTTTAATCCAAAAGGAGGAATGAAAGATTTTTGCGCTAAGTAGCAATTGGGTACTACAAAAGGTGTAGACACAATCTTGGAGGTTCTGCCGCGGGAAGGGTTTCAGGTCCTAACTGAAAATGAAAAGCACGAATTGTGTAAAAAAATTTCGACAGTGGAAGTAGAGAAAGCGATACGGAGTATTGGTAGTTTTAAAGCTCCGGGATTAGATGGTTTTCAACCGATATTCTATCATAAATATTGGAATGTTGTGGGTGATTCGGTTCAGAAATTCGTGCTTGATTTCTTTGAGACCCGACGAATTGCGGAAGGGCTTAATGATGCTTTAGTGGTTCTAATACCAAAGGTTGGTAAGCCGGAGAAGATAAGTCAGTTTCGACCAATTGGTTTATGTAACGTGTTATTCAAAGCGATAACAAAAGTCATGGTGTTGAGGTTGAAAAGTTTCATGCCGAAATTGATTGGACCTGCACAATCAAGTTTCATACCGGGACGATTAAGCTCAGATAACATTGTAGTGGTCCAGGAAGCGGTACATTCTATGCGACGGAAGAAAGGAAGGAAGAGATGGATGTTATTAAAGCTTGACTTAGAAAAGGCGTACGGTCGTATACGATGGGATTTCCTGGAGTATACGTTAAAAGCAGCTAGACTTCTCGATGCTTGGATTAATTGGATAATGGAATGTGGTCGTGGACCGTCGATGCACTTGTTGTGGAATGGGGGGAGGATTGATCCATTTAAATTGCAAAGGGGTTTGCGACAAGGAGATCCCTTGTCACCGTACTTGTTTGTACTATGCGTTGAGAGGCTTTGCCATTTGATTGAGTATTCGGTCTCATGTGGAGAATGGAAACCTATAAGGCTGTCCCGAGGTGGCCTTACTCTTTCTCACATCTATTTCGCTGATGACTTAATTTTATTTGCGGAAGCATCGGTGTCATAAGTAAAGATAATTCGTCGAGTCCTGGAGCGGTTTTGCGTGGCGTCGGGGCAAAAGGTTAGTTTTGCAAAATCAAAGATTTTCTTTTCAGGAAACGTGAGTAGAGATTTGGGAAAAATGATTAGCGATGAGAGTGGTATAGCATCGACAAGCGACTTGGGTAAATACTTGGGTATGCCGGTGCTTCAAAAGCGGATTAATAAAGAGACGTTTGGTGATATCTTGGAGAAAGTGTCATCGCGTTTAGCGGATTGGAAAGGTCATTGTTTGAGTATGGCGGGTCGTTTAACTCTTACTAAAGCGGTACTAACTTCGCTTCCGGTCCATGCAATGAGCACCATTGCATTGCCTAAGTACACACTCACTAAGTTGGATCAAGTGTCGAGGTCTTTCTTATGGGGAAGTAGCACCGGGCAGAGAAAGCAACATTTATTAAATTGGAATCGTGTGTGTCGACCAAAAGGCGACGGAGGCTTGGGAATTCGTTCTGCATTAGAGATGAACAAGGCGTTATTGGCCAAAATGGGATGGAGATTAATGCATGATACGGACAGCCTATGGGCTAAGGTATTTAGAACCAAGTATAAAGTTAAGGGAATACATGATCAATCTTGGCTTGCGGTAAAAGGGCACTTGGTCATCAACGTGGAGAAGCGTTTGTGTGGGATTACGAGAGGTAGTACTCCCGGGTCTTTGTTGGGTACTTGGTGATAGTAAAGAGGTTAGGTTTTGGCATGATACTTGGTTAGGAGATAAACCATTAATGGAGGTAGTGATTGGAAGTTTACGGCATCATGAGATGGATCTTCGAGCTTGTGATTTTTGGAGAGATGGAGTTGGCTGGGCTTTTAATCGTATTGCACCGTTATTACCGCAACATTATATCTTGCAATTGCGGTATGTGGTCATTGATACAATAACGGGAGCTCGTGATAGACTATCTTGGAGGGATAGTGTTGATGGAACATTTACAGTTAGGTCAGCTTATGCAAATTTAACGAGAGACGAGGAACCAAGACTGAACCTAAGTAATTTGTTCCAGCGAGCTTGGAAGGTGATTGCACCGGAGAGTGTCTGTGTGTTTCTCTGGTTAGGCATTCACCAAGTGCTTATAACTAATGTTGAGAGACATAGACGACACTTAAGCGATTCAGGAATTTGCCAAGTATGCAAAGGGGGAGACGAGACGATCATTCATATACTCAGAGATTGCCCCGCGATGTCTGGAATTTGGAACCGTTTAGTGCCCCAACGGAAGAGACGAGATTTTTTTCGAAAGGACATTGATTGAATGGATTTACGAGAATCTAGGGGATAATCAATTGAGAGGTGGTATGAGCTGGGCAACGTTATTCGCGATGACTCTATGGTGGGGTTAGAAGTGGAGATGCGGCAATGTCTTTGGAGTTAATAAGAAATGTCATGATCGAGTGAAATTTGTCAAGGAAGTGTCGCAGGAGGTATGTTTAGCACACTCAAAGGCTGCGGAAACAAGTGCGGATAGCGTGATTTGGGTTGAGAGGATGATAGCATGGGTGAAGCCACGAGATGGATGGTTTAAGCTAAACACGGATAGAGCCTCGCGAGGTAACCCGGGACTGGCTGCCGCGGGAGGAGTTATTAGAGACCACGACAGCAGATGGTGTGAAGGTTTCGCGTTAAATATCGGTATATGCTCGGTACCATTGGCTAAATTATGGGGAGTATATTATGGTTTGTGCAGGGAATGGGAGCGCCGGATAACGCGTTTAGAGGTGGAGATAGATTCGGAGATTGTTGTTGGTTTTCTTCAGACAGGGATAAGCGAGGCTAATCCGCTGTCATTCTTGGTACGCTTGTGCCACGGCTTCTTATCAAGGGACTGGATAGTCCATTTTTCGCATGTGTATAGGGAGGCTAACCGTCTTGCCGATGGATTAGCAAACTATGCTTTTTCGCTTTCTTTGAGTTTACATTTGTTTCAAATTGTTCCGGACATTGTTGGTCCTATTTTAGATGAGGATGATCGTGGAGTCTCTGTTCCACGACAGGTCCGAGTATAGTTTCTTTTATTTTAATAAACCGAAGGGGATTCGTCCCCTTCACCCTACCAATTAAATTTTAGACGATTTCTCCTTTTTGGTTGATTATGTTTTCCTTATATAGAAGATTCGAATATTAAATCAATCAAATTAAGTGAATTAACTTTTACTTTGATTTTCATATCAATTTGTATAGGTTGAGTAGACAGTAGTACCAACTTTTAGAAGTCAAATGATCCATGTGAAAAGATTTAGAGGAATCATTTCTCAGATGTTTTTCAAGAAATTCATAAGTTGGTTGTGTTTAATCAAATATGATTATAGGATAAGTAATTGTTTTAATGTCTTACTACTAGTGAAGACAAAAACATGGGCTAACGACAACTTCTACAAATTTTCTAGTTTCATTCCGATTTGGTACATACCATAACAAAAACACGCTTACTATTGGAGTCAAAGAGACGAATGAGATCTATACATTGTATGTAAAATATATAAAAGTATAGAGAGCATATATATATGTATGCACATTTGGGAAAAAATAGAACAAGCCGTTTTTGTGTAGAAACTCGCTTTTTTCACATCACTCATTTTGAATTTTAAGCTCATCTCTTACCTTAATTATTTTATTTTTATCTTCTTCTCTCTCTAGACTTTGCAACATGAGCATTCTAACTGAGAATATCACAACCGAGCTCGAGGTTAGTTCAATATATTGATAACATGCCAATCATTCATTGAGTTTTTTTTCACATTTCTTTTTAATTATGGTCATTAAATATAGAGAAATTGGCATGAATAATAGGTTGGTGATCAATAATTAAGTCTATAGCATAACCTAAATTGAAATTAGGTAACTAACATTTACCCTATCTAGATTTCCGATTTTACCATTTTTCAATTATACAACTTTTTACATTAAAAACAAATAAAACCCTAGTATTAATTCATAAGTTTTTTAATATTTTCTTCTTCTTCTTTCCTCCTCCTCTCTGCCGACTACTTTCTTCTTCCTCCTTTTTTTGGTTTTTCCTTTTCTTTTCTCCTTCTCATTTTATATTTTGTTACTTTGTCTGGAATCGTCGTCATAAATCTAAATCTCCAATCGTAAACTAATATGGTGTTTCTTCTCTTCTATTAAAATTTTCAGCGTCATCCATCTCTTGATCAAATTGAGTGCTCGCTCTCGACATAGTTAACTATGCTGGAATCAAAAATCAGTATATGTAATTATGTTTTTGATAATATTTTATTATGTGTGTTATTTAACTATTATACTTAAGTATGTTTCTGAAAATAGTTAACTATGTTTTAAATTGATGACTATTTTTCCAAAAATAGTTAACTACATATGTGTTTAGATAGTTAATGTGATGTAGTTAACTATGTTATTAAATCGATTGAATTGGTAGTTCGATGAAAATAGTTAACTATAGTTTTTGATAGTTATATAATGTAGTTGACTATGTTCTAAGATGATAACTTCCGAAAAAATAGTCAACTATATATGTTTTCATATACTTAATGTGATGTAGTTAAGTATGTTCCGAGGTGTAATTGGATGAACATAGTCAAATATGTTTTTAGATAGTTACAATATGATGTAGTTAACTATGTTATTAATAAAATAGTTAACTATGTTATTAAATAGTTAAATATGTTATTAAATAGTTAACTATTACATTATATTTGTTTTGTTTTTTTTGGAAATGTTGTGCAATATATAGATTTAAATTTTGCACAGAGATTAATCGTACAAGCAATTAAGGAAAGATTTTAAGAGATTTTAAGAGATAATCAAGTTGACTTGGGTTTCATGGGTTGGATTTGGGATTTTCAGTGTATTAGCAGTGCTATTCTTGGCATTTTCAACTTTGATCTTCTATGTATTGTTCTCTATACACATGTTTCCAAAGCTAGCAATCATAAAGTATTACAATGGGAAGACAGAATTACACCAATTTCGAACAGAAGAACCCGATTTACCACGTTTAAGCAGCAAGCAATTGTTGACTCAAAACATGGGCCGTGCGATCAACCTCTTCCTCATCTATGTATTGACATTGTCGATTTTTCCCGGTTTTTTGTATGAGAACACCGGAAAACATCAGCTCGGCACATGGTATATATGCTTATAAAACTTTACCTGATATGTAGTTGATCAGTGCCGATACCATCTTATATCACCTTCAACGATCAATGCATTTGAGTAGCTATCAATTTTTCTTTTTGAAAACTAATTACTTGAAATCTTCCGGAAATTCTTATATAACTAAATTTACAAAGATTTAAATAGGAAGTTAATTTGATATATATTTTTAAGGATATATATTATATTTTTATTTTTATTTTTGAAACTCAGGATATATATAATATTCAAATCAAGATATTCCCATCTTTAATTGATTTGATTTATTCTTCAGCAAAATCTAAATTTATTAATTTACATATATGTATAGATCCTTTTTGAATTTGTTTTCTTTTCAGGTCAAGAGATCTTTTCGCATTAAGATTCCCAATGATATGAATCCTATGATTTCAAGGTTTCAGTAATCAACGAAATTTATTTGCTTATAACCCAATATAAAACTTATATATTCTATTATTGTTTTTTAAGTTTCCGAAAATCTGCAAGATTTGTGATCGCCCAACATGAGTAACCCAGAGGAAACTCCTAGCAGGCTTGAGGTCGGTGTACACTTCTATATGAATCAATAGTTCAATAATTTTTTTTTGGTGTGAATGAATCAATAGTTCAATATAATCGACGGCTTTATTATATATTATGATATTAAATTGACACTTTATTTTTGATGATGAACAGGGCAAGAATGTAGCACGATTTGTGTGTTGTATTTTGGGCGTAGGGACTCTCGTGGCATGAAATGCAATGCTGACCATCAGCGATTACTATTATCAAATTTTCCCTGTATGACTCTAAGCAATTTTTCGGTATCATACGTACAAATTGATTCAATCGTTATATATCCATCTAATTCGATTACTTTTTCCTTTGTTTTGTGTTGTTTAACAACAGAAATATCATCCCTCAAGGGTCCTTACATTAGTTTACCAATCGGTTGCGATTGTGTGTATATCAACACTTGCTTATAAAGAAGCTAAGATTAGTACCCGATTTCGTAACATTTTCGGGTACAGCCTTTATACCGCGGGCACCTTTTGTCTCATCATTGTGAGTACTCTCAGTTTCAACAAAATCAATGTTATATAAATATATAACTCTAAGGTTTTTATTCTCTGTGTTTTGATTTGGTGAAGTTGGATCTTGCTTCGCACGGTAGTGGAAGTGTAGGAGCATATGTTGTGTTATGTTTGATCGTTGCTCTTTTTGGGTTTGCTGATGCTTTTGTAGAAGGCGGAATGGTTGGAGAATTGTCTTTCATGTGCCCCGAATTCATCCAGGTCTATTTGTTGTCTTTTAGGCATTTAGTGATGATTTTTCCGTGGTGAAACTCGATTTAATTAACATAATGTTTGATTTTTGTTAGGCATTCATGGGCGGTATAGGCGTTGCTGGAGCTCTAACTTCCGGTTTAAGGCTCATTACCAAAGCAATTTTCGACAAGTCCCACGATGGCCTCCGAAAAGGCGCTTGTAATGTTATCTCCTACATATCTTTAATATTTTGTTACATATTATACAGAATAGGCTAATCTTTTTCTTTTTGGCAGTATTGTTCATAGGAATAGCGACATTGATCGAGTTAGCATGTCTTATTCTATATGTCTTCGTCTTCGGTATGCTCCCTATCGTGAAATACTACTGTGCCAAGGCTGGGAAAGAAGGGGCCAAATCCGTTACCGCGGATCTAGCCGCCGCTGGCCTCCAAGCACAGGCTGAACAGGTTCTAATGATTCTCAGCTTAAAAACCTAAAAATGATTATCTGTTTAATTTTGGACCTCGCAAAAGATTCAACAAATGGACGAGTCCAATATCCAAAGACTGACCAAGATGCAGTTGGCAAGGCAAAACATAGATCATGGGATCAATCTCTTCATGATTTACGTTGTTACGCTATCAATTTTCCCGGGATTTCTCTACGAGGACACTGGAAAACATCGGTTGGGCGATTGGTATGTTACATTTAAAATGAAATCCACTCATTTTAAAGTTAATAAAAAGTTAGATGACAAAAAAAAAAAATGTTTAGTGGTTTGTGCTAGTGTAGTTACAGACCGTATCTAAAAATCCGCGCGTACATGTATTTATTCGAATACCTACATATACCGCATAAAATACAATTTTTTTTGTTTTGTTAACAAGGTCTTTGTATGTAGTTAGCAAAACAAAGCAAAAGAAGAAGATAAACAAAATTGTAGTTTTCTTTTGTTACCTAAAAGATGTGTATTTGTTGTTCAACTCCTAAGACAAAAACAAAATCTGTCTTTCAAAGGTATTTGAAAGTTAAAAAGAATTAAGATTAAACCTCTTCAATCTATGGAGCCATCAATCCGTCGACCGTGTAAGAAAGTGATTTCATCCAATCCGTTTTCAGCAACATTGTTTGTAGCGTACGCATTATATCGTATCCTGGATCGAGTTTCCGTTGCCAACCCTTAAAAAAAAGCCGAAAATAAACAACAAATTTCAGTGTTGTTACATTTTAATCAAATCTAGCTTTAAGTTCATAGCTCAATAAAACCCGAAGATAAACTAACCTCGAGAACTAATGTTGTAAACATCACGGTGCTCACATTCCCGTCAATGTTAACTCTATGACGCCTCATTTTCTCGAATAGTTCGTGCATACAATCCGCTGGATGAACTAAATCTCCTTCCGGTGTTCCCCAGAATCTAAACGCCTCTTCTACTTCCTGTCACAATGTATAATATACGTTAACACCACAAAAAATGAATGGTGTAAGTGAAAATCCGAAGCAGAGAACTCGCCTCGATAAAGGCCTGAGGATTAGGACAATTCTGTTGTTTAGATAATTTAAGCGTACTTTCAGCAGCAGTCCGACCATCTCTACGTGCAACCGCCTTGAAAAAACCGAGTAGGTTATCTCGGTCAATCTTTGAGAGTTCTGCAGTCATGCCAACATCGAGGAAAACAATGTGTGGCTTCTTTGATCTAAAAAGACGTTTTCGAGTATCGTTCCTCCTGACAAGAATATTTCCGGGATGCATATCGGCGTGAATGAAGTTATCGACCTGAAAAAACACGAATCAAAGTTATAAATAAACCGAAAAATTAACAAAACAGATTCAAGTTTCAAAAAGAGGCAGAACCAAACCAAGAGCATTTTCAAGAGAGCATGAGTTCCGATATGAGCAACTTTAGCTTTAATCCATTCATGTCCTTCTGAGCCATCGACATAACGAGCCACGCTTTCTCCGTGCTCGAATGACTCAACCAAGACAGTGGGATGTACAAGTGGAAAGACAGGCTTAGGAAAAGAGACATCATTCCATCTACGGAAGTTATATATAAACCGACTCAAATGAGAAGCTTCCCTCGAAAGATCAACTTGAGACAACATGTAGACACTAAACTGTTGCACACACTCGTCTAATCGAAGCCAATTCAAACCCGGAACAAAAGTAGTCATCTTCGCAACCAAGTTGATTAACAAGAAATCTCGAGTCATCGTTTCCTCGACGTAAGGATGTCTAACTTTAACAGCGACTTCCGAAGACTTAACCTTTTGTCCTGGATACTGAAACTTCAACGAAGCTCGATGAACTTGAGCTATACTCCCAGATGCTAGTGGAACCTCGTCAAATTCCTCGAATATATCAGAGAGTTTACGACCAAACGCACTTTCGATTGTTTTCTTAGTGAAAGCAAAACTATGCTCAGGAGCATTACTGTGAAGCTTCGAAAGCTGCAAACACAAATCTTTCGAAAACCGATCAGGTCGTGTAGCTATCCATTGGCCAAACTTGATGAAAGCAGGACCAGCTTTCTCCAGAGTCCTATGGAGAACCTCATACCGTAGTTTTCTAAACCGAGGTCCGCACGTAAATTCCAACAACGCCATTACAAGATTCGGAGATAACAAAACTGCTAAATAGAGAGCTCTCCCGATTAAGACAACACCTTCGATCGCAGATAACACTATAGTAGACAGAACAACGGGGATGTTCACCGCAGTCCTACAAAGAGAGCGTTGTGAAGGATAGTTATTAATAACCTGACTCGGAGCAACCCTTTGGGCTAAAACCACTTGTCTCCATGTAACAGCTAAGATACCGGGTAATAGCAAATGTGAACGGCCTAGCGACAATCTAAACGCTCGAGTG
Source organism: Draba incana (assembly GCA_963576765.1). Taxonomy (NCBI): domain Eukaryota; kingdom Viridiplantae; phylum Streptophyta; class Magnoliopsida; order Brassicales; family Brassicaceae; genus Draba; species Draba incana. The sequence continues at coordinate 3,696,673 of OY755215.1, read as the reverse complement.
ATTCTACTTATCCGATGTAAGTTCCAATTACGCATAGAGTATCTATGAAGAAGCTTTTTCCAAGAGAATTGAGCATGCTGCTTAACTATATAGCTCGAATAGCTTCTCGAGAGATGATTACCGAAAAACCTTCCTTTCGCATTACGGAGAAGCCCCAATGTATGATTTTGATAAGACCCATTAGTCAAAACTCTAGAAGATTGAGGTAATTTAAGAGAAACTGTAACAAATGTTCTATCTTTCTGAAATAGAGATTGTGTGTATCTTCCAACCAACACTTTAGAGATCAGAAATCTGCAAGAAACCCAACAAAAACCAACCAAAAGGATCAAACGAAAGACTTAGCTACAAAATTCTAAACAAAGGTTCGATTTTTCAGACCTAGGAATCAAAATCAAGCAAAATCTCCGGTTAAAATCGATCGGAATCCGAAATCAAGAGAGACCCAGAAACCAAACGAAGCAGAAGAAGGAAGTAACGAGAGTAAAAGACGAACCTTGAGATTAAGGTCATGGCGAGAGAAGAAGAAGGCGAAGAAGGTTGATTTTTTTGGGTATGATTTTCAGGCCGTTAAACGTAAGGAGCATTTTCTCATCGAATTTAGGGTAAATAGAAACACTTGGCTCGCCGATTTCAAGGGGAAGGTTTTGGGTTTTTGAGGCTGGAGACGGCCGATACGGAGAGAGAGAAAAGTCTCTGATTTGGTGCGGAGAGAGAGAGAGAAGGAGAGGGACCCACAAAAATTGAGATATTTAGTAGTATCTCGTGGGCTTCACGCTAAATATTTTGCTTTGTCATTGGTCCAAAGGCTAAAACTTATTATAATTGGGTTAACTTTGCTAAATGACCTATACAAATTAATAAATATAACAAATTAATTAAAATTTTCTTGTGTGGCAAAATATTAGTTAGCCATTTATAATATCCAACTTTGAATAATGTGTATGTTAATTGCCAAGAAAAAAAAGATGTAGGTTAATTAGTTAGTTTTTCTGTTTTTTTTTATTGTCTTCTTTGGTTAGTGAGCACAATTTCTCTTAAAATTTTTCCATATATTACATTTTCCAATCAAATAGTAAGCTAGTAACTTAAGTTTTTGACCGCATAAGGTGAAATTGCGGCAATTATAGTCCGCCAAACGATTTTCCGGCGAGAATTTGGCATCTGCGGCCGCGTTTTAGAACGAAGAACTTAACTATTAAAAGTGCTAATTAATAAGTCATATGTTCAAAATAATAGTAAATATTCGTTTTGTTTCGAAAAATAAGTTATATTATAGATTTTTCAGGCCCATTAGGCCTAATGTATTCTAATATAGTTGAAAGACCATAGAAGGTTTGTTTTAAGTTTTCTCCGAGATTCAACTTTCTCAATATTAGGATTTATTTTTGTCTACCATTTTTAAGATTTCTAAAATAAACAGTTGACTTATTAATCGGAAGAAATGTGTACTGCAACTATTTTATAATTCGCTAAAAATAATATGTAGCTTCAAAAAAATTGAGGTCGAATAATATATTAAGAAAATTTTATATTTTTATAGATAGGTTTTCACTCTCCTTTTTCTTCACGATAGTATATATTTTGTTATTTTTAGGAGACCTAAAGAAAGGACTAAACGCAACGAATGGAACTTAGAGCTAGCTACAAACATGCAACACAAGTTCTCAAATAAATTATTTATCAAATCAACTTTAAATTTCAATATGATCACAATTATTGATATATGTATAATTGTGTTGTTTTGCAATTCACAAACGCTAACGTATTTGATATGGAATAAAACGTGGTGACGATACTAGTTCAAACAATAATAAGCTACATATTATGGTCAAAACGCATATGCCTACATACGTTATGATCAAAACGCATATATTTTGATTCATGAAAGAAGACGAATAAGTAAACCCTTTGGAGGAAAATAAGCCGTGTGTCTTTGTGATTCTTGAAAGCTTAACAAAATTCATTCTAAACAGAAAAAGGAATAAGGCTTTTAAGCTTTAATCAAACAAAGCTTATAGCTGAAGACATCAACTGTTTTCTCATAAAGCAAAAAAAAGATGAAACTTGTTCGTCCTTTATTGTACATGTAAAAGAATAAAATTATGCCCATAATGTTTTCTTTTGTCTTTTATATTCAGTTTTCATTATACTATATGATCCTCGTTTCTTTTGGCGCATGCCATGTTTTGTCAATCGCTATTACGAAACTGATTCTAATCGATACATATAGTCGAAATAGTGATTCGAATTTTTAGGTGAAATTGTAAATTTGATTTGAAATTTATTCGAGTTTATGCTATCTTTCTCATATAATATCCAATATTCCAAACTAGCTCTGTATAGTTTATATCAATGATTTTTATTTGTTAGGTACAAGAAATGAGCCGCCATATATATATATATATATAGTTCATTGTACTTAACAATTTCTCTTCGTCGGTTAAGAGGAAGAATCAAATGTTAAAAGGCTTTTCAAGCCCATATCCAACTTCGTCCGTTTTGGGCCAAACTTGCAAATCCCGCACGGATTTATTTTTGGTTTTCTTCCCAAAAAACCTCATACTAATTTGGGTTGACACTACTTATATATTAGACCAATCTTGTCTAATATTTAGATGTGAGACTTGGATTGATATTCCAACATCAAATGTCAATAGATTCACAAACTTGGCTACTGGAATTTACATGACTACGTTGTATATTAAAAATTTTGTTTAAATTCCATAAACCAGGATTATACCAAGAGTATGTTAGTTTATTCATATACATTTATTGAAGATATCTTGGGGAGCAAGACGTGTAGCTTGCGGACCATGTATTGTGGGCATCAAAGCCCGTCTATGAAGTGAAGCCCGTGAAGCCTAAATGGAAGAAGTCTCTAGATCTTTATATTATTAGCATATTTCCAATATGTGTTTAGGAAAGTTTCCATTATGTAGTGTTAACAATATGTTAATGTTAATCACTATATATATATATATATATATATATATATATATATATGTCCTATGATCTTGTATGAGACAACCCAATACAATATATTCTATTCTATATTATTTTAACATGGTATCAGAGTAGTCGATCCTCGTGGATCAAAATTAAAAGCTTCCGAGTTTAAAAGTCTTACGATCTCACGTTCAATGGTGATCATGGGAGGAGACGAGGTCGAAGACGGTGGAGATGGAGACGATGATGACGTGAATCACAAGAAAGTGGTTACGTATTTTGTTTTTAAGATTAAACTATAGTTATTGGAGGTGTTTTTAGAGGTGAATTTTACCTACGTTTTCTTTTGGTTAGGGTTTCTTAAGATCATGGGTATTTATTTTATTTCTTTCTTTTGGTCGTTTGGTTTGGTTTTATAATTCTAAAAGTTAACATGGTTTTAGTGCAACAAGAGACGTCTTAGAGATCCGTAACATGGTGATTAAGGGCTAGGGTTTTCACAAGTGATTTATTTCTTAAGTATTCTATTATTGGGATTTTCTAGTTGAATTTTCCAGTTTCTTTTCTCATGAGTTCTCCTATTATAGGGGAGTTTGGTTATGGTTGTAGGGAGTTCTAGTTGAACGCTCATGTTCTTTAGGTCATTGTTTTTTTGTCCGATGTATGGACAGTCCTAGTCAAGGACAATTATATGTGGAGTTGCAAGTTGCACCCACGGGATGTATTCCCTTTTATCAAGACCAAAGACGAGCTGAAGTTTCATCCCTATTTTTTGAAGATTGAAGTTTATACCCGGAGGTGTTTTGTCCGTCCTGGACAAGTTGTCCACGACATACGTGTTTTGCTTGATGATTTCGCATACCACGTTTGTCGTGCGGGGGAGTATTGAAGATATCTTGGGGAGCAAGACGTGTAGCTTGCGGACCAAGTATTGTGGGCATCAAAGCCCGTCTATGAAGTGAAGCCCGTGAAGCCTAAATGGAAGAAGTCTCTAGATCTTTATATTATTAGCATATTTCCAATATGTGTTTAGGAAAGTTTCCATTATGTATTGTTAACAATATGTTAATGTTAATCACTATATATATATGTGTGTGTCATATGATAAGACAACCCAATACAATATATTCTATTCTATATTATTTTAACAACATTCACCTGTTTTGAAGTACGATTACTGTTGTGAAGAGAAGCATGCAACCAAGATAAAATTAACAACACGAGGGACAATATATGTGACAAGACAACTTTCAAGGAATCGTCGCAATTAGTTTGTATGTAAGTCAGTTGAAATATACGGAACCAAATAATCACATAGGACTCTCCGGATGGACGGGAACTTTGTCCAGCCCGACACAAAGAACCTACGATTACAAATTCTTCAAATTTACCAGGGGTGTGCAACCTAATATATAGTGTTGTTACTAAATAACATACATCCCTAATATGCAATGGTAGTGTAAAATTATGTAAAATTATGGGTTTCTAATCAAAAAAATTGCTACAGGTGGATTGTATAGTTTATATCTTATATATTATTTTAGGTCTCGTAATAACTTTCTTGTGGAATTTACGACATGTTCCTTTGGAATGATATGGCTTTTCCATTCCAATAATTTACTTAAGATGTTCCATCTTTAAGATCAACCATAAAACATATTTGGGCCACTAAAGAACTTTGACAACAACCTAAATTATGATATTATGTAAAATTATTGGCTTCCAATTCAAAAGAATGGAAGTTACCAATGAATAGATTGGTCATATCTCTTATATTACTTAGGTTCCATTATAATTTCCGATGTCAGATTTCTAACAGATAGCTATGTGTTCATGATGGTATATATGGAAAAAAAAATTCGTCATTACCCAACACACAAAAGAGTGGTAAAAGATATGGCCTGACACCGTTATCATTTCTGGAGTCTTTAGAACATATTTGGCTCCACATGCTATGTTCTTTTAGTTTGGACTTTGAGAACACAACACTTTTAATAGTGCACAAATCCGATAAAACAAAAATCCTAGTATATACGTACAACAATATATTTATACATGCCAAGTTTTACTTAATTCGAATAACCGACTAATCATGCATGGGACCTCATGGATATTTTATCGAGATTGAGATCTTGGTAAGAATTCAATTCTTGCATAGTATATTTTTAGTGACATTTGAATTTGATAGATTAGACACACATACATGTGTCTATACTAAGATATGAATAATATTTTTCTGTAAATCTGAATAATTTTAAATGTCAACTTCGTATATTTTTATCAGTTTATATCCTAAACCATGATATGTATATTCAAATCATAAAGTAGGAAGCAGCGGGCCGGTTTTCTACTGGCTTCCACTACGAAAATTTTGATAATATATATGGTTATAATAATCGAACGAATAATAAGTTAAATTCATAGATACACATTTATACACGGATGAACGAACAGAAATACATTTATATCTGGATTTTAAATCAGGATTTCTAGTATAAACTCGATTCGGTTTGTCTCCCAGAAAAATCTAGTTTATGTTGAATATATTGTTTAAAGATAATTTTAAAAAAATGTCACTTTTGACACACCACTTTGCAAAAATGTCACTATCACATTTTTCAAAATTTTAAATCATTTGTGTTTGGATTAACTATGTTATATTAGGGTTAAGTTTTGTAGCTTTAAGGTTTGTTAGGAATCAAAACATTTTTTTAAATTGAAAATTTTGAGATATAAAGTTTTTAAACGAATTTATGAGTGACATCTTGGTAAGATAATAATTCAAGAGTGATATATTTGTAAAAGATAATTCAAAAATGGTAATTTTGCAATTGTCCTTTGTTTAAACTAGATATATCAATAAAAAACATTTATTTTATTTTTATTAACGGTAAAGATTATTAAATTACTGATATAATGTGTGGACTAATCGATTCGATCTGATAACAAAATGATCTGAAAAATGACTTGTCTATCTCTTATAATTCATTATGAAATTAATAGAAAAACGAAATTTTAATAATAACTTAAGTAGAGTTTCGGTAAACTAGATACTATTTATATTTTACTATCAAGGATTGGCAACAAGGTAATACTAATTTGTTTCTAGCAACTAGCAAGTAACAGTAAATGAATACAGTCTTTAAATATATATAGGAATCAAGTTTGTACATATATTATAATTATATCTATATATAAATTCAAGAACATATCATTTCGTCACCATAGAAATTCGATTCTGGAACAAATTAGCATCAGTTATATACATATAAAAATCATAAACAACTAAGAAGTTCATATGTATGGCAAACTACCAATTATCATGGCCTCTATCTTTAATAAGTGATTAACAAAGATGTCACCGACTGCAAAAATATGTATATATATATATATTCAAGAACAAGGACAGGAACAAAAGGTTCTTCAACATAAAAACAACCCGTATCTGCTAAATTCAGCAATAAAATCCCTAACAATATATTAAATAAAAAGAAGAAGAAGAAAATACATTAAAATTATTGTCATGCTTTATAGTCTTTGAGCTGAATTTAGCATATGTTCCCATCCGTCTTGACAACCACAACCTTCTCTCTTTAATCACCTAAATATAATTAAAAACGAATTAGCTTAATTATTACTTAAAAGTATATGTATGCCTCTTTTTAGTTTTCTTTTTCTAAAATAGAACCTATTTGTTTATAATAGATATTATCCCATTTTTTCTAAGCCCTAAATCATTGTTGCTTATGTAGTTGGTCCCCTCCAACACCATTGTTGCCTCTGCCCACCTTTGAAGAGTCACCTTCTTCTTCTCCATCTCTACTTTTTCTCCAAGTAATGATTCAATCTTTGATCATGACTTATGAATTTATTTTCTCTTATTATATTATTATTACTATTATTGTAACCATTATTTACTAGGGACAATACTAATATCTTGATGGTAAACAAGAACCGTATCATATACGTTCATTTTCTTTACCTGAAATTGTTGTTCCCAAACGATGGTGTCCAAAAATCAGCAGTTGTTTCGTTAGCCACCGGAAAAGTACTCGATATGGGGACGAGACATAGACCGTGTCCTCTTAGTTCATGATTATCATTTTCATCTTGATTCTTCGGTTTACCAGATATCTGCATGAATCCATACTCAATTAGTACTTAATTAACCATAATATAAATGAAGACTCCAAAATTTGGACAAAAATCAAATTCCATATTATGTAATAAACCTGTTGTTGTTGTTGAGTCGAGACCCCTTGTTTCATATATGGAGTACTGAGAACCTATATTTAGAAACATTATAATGCTTCATATTTTATTTTATAATTTTCGAGGGCTTCTTGAATAAGAAGTTTTAAAAGAGGACGTACAGTAACTTGGTCGTGAAGGAACTTGATGTACTCTATAGCTTCTTGGAGAACAGATGCGGTATCTGTCTGAAAATTAACCCAAAGATTGACACAAAAAAAGAAGAAGCTCAGTTCATAAACCTAACCAAGAAGAAATAAAACAAAAATACTTTTGTTTGTGTATATTATAAGCCATATACATAAAATAAACACATAAATCATTCACCTTTCCGAAAGGTGAAACTAGTTGTTGCAATGAAGTAATCTGGTCCCTTAGATTCTCTTTTCTCACCTGTTACAATATATACAATCCATTTTTATCCACCAAAGAATTTCATTAAAAATAAAAGGTTAGAAACAACTATTGATTTATATGATTATGTACCTTGAAAGTTGGCAACGGCGAAGGCGTGGCAACTCTTTGTTTCTTGGCCGCAGATTCATTATCCTTTGCTCTCTTCAAAGACTCACTCTGAACTCTTGTCTTTAGATTCTTCAACACACACACAAAATATTATAATTTAGCCTCAAAACTTATATCTCAGCAAAAAAATTGTTGGGGTATCAATGGAAGTCCCACAAATAAGACAATATCATACTAATGGTGGGAGTTGGACATGGCTTATAGAGCCCAAAAAAATTTCAACATACCTTGTTTTTGTCCTCAAGACGAGTAGAGATTATCTGCGGAGTGGTTACAAAACTGTTTTGTGTCGAGTTGTTTAAGTTAGTGGATGGTGAAGAACTCCAAAAGGGTCGAGAGTTTGTGTTGTTAGAAAAGTTGTTAACTAGTCCATAAGCAGCTTGATGATGAGGATTTGTCTTATTAACCCAAGAAAGTTGAGGATCGTTGATTGAACAGCTTGTGGTGGCGAGAAAGTTGTAGGGACTCGGTTCGGGATCATAAAAGGTTCGTAACAAGCTCGAGGAAGAAGAAGTTGATGAAGATGAAGAACAAGCTGGATTAAGTATATAAGGTGAAGTAGTTTTGGATAAGAATCCCTGACTATGATCTTGATCTTGTGAGTTCCTTATGAAGCTTGAGCTTAAATCTTCTTGTCTGAAAAAAATACAAAAACGCAAGAAACAAAAGTGATCTCATGAGTATTATTGGTTCATCCAAAAAAAAAAACAATTAGGGGTTTTTGTTAAAGAATTTACAAAATGGTTTGGTTCCAATCTGAAGAAGAGTTTGAGGAAAAGCCTAGACCCATCATCTGCAACGTGGAGTCAATCGTCACGGTGCTTCCTCCACTGTCGGAATCCGCCTCTCGTTGCCTGAAAACCATATTGTTGTCCGTACAAGTCATTCTAGATTTGATGTTATTCTCGTGTGACCCAAAATCATCAGAAGTGATTGTAGCTCCGAAACAAGGCGACAAGAAATTATCCGAAGGAGACATAACACTCCTCGGCGAGTTCCACCACGCGCTGCTTCCGCCACCACAAATCGCCGACGTGGCTTGAAACTCATCCGCCATATAAAGAGAAGTAGAAAATAATAAATGCTTTTTTCTCTTAGATTGTTGTTAGAAGAAACGAAGGTCAAATGTTTATGAGTGGTATGTGATGTGAAGAGCAATATTTAGGTGAAATTTTGATATATGTTTTTAGGAGGGTTTGTATGTTTATATAGGCAAGTACGGACAAGTGTGTGGAAATTACCGGAATTTAGTTGACATTTTGAAACAGTTTGGACAAAAACTATATCATCATAACATTCCCAAGTGAGTTAAAAAAAAAAAGATTATATATGGTCTTGATTATTTATTGATTCCTTTCGTTTAATATTTTATATGAAAGAAAGATGTTGTAATAATTATGGTGTTCCTAATCCTTCAATTTTCTTCTATTACTTAAAGAACAACCGTCTGTGTGGCATTTGTTTCTTTGCTGCTTAGCTTTTCTAAGAAGCGATAATTATCCTCTTTATTTTAATTAACTAAAGCTTTAGTTTGACATTAGATAGGTGTTTGGTACTGTGTGCAAGATGCCAAAAGGGGGATAATATTTATATTTAGACATCACATCCAACGGTAACCTAAGATTGGTTAACATCAAAATTCTAAAAAACGATCGGAAATAGATAATTAGTCCTCATTTTGATTAAATTAATCTAGTAATTTTATTATATAATGTTGAATGTGTTTCAATAAAATCCAGCACAAGGAACTATAATCGATAAAATGTGCCAATTAATCGATAAGAACACATGTAAAAACTTATAACGTTAGAATGTAATAGCAAAATGGGGACTAGTTTTCTAACGTTAAAACATGTATATTGTATTTTTTATGGGACATTTACAAAAATGTTACTTTTCAAATATGTTATTCTTGAATTATTTTTTTACCAACATGCCACTTATAAATCCGTTTAAAAACTTTATATTTCAAAATTTTCAATTTTAAAAAATGTTTTGATCCCTCACAAACCTTAAACCCTAAAAACTAAACCCTAATAAAACATAGTTAACCCAAACATAAATGATTTAAAAATTTGGAAAAAGTGATAGTGACATATCAAAAGTGGCATATCTTGAAATTTCTCATTTTTTAAACACCCAAGAATCACAAACAAAATGTGCACCCAATGATTCTATTTTTTATTTTGCACTAAAAAATGATTTTTCTTACATCATAATACACATATAGATCCCTACGACAATTACAAAATTTGGATAAAAAGGGAATTTAAGATTTATTTAATTGTCGATCAGATTTTTTGTATATACTTATTATAGTAGAAGTATATAGTAGTATAAAATAAGGTTTGTTCTTGTGGCTTGAGAGTAAAGTGATAAATGGTATATGATGACGATCTTCGATCGATGCTGAGTTTTGATCTGTGTGTCACGTCACCGTTTCTGGACCTATTGTGTTTGTGACTTTTTTTCCGATCTCTTTATACCAAATGGTTCATATTCTTTTCAAGTAGCTTTTCTAAATTCTGTAAATATTTTATTCTTCTAATAAATTTGATAAGTCAATCAATTATTGCACTTTCGTAATTACTAGTCACTGTTTAGTTTTTTTTTCTATTATTATTATTTGATGCGAAGCCATACAACTTGGAAATTGGTTTTTACCGGGTACTCTCTGATAAGTGATAAGTATGTTCTTTATGGACATACCGCTCGAATCATAGTGAACCGGGTTGTGTCACCGTCCATTTTTGGTAATTTGTTAATTTACAGAGACTAATTTATAGATATTTTAAATATATCAAAATAATATTTAGAATTTTATAAAATTATATTAATTTATCGAGTTATTAATATGAGTTTTGACTGTAATAAGAAAAATATATTACTAGGGAAAAGTTAAGACTTAGGCTCTAAATGGTACCAGTTTAATGGTTCTACCATTGGCTTAATGGTTCTACTGACACCATTCGTTTAATGGTTCTACTGTCAGTTTAATAGTTCTACTATCAGTTTAATGGTTATACTGTCAGTTTTTGTCTCTAGAATGATTCTGCTATTGGTATAATGGTTCTATTGACACCATTTAACTTTTTTTTATTCTGCCAGATTCTGCTAGAAATTTAATTATTCTGCCAGAAATTTAATCATTATGTTGTTACCATTCAGAGCCCTACTCATGTTGAAAAATAAATCATTAAGTTTTAAAAATGCTTAATGTTGATCTCTAAATCTCTATGCGACACAACGTATTGACTTAAAGAGCTTGAGAGCGCTGAAATATAGAATTAGTTAGGTCAGATCCATGCGACTACTAGTAGTCCAGTAAGATTTTATCAAACAAATAAGAGAAAGTAGTCAAAACCAATTTGATCAAATTGCTTAATCCCATGAGTCCACTCCGCCAAAAAATATTACCTCCTCATTAACTGATCAAATTGCTTAATCCCATGAGTCCACTCCGCCAAAAAATATTACCTCCTCATTAACTGATAGGTTAATTAGTTAATCCAAAACGTAGACCCTACTAAATTGATTTATTTAAATCCACTTGTTATTTGGATAATTGGGATAAGAACAAAACTTAATAAATTCAAAGTTGTCAATGTGAAAATGTGTCACAACATAAACTAAATCCGAAGAATCTTTGTCAGTCTATCGATCGGATGTTTTTTCTAACGGTCTGGTGGATGTCTATCACATATCTATAGACCGACACTCCTCTTGGCTATTCTAGATCGACACTTGGATTTCCATCATTATCGGACGGACACATGTGCTAAATATATAGCCTCTTATTTTAATAGTATTTAGGTATATTTTGGCAATTCAAATAGTATATATTTTCTCTCGCTAATAATCCATCCGGTGGTCGAGGTCTTACGAACAAAATTATTAACATTTCAAAGTTAGTCTAAGATATACTTGAATTAGTCTAAAATTTTGGGATTGACCGCCTATTTCACTCCCTACAAATGATACTAACTATATTTTCCCCTAATATTTTTATTTTTCTTTTTTACTACACAAATTTTATAAACTCTTCATAAAACTATACAAAAATAAAATTGGTTAAGCCTAAACCATTCATTAGATCGTAAACCTAGTTCATTAACCGCCTCTTTAACTGCGTTTATAAAATCATGTTTACTTTATTTGATTTGATTTATAAAAACTCGAGTACAAACTTAACTTCTCTAATAACAACCCTAAAAAATCGATTTAGAGAAAAACAAAATTAGTGGTTAATGAACCGAGATGTGGTTTAATAAATGATTTAGGTTTAACCAATTTCATATGGTTAATTCCAAAAAGTTGAATAGTTCGTGTATTTTTTGGAGAATTTATGAAGTTTATGTAGTAAAATAGAGAGATAAAAAATATGAAAAAAATATATTTAATGCGATTAGTAGAAGATGAAATAGGCAGCTAACCAAAATTTTGAATCTTTGTTACTTTGAAAAAAATTCAGTGACTTTCCTTTGACCAAGAAGTATCATAGCTTTGTAGAGAAAACTGAGCATTTTTTGCATCTTGAGTTCTAGAATTTATCTTGATGAGATCAGTCTATTTCAAAATGATAGCAATCTATTTTAAGTTTCCTTACAGTTCTCATCGCCCATATGAAACATTCAAGCTCTGCATGATGCGTTGAAAAAAGTTAAGTATGTTAAAATATGAGTTTCCAGCTCAAAATTAATTGGCAATAAATAGAGAGATTTATATCCTTTATATATTAGTTAAGATTTTTTTCAATTTTTGATGTGGTACTTTTATTCCGAATAACATACTATATTTTTCAAAAAATATATATATTAAATATTTATGTCTTTAATTTTTTTTCGTTTACCATTTACAACTTTTTGTTGAATATAAAAAGCACTAAAATTTATACAAAATGAATTAATTTAAGGTGCATAATAAAGGCGGATCAACTAATAATTTTGAAATTTACCATGGACATTAATTTTTTTACATTTCATAGTGTACATTTTTCGGACTTACGAGTTGGAGTCGAGTACGAACAATGAGATTCATGCACTCTATTTGTTAGGACGAATTTAGTTGATGAAGAAGAGACCACCACTGCTCCAAGATACGTATGTAATATTGCTATGTACATAAATACAATGATTTATACACAAAATAGATATTGTCAGTATAATATGCGTATAGATGCCGGAAAAAAAATGTGTATAGATGCAATATGAACATGTATGAAATTATAAAGTAGGTGAAGGAAAACGACAAGTAGTCAAAAATTGGGACCTACACGGCAAAATATGAGTGGAAACTTTGTTTGGCGCAGATAGTCAGGATAAGTGTCAGCGACTCATTCTTTTCTACAAATAATCATCATTTCTCGTAACGATTTTTATTTCTTCCAAACAATTAAATTTTGTTATATTTTGCTAAAGGAGAGTTTGGTTGTTTTTTATTGTTTTGTTTTTGTTTATGATAACAACTTTGTTAACACGTAACTTACGTAACGCCTTTTCTAGGACGCACGAGAGCTCACATAGTAATTATTATTTTATGTAACTCACATAAGTTCGAATTAAAAAAAATACAACTTATCTACAAGAGAAATTTTAAGATATGTCATTTCTGACATGCCACTTTTCAAAAATGTCACTATCACTTTTTCCTAATTTTTAAATTATTTATGATTGGGTTAACTATGTTATATTAGGGTTTAGATTTTGGGTTTAAGTTTTGTAAGGGATCAAAACATTTTTTAAAATTGAAAATTTTGAGATATAAAATTTTTAAACATATTTTTAAGTGGCATGTTGGTATGAAAATAACACAAGAGTGGCATATTAGAAAAGTGGCACGATAAAAATGGTATTTTGTAAATGTCCCTATCTACAACGAGTTATACCACTACAAGAAAACAGCGAGAACCTGACGGATATATCTGTCGGAAATCTGTCGGAATTGGGCAATTCCGATAGATTTCCGACAGATATATCCGTCAGTTCTAGATTGTCGGAAATGGTAATTCTGTCGGAAATCTGTCATTAATTCCGACAGATTTCCGACAGAACTATTTCCGACAGAGTTCCGACAGGTCCCCGGACTCCGGCGACCTGTCGGAACTCTGTCGGAAACAAGTCTCCGGCAATCTGTAGGAATGTTGTCGGAAAAACCGCTGTCGGAAATCTGTAGGAATTTCTTTCCGACAATATTCCGACGCATTCCGACAACTTCTAAACCGACGATTTTCCGACTGATGTCCGACAGACTTATATCCGACAGCGTTCCGACAGGTTTATTTCCGACAGCGTTCCGACAGTGTATTTCCGACAGATTTCCGACAGAATCGTAGAAATTATTAAAAAATAAAATAATTTTAATTATTATTCATTTAATTTTAAAATTTAAATTTTAAATTATATAAAATGAAAAAAAAAAATTTAATTTAAAATAAAAAGTTAAATTGTTTTACAAAACGTTTGATACAATTTTAAATCTAAGCGGTGGGCGGCGGCGGCGGCGGACGCGGAAGCAAACCCTGCGCCATCAACTGCTCCATCATCTTTTGCATCGCCTCCCGATCCTTCTTCGCCTGTTCCCGGTCCTCCGTAGCTGCATCTTGTATCTGCTGGACCGTCGACTTCAATTCTTCAATTTCGGCGTCCTTTTCCTTCATCTGGGCTCTCAGCTCGGATGACTCGCTGTTGTAACAAGAAGACGCCGATGACGCTGCATCGTCGGGAAGACCATAAATCCGCCCTTTGCTCTGCGGAGCAACCTGTGGAAGAAATTTCAGTTAATGAAAAAGAAAAATCAATTAATGAAGAAATTTTAAATTTTACATACCTTTAAGACGAATTGGTTGATGATCTCGTCCGGGGCTTGGGTGAGGGGAGGGGTTCCTTCCGTTGGTGGCTGAGACAGAATGTAGTCTTCTTCCATTCTTTGGACGGCCAACTGAACCTCTCGAGCTACCGGATCCTGGATGACACCATCCTTGTTGGTGTGTGATGCTACCAGAAGTTCAACGTAGTTGGGTTCCCGACCCAACTCCTTAGCCTACAGTTGTTAGATATTTATTTAATATAAATGTATAAAACTAAAAAAATTTTAATAAAAATCAAAGAATGGCATAAAAAACTTACCATATCTCTAGCCTTTGTCTTCTTGCTGGTAGCTCCGAGGTTGTGGGTGGATTTACCCTTGCCCTTGCGGTCGCTGTTCCGGTTGGTAGAGTGATATGAAGAGATCTCCTTGGTCTCCTGTAGTTGCCAATAGGCGATGAACCCCTCCCACAATGTCGGCTTCTCAACCATCTCCTTTGGGATCTGACCGTGTAGCCACTTATCCTTCCACTCGAACACCTTGTGCGAGTAGTGCCTTGCTGCGTATACGTCGAACTCCCTCCTGACCGTTGCGGTCAAGTGTGGGTCCCACTTAAATTCTTGCTGGAAAAAGAAAAATTAAATAAAAATAATAATACTTTAAATGAAAGTAAAAATTGTGAAAACAGATGACTTACCGCAAATGTGCGAAACCACAATTCTTGATCCTCCGGTGGCATTTTGGCGTACGTCGGATACGGACCGCGGAGCAAAGTAATTTCCATCTTGTTGAGGGACTTCGAAATCCCGCTGCGAGAATCATCAAACCTAAGAAAAAAACAATTACCAATTTAATTACATTAATCACAATTAAATTAAATTAGTAAAAAAAAAACAAAAATGTAACAAAAACTTACCATGTGTCTCTACCGATCTGGTCTGGATGGAGATTAGGTAACCGCCCTCGTCCAGGAAGACTCACGAAGTCCTCGACGCTAATCTGGGACGGTAGTGTGGCGGCTGGTGGCATCTCCGGCGTCTGTACAGGTGTAGACGACGGTGATCGTGCAGACGTCGTAGCCGCCTCAGGTCTACTCTGACGACGACGACGACCGCTGGTCCCGCCGCTAGATGCTCGGGCTCGGAAACCACTATAATCCCTATATTTTATATATAGATTTTAGGGATATAGATTTTAGGATATAGATTTTAAATTTTTAGGATTTAGATTATAGAATTGTTATTTTTAAATTATATAATTGCTATTTTTAAATTATAGAATTGCTATTTTTAAATTATATAATTTTTATTTTTAAATTATAGAATTGCTATTTTTAAATTATAGAATTGCTATTTATAAATTTTTAAATTATAGAATTGAGCTTTTTAAATTCTTAAAAATCAAATTTTTTAGTTTATAAAATTGTATAAATCCTTTAAAATGCTAACATTTTTTTATAAATCCTTAAAATGCAAACTATTTTTTATAAATCCTTAAAAGTCCTTAAATTTTTTTTATAATTTGTATAAATCATATTATAATTTGGATAAATCCTTAACATAATAATAAATAATTTTCCTAATTCACAAATTCAATTCCAAATTCACAATCTAACCAAAATTTTAATAAGTTTCCTAAATGAAATTATTTAACATAATATTAAATAAAATTTTCCTAATTCACAAACTAAAATCAAAATTCACAATTCCAAATTCACAATCTAACAATCAAATTCACAATTCCAAATTCCAAGTTCACAAATTCCTAAATCTTAAATCTAACCAAAATTTATATGAAAATTCGTCGGAAACTTACAAATGGGAAGGGATTTCAGACATTCCGGCGAAGAGGAGGCGGCCGGGAATCGTCGGCGGAGGTGGAGAGAATCGGTGGGGATCGTCGGCGGTGGAAGAACGGCGGAGGTGGGGAAGAACGGCGCGGAGAATCGGCTGTGGGGGAGAGAGAGAGAGGCGGCCGGGATCAGTCGGCGGTGGGGGAGAGAATCGGTGGGGAAGAATCGCCGGCGGAGGAGAGAATCGGTGGGGAAATTTTTAGGAATTAGGGATTGTGTTCGTCGGGGAAGAAAGAGATCTGTTTTAATCCCAGAATTTCCGACAGCTTTAAATCTGTCGGAATTCTGTCGGAAACCCAAAAAATTTAAATGACCGCGTGTAATTGGACCGTCTTATTTCGCGGTATTTATTTTCATTTCGCGGGTAAAATTTGGTATTTCTGTCGGAAATCTGTCGGAAAACTGGAACAATTTCCGACAGAATTCCGACAGTTTTGTGGTTTTGAGCTTTTTAACGATCCGTTTTCGTATGTACAAGGTCATAATATGATTGGATCCTGATTTGCAAGATAAAATACTTGGTAATGGTCATTGTTACTTTCAAATTCTAAACAGTTAGTATCCTCGTGTATTTCCCGTAAACATCAATTGTTTAGTAAATGTAACATCATGTTCTATATTTTACATTTGTTGTTAGAATTGTATGCCGGGAATGTGTCTTATTGAAGTTTTAAAATTTTACCTTAAAACCCCAAATCTGTGGGAAATCAGTCGGAAATATATATATATTTCCGACTGATTTCCGACAGAAATAATAATTTTTATGAAAAAAAAATATTATTATTATGTCTGTCGGAAATCAGTCGGAAATATATATATATTTCCGACTGATTTCCGACAGATTTGGGGTTTTAAGCTTGTTAACGATCCGTTCTCGTTCATACCAATTAATACCATGATATGATCATGATTCCGAAGATAAAATACTTGATAATGATCATTGTTACTTTGAAATTCTAAACAGTTGGTTTTTTAGTATTTCCCGTAAACATCTATCGTTTTATATAAGTTACTATAGGAAACGGTTTTGGTTGAAACATGACAAAATCGCAATTCATGTTCTGTATAACATCGACAAGGTTACTTACTCTCTTATCTTTTACTTTTGTTGTTAGAATGGAAAGCCGAGAATGTGTCTTTTCGAAATTCAGAAATTTGAGCTTGAAACCCCAAATCTGTCGGAAATCTGTAGGAAATATATATATATTTCCTACAGATTTCCGACAGATTTGGGGAAACACGTGTCGTAATTTAAGGTTGGCCTGATATAAAGGATCTGTCGGAAATCTGTAGGAAATATATATATATTTCCTACAGATTTCCGACAGAAGCTGCAAAATATCAAAAAAAACCAGAAGAGACAGTGTCGATCGACACCCCCATACCTTCGATCGACTTGGGTATCAAAAAAAACCAGAAGAGACAGTGTCGATCGACACCCCCATACCGTCGATCGACATGGGTCTATATATCCATGGCTGTCGGAAATCTGTAGGAAATATATATATATATTTCCTACAGATTTCCGACAGAAAAACAGATTTAAAAAAAAAAAAATTAGAAAACATTGCATACGAAACCTTTTTATAATACAAACATATAATGCAACTAATCTTCTGGGCTCTCAGGTCCTTCCGAAGGAATTGTGTCTTCGTCTTCATCAAATTCTCCAACTTCTTCTTCTGATTCTGAGTGTACTATGTTATCACCAAATTCTGTAAAATCAACAAAAAGGTCCACCGCGGAAGAAATTTGAACTGGATCCATCGGAGTAATACTAGTTGGTTGCATAGCATCGTGCTCAGGAACTCCATAAACTCGCCCTCTTGGATTAATTGGAGTCACTGTAATCCAAGGATCTCTTCGATGTGTTACCCTGGGGTAAGAAATATAGCATACCTGAAACAAACATATTTATAGTTTAGGCAATTACAATATCATCATTTATCAATAACGCACGTATTAGAAAATTTTAAAATCAAACCTGGTCTGCCTGTGATGCTAGGATGAATGGGTCATACTTTTGCAGTCTCTTAGAAGAATTTACTGAAGTGACGCCAAATTGGCTCACCTGAACACCTTCTGGATAATTTGGATCAAACCACTCACACAAGAAAACAATGCACCTCATGGCCAACATTCCTGGATATTTTACTTGCAATATTTCTTTGAGAATCCCGTAGTAGACTAGATCACCACATGTAGCTGAAATACCGTAATCTGCTGTTGGCCTCGACCTTTCTTCATGAATCCTAAATGCAAATCCCCTAGTGCAATACTGCTCGTATGAAGTTGCTTCGAAGCTTGGGCCAGCAACTATCTCTTGCAACCATGTTGGAAACTTTTCTCCATTTTTCATTCCTTCAGAAACCTGATATAATAATTTAGACAAACTAAGTAATAAGTAATGCACTAATTTTAAGATATATAAGCGTTTTTTAAAAACTTACGTAATATTGCAGCCAATTTGCAAACTCGTTTTCCTTAGATTGTCCAAGTTCGTCTTCTGTCATATTCGGATAATAGCGACGTATTGAGTCAATGTAAATCCTGAAAGCAAACAACAATATATAACATATGAAACCTATATATTACTTAGGTATTAAAAAAAAAGTATTTAAATAAGTTATGTTTTTACCTTTCGTACTCTGCCATCTCCTCACAATTCGTTAGGATATACATATGTAAGTGACTCCACTCATCTTCTGATAGGAAGCGTTTCTTCCCTCTCCCAGTCACTCGGCCAACTTGCGAAAACAACTCAGGGACCAGAGCGTCATACATGACTCTCTCACCTCTATCATCATAACGAGCAGGACGTCTACTCTTCGTACGAACTTGCCGTGGCAAGTAAGATTGCGCAAACTGTGATGCTTCTTCATTGATACTCTGTGCGACAACAGAACCTTCAACTCGAGCCAAATTTTTGACCTTCTTCTTTAGATGGAACATGTACCGCTCGAAAGGATACATCCAACGAAATTGAACGGGACCACCTAGTTCGGCTTCGCGGGGGAGGTGTAGGGGAAGATGTTCCATAACATCAAAAAAAGACGGCGGAAAGATCTTTTCAAGATTGCAAAGGATCACTGGTATATTGGCATCTAAATTGCGGATCCCCTCAACTGTAAGTGTCCTCGTGCATAAATCTCTAAAGAAAGCACCAACAGCTGCAATAGCTTCGTGGACTGATTGAGGAAGGAGATGGGTAAAAGCAAATGGAAGAAGCCTCTGCATCACTACATGACAATCATGACTCTTCATTCCCATAAACTTTAGGTATCGCGAGTCTACGCAGTTACCCAGATTAGCTGCATATCCATCAGTGAATTTAACTTCGTCTTTAATCCACCGGAAAAATTCTCTTATCTTTTCTATTTGCAATCGGTACGGAGGAAAAGGATATGTACCATCGGGAAGACGTTCAAGATAATCACGGTTGCAAATCATTGAAACATCCATCCTAGACTTCACATTGTCTTTTGTCTTTCCCGGGACGTTTAACACCGTATGCATGATGTTGTCAAAGAAGTTCTTTTCAACATGCATCACATCGAGGTTGTGCCTTAATAAATGATCCTTCCAATACGGCAAATCCCAAAATATACTCTTCTTGTGCCAGTTATGAGCTTCCCCTACACCACAAAGAGGTTCATGCCCATTACCCCCACAATCAGGAGTCCTCTCAGCACCAAAATCTCTCAACTGCTCCAATATAGTAGGACCGTCTATCTCATCAATTGGAGCATCAACCACTCGTTTATTTTTCGTAAATAATCTTTTAGACCGACGATAGGGGTGGCGTTCCAGTAGAAACCTTCTATGGCAATCAAACCAACATGGCTTTCTTCCATTCCTCAATTGGAAAGCGTCAGTGTCGTCATGGCAAATAGGGCACGATAATCTTCCATGAGTAGTCCATCCAGATAGCATACCGTATGCTGGGAAATCGCTAATAGTCCACATAAGGACCGCACGCATATGGAAATTCTCCCGCCGTGAAACATCAAACGCTTCGACACCATGACTCCATAGCATTTGTAACTCATAAATCAATGGCTGGAGGAATACATCAAGTGATCTCTTCGGATGCTCAGGTCCGGGAATTAGAAGGGAGAGGAATAAAAACTCTCGACGCATGCACACACCAGGGGGCAAATTGTACGGTGTTAGGATTACGGGCCACAAAGAATACTGCCTTCCATTCTTCCCAAATGGGTTGAAACCATCCGTACTTAACCCGAGGTACACATTTCTTGGCTCGTATGCAAAATCCGGATTCAACATTTGAAAATGTTTCCACGCTTTTGCATCTGAAGGATGTGTAATCTCTCCATCTTGACGATGCTCTGCATGCCATCTCATTTCTTCTGCCGTTCGCGCAGATTGATATAACCTCTTTAACCTTGCTGTCAATGGTAAGTACCATATACGTTTATATGGAATCGGAACTCTGCCACCAGTATCCTCATACCGTGGTTTACGACAAAATTTACATCTTCTCCGGTCTTCGTCTTCTCTCCAATATATCATACAGTTGTCGATGCATACATCTATCACCTGATACGGCATACCAAGACCAGCTACAAGTTTCTGTACCTCGTAGTACGATGCAGGTGCCTGATTATCTTCAGGCAAAATATCCCTCACAAAATCTGCTATCGCATCAACACACTCTTCCGCCAAATTGAAGTCCGTCTTAAGGGTCATCAGTCTACTAGCAGTTGATAAAGGTGAATGTCCGTCTCTACACCCATGATATAATGGCTGCTTCCCTGCGTCTAACATTTCCAAAAATCTTCTAGCTTCTTCATTTGGTTCTTCTTCTCTATCCTCCCCTATTACGATCGATGGCAAATTCTCTCTAAACGCATCATGAACCATCTCAGCGGTACCTGCACCAAAATCTACTTCCGTTCTATGTTTGCCTAAGCTATCCGTTCTATGTTCGCCTAAGCTATCCGTTCTATATTCGCCTAAGCTATCCGCAACATATGGTGCACTACTACTACTAGCACCATCATAATTAGTTTCTCCATGATAAAACCAAATTTTGTATCCCGGCATAAAACCATCCCTATACAAGTGATGCCAAACTTGTTCTACCTTAACATTACGCGAATTACAACAATTTAAACATGGACATTTTATTACCTTTCGATTCCCGACAACCGCCATGAACTCGCAAATACCCCGTGCATAATTTGGATTTAATGCTTTCGACTCCGGATCATACATCTCTTCATCCATCCACGATCTATAATATCTAGAAGATGACATCTCACTCTCTTAACGATTTTTCCTAACAAGGTTGGAAGTTGTTGATGTTGTGAGTGAATGAAGATGTGTGGAATCATATATATAAAAACGCTGTCTGTCGGAAATCTGTAGGAAAGACAACGGATATAATAACGGCTATTTAACGGCTATTTTTTTCCGACAGATTTCCGACAGATTTTGAGTGTCTGTAGGAAATCTGTCGGAAATTATTAACGGTAACTTATTTCCGACAGATTTCCGACAAAAACACCGGCATCTCCCCCGGCGTCGGCGCCGCTCTTTACACCGTCCGCAATTCCGACAGATTTCCGACGGTGTTGTTGGCAGTCGGAAATAATTCCGACAGATTTCCTACAGAATTGCAAAATTTCAGTTCCGTCGGTAATCTGTCGGGTTACAGTCGGAAAATTTCCGACAGACTATAGTCTGTCGGAAATTCTGTCGGATTTGCGGCTGTTTTCTTGTAGTGTACTATAAAAGCATTATCAATTCTACTTCAAATCCCACTCTAAATACAATTTTGGAATTAAATTTTCCCCAATTCCATTCCATTTTCAACTCCAAAATAGTGTAAACCAATTTTTCCTTTCAAATATAGAGTAATTTCATTTTCAATTCCAAAACAGAATTATACTTTTTAATTTATAAAATAGTTCTTCAAATTTTAAAATGTTTTGTTATTTTTCATTTTCTTTAAATTATTACAACAAAACATACAATTTACGTCGGAAACAAATATATATATTTAAAACACATTACAAAAATGACTCAAACAATATTATACTCCTTCCGTTTCATAATGTAAGATGTTTTAGACATTTTGTTTTGTTTCAAAATATAAGATGTTTTGACAATCCTAAGTACTTTTTAACTTTATTGAGTATTGTGCAACCAATAGTATTATGTAGTTTTTCTTTTTGTTGGTTAAAATATTTTTTATATATTTTTAAAATGTTACTTTTTAAAGTAAAACTAGTTTCTTAATATTTGTGTTTTTTGCTAAAACATTATGAAACATAGGGAGTATAATTTTTTAGTCATAAGCTTGAAAAAAAGACAAAATTTATTTGCTATAGTCTCTACCAATTATAAGTTATCAAATGATAATAATTAAATTAAAATGTAGATTCTTTTGTTATTTTTATGTGATGTAATGTCTTTTCCTTCCTATTATAAATGTTTAGTTTGGATAATATTATAATCTATGGATGTTTTAGGGGAAACAAATTAATGGGTCACTTTGTAAATTTAATAGTAAAATTATAAAGCGTTTGATTAGTAATGAATAATAAAATAAAAAATATATATATATATATAATTGGAATAATTTTTTGGAGTGGAAAATGGAGTGATACATTGGAGAAAAATCCAACTTTATTTTGAAATGGAAAATAGAGTAATACATTAGAAATGCTCTAATAGTATGAAATAAGAAACAATCTGTTAATATGATATTTTTAGTTAAAAAAAGAAGAAGAAGATTTAAGTGTTCCATAACCAAATGCAGAAATGCTAACAACTTTATTAAAAAAATGCTAACAACAACATACTCAGCTTTAACTTTTGAAAAACAAGCACATGCTTAATTTTATTATTGGAACAAACTAATAAGAATTAATTTTGATTTGTACTCACTGCAAAATAAACCATGACCACTAGACATGATATAAATATAGCAAATAAAAATTATTAGATTATTTAAGCGAAAAATGCGAAAGTAATGTAGATGCTGTGAAACAAAGAAATATAAAAAATATATATCATATTATTATTAGTATAGCAGAGTTTGTGGTGTGTAAGAGCTTGTTAAATTATGTAAAAAATTACTAAGGTTATGCGGATGAACAATATGACTTTTCTTCAATTGGTAAAAAAAGGTATAATACAACACAAAGAATTATGTCTGCTTCATCTCAGTGATAGAATGAAAAGTCAATGAAATATAAAATTGAAACAAGACAAGCTCAATGTGTATTTCTCTCATAAAATGTCAGTTCTGCGTACGATATTACATTTCAGTTGTATTAATATTCTTCTATAGTTATAATATATCTCCTATGTACGATGTCATGCTGACGTGAGGATGAAATGCACAAATTTAAAAAAAAACAAAAACAAAAAAAAAAACCTTTTTGCACGATTACAAAACGATGATTCGATCGGAAAATCATCATGGCCATGACAGACACATGAGGGGTAGTGGACTCCATGAATATCTTTTTATTATTATTATCGTGGGAATCTCAACGATCTTCTAGATCGAAAAACTATTTTCATGAAGCCCACGTTTCATCACTCATTTCTCTGTGGTGGCAGGAGTCGAACCCATGGTGGCGAAACTCGCAGCCGTAAGCCTTACCACGAGACCATAACCATCTAGTTGACTCCATGAATATTGACTGAGAAAACAAAATGTTATCTTTCGTCTAATGCATTTATATTAACATTCAGATAAAACATTATAAAAGTTGGAAGAACTAAAAACTTTCAGAAATTAACGGTTTGAGTTACAATTGGACAAAAAAAAACAATGTTTCCGATGTTTTGTTGAATAATTTGATCAATTCTCAGTTATTACGTGCCATTCCATGCTCACGTACGGTAGATGTCGCAAGAGCAACATCAATAAAAGCCATTGTGTAGTGTTTGATGACATAAGTATTACATCTTTATAATGATTGTATTTTGCATGCATTACATGCGACGTATGATATCACTTAAATATATACACTATCTATTATAGAAATTTAGTAAAAATATTATATCCAACAATCTCAAACCACATTATTTGCTATGTATTTAATAATCATTGACATTGGTACATGAATATATTTGTTGGTTTGTGGATATATTTGGCATTGACCGATTAACTCTCCATTCAAAACACGTCATTTTAATATGAGTAGGAAATTTCGATCTATCAATATTACACTAAAGAAAATATTCATCATGAACATGTATAATATTGAATATGAACATGTTTGTACATTTAAACATTTTTTAAAATGTCAGTAGTAAAAGGAAGAAAATGTTTTATGAATTTATTTAACTGAAAAACTAAACTTAATAGTTTTTTAGATTTGGGTAAAAATAATATTAAATCTGGGTTTTAAAAAATCACATAATTTTCTATAACTCTCGAACAAATATTTTTTGTGAAGTAGATGTATCGACAAAGCGTTACCAATAATTTGAGTTTTTTTTTTTTTTTTTTGCTAACCAAAAATGGAATTATGGAAGATACCAATAATTTGAGTTACAGCCATTAAAATTGGAAATTCTACTTCAAAACTTTATTTATTACTATATGTATATAAAATA
Organism: Draba incana; assembly: GCA_963576765.1. Classification (NCBI taxonomy): domain Eukaryota; kingdom Viridiplantae; phylum Streptophyta; class Magnoliopsida; order Brassicales; family Brassicaceae; genus Draba; species Draba incana. The sequence goes on along the minus strand of OY755215.1, from coordinate 3,671,691 downwards.
AATAACATCTCATCAATATACAAACGTAATAAGGTAAGAAAACTATTGCATATGTTATTCTTTTGACTATAGTCTATAAGGAAATAAATTGAAAGATTATGTTACTTTACATCTTTGACCATGTGTTATTAACTTATTATATATATATAAATAATCACTCTAAACAACGAAAAAATCATTAAAAAAAGTTAAATAAATATCATAGAAATGCCTATCACTATAAAAACATTACTCGCATTTGTTTTCACTCTCCTCTTCATCACATCTTATGTTCATTGTCGTACCACAAATGCTACTACTCCGACTCCGAGTACCGATTTAGTCTTATAGCCCATTTGTGTTATGATGTTTTCTTCTTTAATGAATGTGCACATTGGTTTAATGATTTTCTTATAATTAAACAGGTTATGGAATACAACAAGACCTAGCTTGCTTTGCAGGGCATGGTCCATGTTTTGATGACCCAGTCTTTGGTTGCTCTGCCTTTTGTGCAAAATATGACTATAAGTATGGCGACTGTAGTATCGACCGTGGATGTTGTTGTTATTGGCATAAATAAATAAATATGCATCAATGATGAAATAATGTAATAAAATGTATTGGTATTTGTTTGAAAAATAACATCAACAATTTTCATACATTTTAAATGTATATGCATAAAATCTAGATCGGAATAAATGAACTTTACCAATTGAAATCTGTTTTATTAATTCGGACAATATTTTAAAATTTGAAATAAGCTAAAATAAAATTGAATTACTGAATATTGAAATGATAAATAGAAAGTTGGATAAATTTGTAGAACCGTCGTCCGTAAGGATCCGAATGGTGCATGAAGAGGTGAATCGTGAAATTGTTGTTTTTGGGAATTGTTTATCATAATCGTATTTTTTTCAGGTAAATATCATCATAATATACAAGTAGATCAAATATTTTGGATGATGATGTAATAAACGCTAAACCAAATAAAATATAATAGTATCTTATGTATATAAATTTATAAACGTGGATTTATTTTATTTGGTTCAAAGATGTGAAACCTGTTATTGTTGGAATTTTTTTTTATAAAATTGTAATTGTCTTTTAAGAAAGTAATTTATTATAACCCATAAAATACAATCCTTTGAATGGCTTTAAATGCACAAAGCACAATCAAAACGTCTCTCTTTCGTTATGTGGCTACTGAATACTGATCACTGGTTGACCAGTGAAAGTATTGGTCTTTATTAGTTTTATATTTTTAAAATGTAAAGTTGACTCTCATTTAATCTCTCTTTTTCCTTTTTTACATTTAAGGGTCAACGCAGAACTCAAGATTAACACGACTCTTCTAGATATCGTGCCAAGGACACGACAAAAGCCGCCCCACGCTTATACTCATAGTTATGTCTCTTTCCTTTGTTCTTCGTTTTAAAAAAAAATTAAAATAGTAAAATAAAGAAATTCTCTTAAATTTTATGGGCATCCAACTCAAAACCAATTGACAATTAGTGGAGAGATCCTAGTCTCTTATATATTATTCAATGTCTTTTCCAACTTCCGATGTAAGATTTATCTTACACACTCTCTAAAGATTAAGGCTTTGTGGCCAATTAACCTCTACATATCCCGATAAATTCAAAGTTGTTAAGGAAATACAAAAGATAAATTTATAGATGTGATTGAGAATGTGATTGAAGAACATTATTGAGAATGTGATTGAAGAACAAAAGAGCAAAGAGGTCCGACATGGTATAGATGTCGTTCTATGGAGGAAGAAAGGTGATATGTTCCAACATAAATTCAACTCAAAAGCTACATGGGAGCTGATACGAGAGGCATCTCCTCAAACTGCATGGTGGGAGGGGATTTGGTTCTCGTATGCGACTCCTAAATTCTCTTTCCAAGCATGGCTTGCGATTAAGAATCGATTGTCTACGGGTGATCGTATGCTTAAGTGGAATGTTGGTGCTAATGGTACATGTATCTTCTGCCAAAGCAACATCGAATCGATAAATCACATCTACTTTACATGTAGTTTTTCGGAAGAAATTTGGAGAACTTTGACTCACAAGTTGCTAGCGCTACAATATACAACAGATTGGAATCTCATTATGGGGTTATTGGTGGACACGTCGTATGACCATATTCATCTCTTCCTTTAGAGGTATGTATTTCAAGCATCACTTCATACTATATGGCGAGAGCGTAATGATCGGCGTCATGGGAAAACTCATTTGCCACCTATGCAATTGATCCATTTCATCGACAAGCAAGTTCGGAACCGTTTATCGACGATTAGAGCGATGAGTGATCGTAGATACGAAAGCAGAATGGAAGCATGGTTCGCTTAGAGATGATTTTATCCAAAATATCCTTGATGTAACACGTTCATATTTCAAAACAAACGATGCACTACTTGTAAAAACGGTTTTTTTTTGTTTGAATAAATTTTACATTCGATTCAAAAAAAAAAAATACAAAAGAGAAAAATAAATTTAAAAGATCACAATGATTTCTTACAAATTGTTTAATCGTTATTGCATTAGCTTATATTAGTAAAAGGGTTTTAATATGGATTCTGAAACCATAATATTGAATTTTTATTGGTCCTCTTTAGACATCTTTAATTGCACTATAATTACAAATATATTTAATCACACTTAGTTATCTTGATGCAATACATTTGAGTAGAAGTCTAGAACTACGAACAAATCAACCTTCTTTTAATGAGATGTGAAAGGAGATGAAATGTGATAAGTGTGATTGGTTGCATTAAGCCGAAATTCGGTAAACTTAAGAATCCATATTTCTTTTAATTTATTAAAGATTTCTTCTCCGTAATTTTTGTATTAATAGACAAAGCAATCATCATTACTTTCGCAGACTTCTAAGAAGGTTTCGAAAGAAGAAATTGATTAAACAACGTCAATGGGTTTTAGTGTGATGGTCGTCTCTATGGTCCCACTAATTGTAAGTTGCCAAAAAATAATACTAGAAGTTGACTCGCTCTATTTTTTCCACCTTTTAGGCTTGATTTGAAGTTGACTCGATGCAATATTTAATTCAGTAGTTACAGTTAGAAAAAGGTAAAAATATCTCAATTGGGCTAGGATAATAGACTAACTGAGCTTAATAAAGGCCCATGAAAAAAACACCAAGCCCACATTGGTTACAACGTTGTTACATTCACTGAATGTTCAGTATTTTGATCATTGATTAGTTGGTAGCTTAGTGATTTTAGTGTAAAAACATTTCTAGTTTGGTTTGGTTCTCTTGCAGTAGAGGATGATAATAGAGTCTTTTCTGGTTCAGCTTTGGTTTAAAGATGGTTTGTTAGCTAATGGCTCAGATAAGTAACCGTCTTTATAACGTACCGTCTTTGTATAATTTGTACCGCCTTAAATTGTACCAATCACCAAAGCGATACCAAATCTTTATCAACACTATTATACTCAGCTTATCGTTCCAGCTTATCGCTTCAGCTTACCGCTGTTAACCAATCTGACCAAATATTCTAACCGTTTGCACATGTCTCTTGTACATGGTGAATTTTTTTGGGATAAACGTGGGAGTTCCGAACTTTGGTTAATAATCTTCTGGGCACCTGAGTCAGATTTAGTAAATTTTATATTATACTCACGATGCCCATTAATAACTACTACGGACGAACCACATTCATCAATGGTCTACGAAAACAATGCACTTAAATTTATTAGACAAAGTACATAGGTAGTTTTACTTAATACTAGCACTTATGTAATCAAAGATTAATTATAACCAAATTGGACATCCTAAGCTAATCTCTACTCTTGACCGACCGGTAAATCATCGATCCAGTCTCCATAGATTTGGTTAATCTTCTTCGAGTCGGTCCACTTGTTTCCACAAGACTCTTCTGTTACTTGGACAGTCGCATTTGCAGCACCAATAGACACCAAAACCGGTCTTACCGTTTCCGATTCCATTTCCATCTCTTTAACCGGTTCCGGTCCAACCAACTCCTGCCAATTGGGTGGAGGTTGCCTTAAATCCTCGATTCCGTGAGCAAAACTGCATACTTCTCCTTTCCTACAATACCCAGCCCAGAATCTCTTACATATTCTCGTCTTGTAGAATATATTAGCAGTTCCTTTGTTCACAGGAAGAGCACGGTTTAACGATCGAACCATCCAAGGAGCCTGTGATTGTGACTGTGATTCAGATTGCGAATGCAAATCGATTTGTTCGTTGTTCATCTGGGGTTGATTCCAACCACTGTAAAGCGGTTGCATGAAGAAACTCGAATCCATAACAGATTAGTGATTGGCGGCGGCAGATTTGGGGGAGAAGAGATAATGTAAAACCCTACACGAAAATGGAGACCAAACGGATAATTTTAACTTTATCCGAAATATGTCGGGTCGAATACGGGTAGAATTGGATTTTAGGTATTAATGTTAGATTTATGAAAATTTAAGTTTGTTAGATTTATATAAGATCAGTGATTGAGGAAAAATATATTGAGAAAATTTTTGGTTTGATGATTTTATCAGTATAATCTTATTATATAAAGGAGAGTTTGCATAATTGTAACTCACGAGATCGCGACACGTGTTAAGTATTCGATTAGATTAAGACACATGTCAATTATTTAAATATGTAATTTTTCAATATCAAAATTGTTAATTACCCAAAAGGAAAAAGTTAAAATGAAAAAACAAGCATAAAGTAATTTTACAAATTGCACAGAACTTCTATACGAATAGTTATATAAAATATTTAGTTTAAATAATTTATAATAAAGAAAAATTTAACATAAAAAACAAATTAAGAAATGGAAAATAGCAAACTATAAAATTAAAAGGGACATTTACAAAAATGCCACTTTTTACAAGTCACTTTTCAAATATGCAACTCTTGAATTATTTTCTTACCAATATGCCACTTATAAATCCATTTAAAAACTTTATATCTCAAAATTCTCAATTTTAACAAACCTAAAACCTAAAAAAAACTAAAAACTAAATCCTAATATAACATAGTTAACCCAAACATAAATTTTTTAAACTTTTTTAAAAAGTGATAGTGGCATTTTTGAAAAGTGGAATGTCAAAAATGACATATCTTAAAATTTCTCTAATTAAAAATAGAAACGACCATGTTTCTATCGTTATATATAGGCAGATGTTTAACATATGTTATATCTATCGGGTGAACAAAATAATTGACTATGGATAGAAGTAGAAATAGATCAAGGAAAAAAACAAAGATAAGGAAAATTTGGTTAGTGGTGTGTTTTTACATGTTTAAAGTTTACGAAATAGCATTAAAGAAGGATCGTCAAAACATGTAAGAATGATTTAATTGTTATATCAATTAGTTTAATAATTTAAACCATATTTACATATATCAAACATGTATACTTTAATGATTTTCAAATTCTTCAAATTATATGAGATATAAGACTATAATTTTTCAAATGACATATGAACCTATAACTTTAGTTACTGCATTATCTATGTTAAGGATTGAATTAAGAATATAATATGTTTTTCCCTAAACTATTTTTTAACCATAACTATTTAGTGTTTTTACTATAAATTAAATAATTAATCTAGTACTATGATAAAAAAATCTCCAATTATTCAGCATTGTAATAGCCAAATATTAGTTTTTAATTTATTATGTATGTTCTTATTTTAAATGAATTATAAATATATATTTTTAATTATAATTATAAATATATTTTTTAAAAGAATAAAGAATTTTTTTATATATATTATTCATCCGCAACCGCTTGCAAACGCAAACGTTCGAAGAAAACAATTTTTGATTTTAAAAGAAAGGCTTGGAGGGGTATGAAGCAGTACAAAATATTTTTTTATCATCGTGGTCAAACGCCAATAACCACTACTACACCTAAAAAAATAAGTTTCAACCGTACCCGGAGTAGTTTTAGGCGGTTAAAAAAAAAAGAAACTGAAAAAGTTGTATGGGACGAATGTCTTGGTTGTGTGAATAGAAGACGACTGCACGGATCTTGGCTGTACCATATTAAGATCACCACAAAATTGCGAAATGAAATTATCGTTATAGTAATCCGAAATAAGCCTTGCAAAATGTGGTTCCTCATGGTACATCACATAGGACGAGTCTTTCAAGAATGTAAACCGGTTACATGTGCATACCGGGTTTTTTTCTGGGGTCCCATAAGACAAAGAATAACTTCTAAATGGAAGACTGACTAAACGAACCCTTTCATAAAAGAAAAGAAGAAACCAAGTTGACAAAAAAAAATTAATAGCAGTGCAATGATACTAGAAATAAAAATCAGATGTTAAATTTGGTAAGAATTTTAGATTCCTTACAATTTCTATGATTATCAACAACATTTTGATGTCAATCCGAAACTATGGAGTTGTTCCGGTTTAGGGTCTTGATTTTGTTTTGGAGATGAAAAAATTAGCTGTGTTTGTTATTAGTTTTTTTTGTCAGACCATCTCCAATGTAAATCTTTATATTTTTCTCTAAAATAGTCAAAAATATAGCATTCTCATATTTTCACTCCAACGTACACCTCTATTTTAGAGAATTTCTATTTTTTCCCTTATAATAGAGATATTTTGAATAAGACAAAAAAATCTCTATTTCTATCTCCAATTATAGAGAAAAAATGTAGAGATCTCTATTTTAGAGATGAAAATAGAGATGGGTTGAAGAGAAAATAAGGAATTGCTATTTCTATTTCTATTTTAGTAGAAGAAATAGAGATGGGTTGGAGATGCTCTCCATAGTCTAATATGCAGATATGAATTTATGTGACGAGAGAAAGATGACAGTAATGCAAACTATGTAGTATACTACATGTCCGAATCAATCTTTTTTTTTGTTTCGTTTAAAATGTTAACAAAGTGAGAAAAGAGTGAGATAAAAAATGAATATTGTGTGTGTTACACTTAACCATGATTGGTACTTAAGAATTCGCTAATAATGTTTCCCGGAAACAAACCGTGATTTGCGGATGTTTCAACGTCAATTAATTCAACATGGCTTAACTTAAGGCAAAAGACTATAAAATTTCAAATAGTAATGAGACTAAACAACCAATAATATTATTTCAAAATTAAGTGCATTATTTTTTAATTAACAACATAGTACAAAAACAATTTGAATATATTTATTTTTGAAATAATCACAAATTCACCAATCACAACTCATTGCAAACCAGCTCATAAGCTAAAAAAGACAACTCATTTCTCCACTCTTTTGACAAAAACATAACACCAAACATTAAACCCTTCAAAACACACAAATCTCACAAATCAAACCAAAAAAAAAAAAATGTCTCTGTTTCTTCTACTTCTCCTTCTCCAATTCATAACTCCATCATCACAATCCTCGATCCGAAACCTCCTCGAAGCTCGTGGTTTACCAGGTGGGTTGTTTCCAGACAACGTGGAGAGTTATAGTCTAGACGAGAAGACAGGAGAACTTGAAGTTCAGTTACAAAATCCTTGTTTTGCTCGGTTCGAAAATAGAGTTTACTTTGATAGTGTGATAAGAGCTAATCTAAGCTATGGTGGACTTGTTGGGCTTGAAGGTTTGACTCAAGAAGAGCTTTTTCTTTGGTTACCAGTCAAAGGCATTGCAGTGAATGATCCTTCTTCTGGACTTGTTCTTTTCGATATCGGTGTTGCTCATAAACAAATATCTCGTTCTCTTTTCGAAGATCCTCCTGTTTGTTATCCTCCTGGTAAGTTAGTAGCTTGGTTTTGAATAAATTTTACATTCAATTCAAAAAAGAAAAATTTGTTGTAACTTTTGGTTCCTCATAATGTAAATTGTTGTCTTAAGAAAATATGTTTTTTTGTTGTTGTAGGAACTATAATGGAGAAGATAGAGAAGAGTAAAATGGATATTCAGCTTCGGAGATGAATGAGTTTTATTTTTTGGGGTGTGTGAGATTCAAAGCTAGATCTCTCTTTGAAACTTGAACAAAAATGTGGTTTTTTTTTCGTTGGGTTGTTTGGGAAAAAGTGGAAAATGTGGGGGAATATGTGTAAAATCTGGAAAGATGGGAGGAAAATTTTGGAACTTTGTATAAACTATGGGGTCCATAAAGTAATCAATTTTGTCACTTGTCATTTTAACATTTTTTGCTTTATATAGGAATATCCGAATATATATATATAGAGTGGCTACTATAGAGTACTTTATTCCATTTACTTAACTTTTGCTTTAATATTTGAAAATGATGGTTTTGGTTTTAATCATTATCCTCTAACGTAATCATTGACGTAGAATTACGCTTTGAATGATGCGTCTCGTATGTGGTGCACCAAACACAGCTGTAACACCTACAAGAAGAAGATCTATTATTATTTTCCCTTCATATCCCTATTAGTGCATATTCAAAATATTTTGAAACATTTACGAAAATGCCACTTTTAACATTCCACTATTGAATTATTTTTTTACACTTATAAATCCGTCTAAAAATCTTATATCTCAAAATTTTCAATTTTAAAAAATGTTTTGATCATTCACAAACTTTAAACCAAAAAAACTAAACCTTAATATAACATAATTAATCTAAACATAAATGATTTAAATTATTTTGAAAAAGTGATAGTGACATTTTGGAAAAGTGACATTTTTGATAGTGGCATATCTTTAAAATTTCTCAACATTTTTTTATAGTAGTTAAGAAAATTTGTTTGATAGTTTTTTTAATTCTTTTATCTGTTTGATAGTCTTACCTAATAGAATGGTAGTCGTTGAAATTAGATAACCTAATCTATTATTTTAATTATCTTTTGTTCACCCCAATATTCATTCATGTGAATCGAATTGGCAGTATGCATTTTCTTATTTTTTGCTCAACATCACCTTATCATTAATTCAAGTTTATACCGGTTTACCAGCCTCTATTAAGTACCCAATTTGACACAATTACACACGATTTAAGACGAATACAATTTTTTTTTTTTTTTTTGATAGCTGTTTTAGAATACATAAAAGAATAGATACAAGGTTTATGAACAAAAAGACCATTGCAACAAGAAACTAAATGAACCTCATCAGAGAAATTCTGAGTAGTAGGAAGAACAATTCTAACGGTCGAATTCATACACAAATACAATTTATTGACATATATCAACATTTAAATATTTGGAGGAAAATGTTTTAGGTTCATTTAAATACAATTTATTGACATATATCAACATTTGCGCCTAACCTCAAATTTTAGGTTCATAATGGTCGGATAGCGCTGTTTAGGCCAGATTACTAGCTTACGCTTATTGACATTGCAGGAGAAGTGGTACATATTTGATAGAGATTCATGTTGGTGTAACAAAAAGCAACTCTAGAAAAAAGACAGCGATTTATCATGCTTGGGAATAAAGAAGCTCTAGAAAACATACGAGCATTTCTCTACGGGCCAGCCAACTCACTCGTACCATTGACAAAGAGATATGTAACAGAGTAAGCTCTCTTTGATACCATGATAATTTGAACAGGGGCGTCTATTTACGTGTGCAAGTAGTGCGGTCGAACAGGGCCCATGATTTAGAAGCGCCTAATTTTTTATTTTTTTATATATATATATAAGTATATGTTATTAAAAATATTTGAGGTTGTTAGCCATTAAAGATTTCAAAAAAAAAAAAATTCTATTTAGACAACCAAATATAAAAAAACTAAATTAAGGATTACTTACATTTGATATATATAATTAACATAAGAAATGATGTAGGAATTAATATCAATTGTTAATATTAAAGGAAAATGTCTTTTGAATAAATTGGGTAAAAATATTTTTACTTGACTACATTTATATATTTTTTATTAATTAGATTTGATATATATATTAAAAGTTTTTTAAAAATTGTTCGCCGATTCTCTAAAAAAAGAGTTTTTGCAAACACTTTCATAACAAAACAATAAATAAAATTGATTAAAGCTTCACAATGCGCCGTCTTTAATCATTCAAGACAACATCTTAAATTACTTTTATATTTTTATTTATTTACTTAATTATGTTGTTTATGATGTCTAATATACTAAACATTCTTTTTATTATATTTCTAAGTAAATTTATCCTTCAAGTCTCAAAGTCAAACTAAAAAAGATTCGACGTGATTCTTCTTTGATCGATAAAAAGAATGACTTTGTTTAAATATAATTTTTTAGCTGTAATTGAATGAATGAAATAATTTTCAGTAATAAAATTTTATTTTTTGTAAAAAAAATAAGAAAAAGAATATTTATGATTATAAAATATTCATTACGATATATTATAGGTATTTTTTTAATATAATTAACGTGTAAAAACTAATAATAATTAAGGCCTAATTTTGATATTTGAACATGACCTCTATTGAGTTTGAGACGGTCCTGAATTTGAAGCTAGTTTGTCCTCTTCAATGTTATTGTGATATTTTATTCTAAGCTTCATGATATTTTTTTATTACCATAATTACCTATGTTTAATATAAAGGTACTACCGTTTTTTTTCCTTTAATATTTTTTTCCTGGGGTAGATTTTCTAATTTCATATTTTGAGTTCCAATCTAAACAACGTCGTTTGTTCCTGTAACAGCATTACCCTGAGGGGTAATTGCATTAAATTGATACGTTAGGTTTTAAGAGCATCATTATAGGTGGTAAATAGGAGAATTTATAGTGGGTTTCTAACTGAAAAACCCATTAAATAAATGGAAATGGGCTTAATTAGCTTAAGACCGGTTCTAAATTTAGCTATTATGGAATATCCGGTAAATATAGGTGACGTGGGAGGCTCTGATTGGACAAAAATTATAGACAAAATGAAAAAAAAACCTTCCCACGCGACTTTGGTTTTTCATTCTTCTCTCTCTCTCGATCTTCTGTCAACAAAATCAAAGATGATAAAAATTAGGGTTTCAATCCATGGATCCAGTGAAGAATCATCAAAGAATCACTCGGATTTTTGATCCAGTGACAACTATATTTTTGATCCGATGACGAATCAGTCGGAATTTGGTTCATCAAATCGTCTTCTCCAAAGTCTCTGTCATGGTACGAGTTCTCTGATTATAGCCCTGTTTTTTGACTTGCCGCTGCGGCAGCGGTAGCGACAAAAAAAATAACAAAGAAATCAGTGATGAAATTGGAGCAACATCATCGACGGAGCAATTAAGGTGCCGCTACGAAGAAGAAATTAAGAGGAGTTGCTGCCGCTTGATTTTTTACCGTCAACATTAGGTGCCGCTGCGTCTCCGGAAACAAGATCGACGATGAAGTCTCCACATGCTTGGGCTTCAAGCAATTGATATTTTAAGTTTTCTATTGTTAAATTATTAGCCGCAGCGGTAAGTCAAAGAACAGGGCTTATATGTTTAGATCGTAGTTAATTTGTGGACAGATTTGGGATTTCATGTAATAGAAATTAGGGTTTTGATTTGGGTTGTTGCATGTGATAAAATTTGGGGATTTTCGATGTGATAGAAATTAGGGTTCTTTGGTTCCAATTACAACCGTAATCTGTGATCTTTGCTTCAATTTGCATAATTGTTTGGTAATTTAGTATGTACAAATCTGTGATTAGGTTTGATTTGGAATTTGAGTAGGTTCTCTTGACTCTGATTAGGATGATGGAATTCAAGTATCTAAACACCTCTTTCTTTTGCAGATTATGTAGCTGTAAGGGAAAAAAAGAAGCTTTGAATGAAGCGTTAGGAGCAAAAGCAAGTCAAGATGGGAAATTTCAAACCTTTTCTCTTTTGATTTCGTTTACTTTGTGTTTAGGTTTTTGAAGCATTCATCAACTCTTGTTTCTTCTTAATTCGTATAGCACCTGTTATTGTGGTATATAGTCAGCTTTTTCTACTTCTTATAGCACCTGTTTTTGCAATTATCATATACTGTGTCTTGATGATATGTCATGATTACAAGTTTATTTATAGATAGAATATGTATGCCTTGATTTCTCAGTATCTGCCAGATTGTTTCTTTTAATCCATGTTATTTGGTATTGTTGATTGCAAATACTTTGAAAACGGTAGAATCATGAAATCAGTTTAAGCCTTCTTATTTTTTTCCTCTGTTCTGTGTTGTGTATTAAACTGTTTTCTCTCTTTAATCTTACAGGTGAAGTTTACTCGAGAGGAGCAAAAGAAAATTATGGACCGAAAACACAATATCCGAAACATGTCTGTCATTGCTCATGTTGATCATGGTATTAATATGATCTTTTTAGTTTTGCTTCTTTTGTTGTGGATTTATTAAGTTATTCTCTTCTTCTTCTTTTTCTTCTGGTTTTATTTAGGTTCATTCTACTTTCTGTGTTGTTTCAAACTCGTGTTGATAATGTAGCTATGTTCACTCTACGTAAGTTTTATGCTCAGCATCTGGTTTCTCAAAAAAAATTCATAATCACCAAAAAGACAACAAACTAAATTAGGGTAAATATGTTAATCCCAATACACTTTATAATAAAAAAATTCACATATTACCCTAACATATTACCCACCTATAATGATCCTCTAATTGGCAATACACTTTTAGTTTGGTTTTTCTAGGTGATATGAAAATGCTTTGAGTTTTCTTTTGCAATTGTTTTTCATTACCTAATTATAAATTTGTTGATGGTTATTAGACCTCATTCCCCATTAAACTAAAAAGAGTCGGAAAAAACTAAAAAGAGGAAAGAAGACGGCTCCTCTTTACCCATGGCTAATGTGGCATCTTTGGAAAACTAGGAACTTGCTGCTGTTCGAAAACAGAGCATACTCAGAACTTGACGTGGTTTCAAAAGTGTTAGTGGATACTCGAGCATGGCAAGAGGCGCAAGGGCTTTTACCTATGACCCCAGCTAAATTGCCTCCTAAACCGATCCTCCATCCTGGTCTTAACAATCATACAATCCTCTGTTTTGTCGATGCCGCTTGGAAGGCTCCAACTTTGGACTGCAGTACAGGATGGGTGTTCACCTCTCAAAGCAAGATTACCTTGCTCCATGGCTCTGCTACGATTCAGTCTGTTCATTCGGCACTCGGAGGCGAAGCCTTGGCTCTCAAAGCCGCTTTATACGCAGCTAGGACCGCGGATTTCTGAGATCTTTGCATCTTTTCGCACTCCCAAACGTTAATCACTCTTCTCAACTTCGGGAAAGTGGTCAACGAATTGAATAGCATCATCTATGACATTAGGTGTTTGATGAGGTCCTATTCTCTATCTATCTTTTTTCGGTATGTACCCCGCAAAGACAATATAATTGCGGACAAACTCGCCAAAGAAGCTCTTGCTTCTCTAATGTTCTCCTTTGAATGAAAAATTTGGTTTGATCAAAAAAAAAAAAAAAAAAAGGGGGAAAGAAGACGGGTCACTAAGTGAGCCAAAAACTGTTAATGAGCTTATTGTTGATTAAGGGCTCATTAAGCCCAAAATATATTCGATACGTGACTAACTATATATACTCGTCTGAGTTGTTTCTCTCGAGATCAAAAATTTTCGACCGAATATTCCAAATCGCATAACCTTCGGATTACGATGTCACCGAGCGTGAATACGGAGGTCGTACCACCAAACGGAGGAGATCTTTCCTCATTAGTATGTGCTTGAATCTGATCGTATTTATAGGAAATATTACATTTTTATTAGGTTTTTGTAATTGGTTAAGTTATTATTTAGATATTTCTTTCCCTCTGTTTTCTTCATTACGTAAGCTCTAACCCTAGCTAACAATCTTTTCTACAATCGCATATTCTATAGGTTAGTTAAGGATATGTGTTTAAGGAACATTGATTTTATTATCTATTGGATTATCGTGAACTTACTTCTATCCTCTATCAAATTAATTGGAGATTGATTTCTTGGTTAAATATGCTTGATTCATACTAGGTTGGAACTTGGAAGTGTTTGTTTGTAATGTTTATGGGTTCTTAGGGTGATAGCATCTGTATTTGAATCTGCTGTTTTTTTTTTTTTGCTTGAATTTGATATGTAGAGAAGCAGGATTTGATATCTCAACTGAATTTGCTCCTTTGTATTACAGTTATTGGAAAATCTACCAATTCTGCTTGCTGGGATTTGGACCGAGGATAGTGATTCGCAGCTAAAGGCAACAAATATCTTGCGGAGGCTGGTTTCGACTGGTTTGTACCTTATGTTATTAATAATCAGTAAGTATATAACAATCAACAATTTGGTTATATATAGTTTTTTTTTTTTTGGTAGGTTATAAACCTCATACGGATGGTGTTCTACAACTTAAAGTTGTTCCTCGTGTGGCAAAGTTTCTTTACAGAGATGACTTCCCCGAACTACAGGTGAGAAAGCTTTTGCATCTCGTTTTCATCTACGAGTTTGATACATGTGTTAACGTAATTTTGCTGGTCAATTTTCTACTTGTGTTTAGTATGAGGCAGCTTGGGCGCTAGTCAATATTACTTCAGAGACATCAGATTACACACTCGCCATATTCGAAAGTGGCGGTGTCACGAAATTCATCCAACTTCTTGGCTCTGCCAATGAGGATATCCGCAAACTAGTATATTTCTCAATCACCACTCTCATCTCTTTGTTTATCTTTGTTGGTAAATTCAATAAATCTGACACAATTCTGCAGTGTGTGCTTTTTTCATGAATATAGGCGGTTTGGGCATTGGGAAATATTGCTGGAGGGTCAGCAATCTACCGTAGTTCTGTCCTGAATCACAATGCCATGATGCCTCTTTTGTCTCAGTTCAATGAGCATACAAATCTCTCAATGTTGAGGAAAGCTACGTGGACCTTATCAAACTTGTGCAGTGGGATGCCAAATTTTGAACAGGTTTCCTAATTATACACACTAAATAAAACCAAATCTTGGAGACTCCATATTATTTTATAACATGTTTCTGAATTGTCGATTCTTTACGCTTTCTGAGCCAGATAAAACCAGCTCTACCGGTTCTTGAACGCCTAGTGCAATCAACAGATGAAGAGGTTCTCAAAGATGCATGTTCGGCTTTGTTAGGCTTCTCTCATTATACAAACGGTGACCTGCAAGCAGTTATCGATGCAGGCGTCATCCCTCACCTCATCAAGCTCTTATCGTAAGTATTTGATTGCGATTTTAATTTTTTACGGATAGCAATAATGGCATGGCATGATTATGTTATCTGAATTATGTGGTATTCCTTCTTCCTTTTCTTAGCCATTCGTCGCCATTAGTGCTGTTTCCTGCTCTTCGTACCATTGCAAAGATTGTAGCCGGAAATGATTACCAGACTCAGGTGCATATAATACATCATTTTCAGGAAAAAAAAAGAATCTCTCGACTTATAATATTCTTTTAACAGACGGTTCTCCACCACCAAGTGGTGCCTTGTCTATTGAACCTTTTAACAAACACTTACGAGGAGAGTATCAAGCAGGAAGCTTGCTGGACTATTTCAAACATCACAGCTGGGAATTCAAACCAGATACAAGTGAGTTTTATTTAAATACGATATTTAGCGACTTTTGTTAGTCGATAAATAGGTCTAATTTAATTTAAACTCGAATTTGTAGGCAGTGATTGAAGCAGGTATAATCCAGTCTCTTGTTGTGGTGCTTCAAACCGCCGAATTCAAAGTTAAAAAAGAAGCTGCTTGGGGAATCTCAAATGCTACTTCTCGTGGCACTCACGATCAAATCAAGTAAAACCTTGGGAAAAAAACTAAAACTAAATGTTTCCATTTAGAAAAAAAAAATCAAATCTGAAACTCTTTTATTATTGTTGTTGTTTGTTTCTTTTTAGGTTTATGGTGAGCCAAGGCTGTATCAAACCGATATGTGATCTTCTTACCTGCACGAATCCAAAAATCATAACGGTTTGCTTATATGCGCTAGAGAACATTCTCGTGGTTGGAGAAGCAGGGAAGAAATTGGGTCATACAGGAGACGATAACATCTACGCTTCAATGATAGATGAAGCAGAAGGACTTGAGAAGATTGTGAATCTTCAAAGTCATGACAACGATAAGGTATACCAAAAAGCTGTCAAAATTCTCAAAACTTTTTGGACTGAAGGCAACGATGAAAATCACACTCCGTTTGGGTTTGTGTTGGTATGAATAAATCATTTGTTTTGCTGCTTTTGAAGAATAGTTAAGTTGGTTTATTTAGTTTTATGTTGACTGCTTATTTCACCCCTTCCTGATAGCACTAAACATATTTCTCCCCAGACTTTTTACTTCTCTATTCTAATGCATAAAGTTTATAAACTCTTCATAAAACTACTTGAACTATTCTAACTCTTTAAAATTATTCAAATGAAATTGGTTAAGCCTAAACCATCCATTAAACCGTACCCCGGTTCATTAACCACTAATTAGATTATAGTTAAATTTGTAAACAATTAATGCAAAAAAAATTACATATTGAAAATTGTTAAAATATAAAATAAATTTTTTTTTGGTGAATATATAAAATAAAATGTTTCACTTGAAAAAGAATATAGTTAGATTATAAATTGACGTTATTAATACTTTGAAAATAAACATGTTTGAAATTCTAAATTACTTTGAAAAATTAATTTAATTTATAATTGGTAATTTTTTTGAATTATGAGTTAGACTTTTTAGCCATTACCTGTAATCTATTTTTTTTTGGAGTGTGTTGGTGCTAGGTTTTGTATCAAACCTGGCCTTCGATGGGCCAACAATTATAACTTAAAAGCTTATTGGACTTTATCACTAAGATGAGCTTATTAAAACAGTTAGTGAATATAGAGAAAGCTGCGCACTGAGAAGATGAGCACGCTAGGAAGATAATCATGATCAGCAGTAAGAGTCGGTCGGAGAGATCATCTTCTTGAGTTGTGCCACCACGTCATAGTCATATAGGGCCTTTCCTCGTGACTATAGCTGCGAGCATACTGGAACGGTTGAAGAGATCGAGGAGGCTATATAAAGATGGGAGCTGACTTGAAAAAGACGCACGGAAACTCAATTAGGCGAGATCGAGAGAAAAACCATCATACTAGCTTTTATTGTTATATACACATTTTCTACCATAAAACTTTTGTATTAATCCTGATATTCGTATCATATTAATATAAATCCATTTCTTAATGTTCGATACGGTTTATTCTAAAGTTCGTCACGAGAATCTAAACCTAAATCTCCATTTCTTATTATCAAATTCTTAGTTGCGGGTTTTAGTATCCACAATTTGGCGCGCCAGGTAGAGGTTGAATTCATGTCATGAGGGTCAAATATACAAAGTTGATGCCAAATTTTCCAAATGCAAATTGTGTATTAGTTGAAAAATAAAAAAAACTAAAACAAAAATGTGGAGTTAGTAATCGTGTATGTGACAGATTAACCTCTCTCTCTCGTTGGTTCGATCGAGAATCTTCTATCATCGTTTCCTAGCTCCAGCTCCGTCTGGGTTTTTTCTTCTGAATGATCAATTTCTAGCTTCTAAAAAAAACTATGTATTGAAAATTGTTAAAATATAAAATAAAATGTTTCACTTGAAAAAGAATATAGTTAGATTATAAAATGACGTTATCAATACTTTGACAATTAATTTAATTTATAATTAGTAATTTTTTTGAATTATGAGTTAGACGTTTTAGCCATTACCTCCCCCTGTTCCAATATATTAGATGCTTAAAAGATTTTTACTTATTTTATTTTATTAGATGTTTTACTAATTTCTATGTAGAATTTAATGTTATTTGACTCTTTAAATTATATAATATTTTATATTATTGGTTGCAATATAATTTAAATTTCTTATTTAATATTTTTTTAATTCAAATCATCTCACAAAATGGGGTGGAGTGAGTATTTTTATTTTTTTAGTGTATTTGTTGATAAAAGAAAAAACTAAAACAAAAATTTGGAGTTAGTAATCGTGTATGTGACAGATTAACCTCTCTCTCGAATCTTCTATCATCGTTTTCTAGCTCCAGCTTCGTCTGGGTTTTTTCATGTCTGATCCTTGAATTGGATCGAATATTTTGAGATTTGATCTGATTTTCCGTTTAAGGAACGATTTGGGTTTTGGATTTCAATGGGGGATAATCGTTTGTTAGGGTTTTGGGCGATTGGGTTTTTCCTAATCGGAATTGCGAATGCTTCGATTCACGATTATAAGAACGAAAGGTTCACTGTACGTGCCAATGCTCGATTCTTCCATGGCGGAAGCGAAGGTCTTTACGCTTCCAAGTTTCAGGATCTAAATACTTCTTCTTCTCATGATAATCCTCTTAAAGGCAAATCCTTCATTAGGTCAGTTTCATGGATTTTGGAGTAGAATTGCTAGGGAACATTAGTATTGTAATGCTTAGAGGATAATATTGGAGTATTAAGCTTGTATAGTCATGAATTGCAGTACCTCTATAGCTAAAGTTGTCTCTTTTATTTAGGTTTGATGATGTTACGTTTGTGAGGACGATGGAATCGGCGAGCAAACAGAATGCAATGCAGGCAACTGCAGGGTTAGTGGAAGCTATAATACTCGAGGTGAAAGACCGTGAGAGAATTGGTGGATCGTTTCTCAAAACCGAATCGATTTGTTGCACGCCTGAGCTTGCTGATGCTGGATCTTGTAGTCTAGGTGAAGTTATTCTTAGGAGAGATCCTAACAATTCTGAATGGCCGAGACAGATTAAGACGTTCTTTAAGGGGAATAAGACGGAGGTTAATATGTCCCCGGAGACTGTGGTTATAAACAAGACTGGGATGTATTATCTTTACTTCATGATATGTGATCCGGAATTGGATGGTACGATAATCAGAGGAAGAACAGTTTGGAAGAACCCTGATGGTTATTTACCGGGAAAGGTGTCTCCTTTGATGAATTTTTTCGGATTCATGTCGTTAGCGTACCTTTTACTTGGCCTAGTTTGGTTTCTCCGGTTTGTTCAGTTTTGGAAAGATATAATTCAGCTGCATTATCATATCACTTTGGTTATTGCTCTTGGTATGTGTGAAATGGCTGTTCGGTACTTTGAATATGCTAATTTTGACGCAACCGGAAGAAGGCCAATGGACATTACATTGTGGGCGGTGACATTTTCGTCCATAAAGAAGACGCTTTCTAGGCTTCTTCTTCTGGTCGTCTCTATGGGTTATGGTGTAGTGAAGCCTACCCTTGGTGGGATAACCTCAAGGGTACTTCTTCTTGGGGTTATTTATTTTGTCGCAACAGAAGCTCTTGAGTTGGTTGAGCATTTGGGAAACATTAATGACTTTTCTGGAAAAACATTGATATTTTTGGTGATTCCCGTGGCGTTACTGGATGCTTGCTTTATTCTGTGGATTTTCTCATCATTGGCAAGAACCCTTGAGAAACTTCAGGTAAGATATGCGTAAGCCATCTACAAAGATCCAGTTTGTCTTACTTTTTGTAGCTGCTCATTTGTCTAATGTTCATTGCAGATTAAGAGAAACATGGCTAAGCTTGAGCTTTATAGGAACTTCACCAACGCGCTTGCTATCTCTGTTCTGCTCTCTATTGCTTGGATTGGTTTTGAGGTAACATATTACACTAGTTACTGACTCTTGTGTATTACTTGAAAGTCCAAGTTAAACGAGTGTAACTGAAATCACATTCTTCTCTGTCTCTGTATCAGCTATACTTTAATGCAAATGACCCTCTAAGCGAATTCTGGCGAATGGCGTGGATCATTCCAGCTTTTTGGAATCTACTTTCTTTTGGTTTGTTAACAGTCATATGCCTCCTTTGGGCTCCTTCCAATAATCCTACCAGGTTCTTATACTTTCTCTAAACTTTTACTCAAATGTTTTAGACTTTAGTGGTTCCAGTGGTCAACTGTCAAATATGTCAAGATTCAAGATTCTTGTTAAGTATTCACGAAGAGATCATATATTTGCACTCAGCCGAACTCTAATTGGTTTAAATCTTGCAGGTACTCATACTTAGCGGAAACAGGGGACGAGTTTGAAGAGGAAGGTATATCATTGACGGGTAGCGGAATCAAGAGTACAGGCGATATTGAAAGGAATGAACTTCTATATGGGCTTGCAGATGACGTTGAAGAGGACAAACGCGAGTAAACTCTCGGTAACAAGCATTAATAGCTGATATACAAATGGTCTATACCTCACCGAGGAGTTTTTAGTGTATGTCCTGCATCCCGGTTTGTAACCTTCGTGTAAATCTTTTAACCGTTGTACCTGAGTAAGTTGCTTTCTGACCCTTAAGGACTTATTTACTCAGATCAAAGTTCTTGTAATCTTATCTGTTTAGTGTTAAAGGACAAAAGTTTTATTGAAGAGCTTCTGCAATACAAAGACTGCGTGGTTACAGAGTGTCGAAGGAATTTTTTTTACATTAGAGACTTGAGATATTCGTTGAGACCGGGAAGTTGTTGATCATCATTGTAGGTGTACATCAACGGAACTGTTCTTGCAATGTTGAGACAAGCTTTTGAGAATGACTTTGAGAATGGTCTTGGATTCAAAGAATCCTGGTTCAAACATTTCCATGCTTTAGATATCTTCTGGAAAACATGTGTTCTCACTTCATCAATGGTCGATCCCTTGTGCTCGTTCAGGTAACACTCAACATATGATACATCAATCCCATCTTGGTTCTCATCCTGTTATAGCACACAAAACTATCTCTAAGATTTGATATCTAGTTTTGGATCCTCTAGTCATTAGTATCACTAGTTCAGTATTACCCTGGCAATTCCGAGATCATCCCAGAGCCTGAGAATTGTAGCTGCAGATGATACAATCCTCGGGTTGCTCTCAAGTAGTTCGACTTTATCGCTTGTTAGTTCTTCGCCCAATAAGAAATATGCATGGAGCATCACCAAATGAACTCCTGAACTCACAACTCCATTTGCCAAATACTCTTTGGTATTCGGTAAGTAACCCGAATTAGACCATTTTGCTTCAACCAAAAATGCTTTACACAAACTTGCCCACTGAGAAACAAAGGCATTGTAATGTTAATAGGGTTTAAATACAAAAAGTCTATAAACATGACCTTGTCTTGAATGATAATTACCGATTTTCGAAGAGAGTCTGTTGGGTTCCAACCATGTGATTCATTAACCTTCATGCTAATCTCCATAGTAATCATGTCTAGAGCTTCAAAGCAAACCTTCATGTATCTCGGTAGCTTCTCAAGTCCCTCATGGTCCCATCTAGAATAATGTTTTAATTATCGTATAAACACTTCGAAAAACAAAGAATGTACCGCCGACAATAAAAAAAAAAAGAGTTTATGCACCTCTCAACAACTTGTGTGAAGATGGTGAGTTCTTCTAGCTTTCCATAGACATCGAAAATGTCATCTATAATGTAAATGAGTGATATCGGTTTAGTTAGATTAACCCTTTGTTCGGATAAGGTGGGACCTTGAAGAATTTCAATGGAGCATGTGTGCCATCTCTCTGGCTGGTTTCTAGCCTTCCTCAGCTCTTTCTCCAAACCAAGCTCTCTCCACCATCTGATAAATGAAAAAACTCATAAAAAAGTCTTATGTCAAATTCACATATTCTTAAAACATAAAGTAAAATGATCTTTAGGATGTATCATTTCTTAATTTTACTTGAATGTTTGAGACATTTCTTCTTGAATCAACGACTTCAACATAATGGAGTCGATGTCAGCCACTCTTAGTACATATTGTAACCACTCATTATTTTCTCGAC
Source organism: Draba incana (assembly GCA_963576765.1). Taxonomy (NCBI): domain Eukaryota; kingdom Viridiplantae; phylum Streptophyta; class Magnoliopsida; order Brassicales; family Brassicaceae; genus Draba; species Draba incana. The sequence continues at coordinate 3,650,081 of OY755215.1, read as the reverse complement.
CCGGAGTTTTGATCATGCTTATGAACCTCTTTGACGTTAATCTTCTTAATGTTTTATGGCGAGATTTCGTCAGAGAACTCATTAGATCTCGCTCTTGATGATATTCTTGACCCAAGCAAAGTTCATAAAGACGGTTAAATGAGAATTCTCTCAAATTATCGAGTGTTTCTTCGCCTTCTACACCGAGCTCAGCAGCTTCATACAATTCTATTAGACCCTTCACATCGTTTTGTAAGTTATCTTCAAATCCAGTCTTCTTTTCTAGGATGTTTTCAAAAATACCTAAATGTTTCATAAGCATTGTAACCGTAAATACGAATGATATATACGAGCAATATGTAGTAAATATTTTTACGTGTTAATATTGCATACTTTCATGGACATTGTAACCTTCTTGTCTTAGCAATCGAAAGCAAAGCGCGACCTCACTTAGATCTCGGCCATAATATCCGTAGAATTGGGTGCATTTACTGTAGATCGTGTGAAGGGTCTGACTGATCTCGTGTTGAAAATGGAGATCGATGCCTAAACCTTGAATGGTATCAATCATCTCCAAACTCTCGAGTGGATCATCCCGGTTTGCACTCAGTATATTCTTGACCTTCTTAATATATAATTCGTGTATATATTCCTACAAGATTAAAACACATTAATTCTTTTGAAAATGGTGTGATATTACAAAGGAGTAAGAAGCAAACATAGTCTATATATATACATACTATGGATGTCTTATGATCAAACCGGTTCAAAGGCTTAGAAACCGAAGCGTAGACATAGCTTGGAGTCGATATTTTAGTAGTATTTTTTGGGGAAGAAGAAGCAATTGTACTACGAAAGTTTGAAGTTACAAAATTTGAAGGATTATTTGGATTTGTAGAGGCAAAACAAGAAAGTGGGCTTATTATGGGAGCTATTAAGGCCATGATGTATGGAATTAAGCTCTTTATGATACTGGGGTTAAACTTGAAACGAAATGGTCTTATACATATGACTTAGAAACTATAGACGAGTGGAGGATGAAGGATATAGGGGATTGGGGCATAACCAAAACACATGTTATCAATTTATCATGTTTTACATACATATTGGGGCCACATACACAGAGCCGTGCCTATAGACTTAGGAAAAAGACATTCGCCTCCAGCCCCCAAATAATTTAGAAATTTTAGGGCACCGATTTTCTAACTTTTAGTCATAGTAGGTTATACAAAATTTGGTTAGTCTACCATAATATCCCTACCTAAGTTTGAAACTCCTAAATTTTCCTAATTTTTTCATAAAAGATCTTTTTTCAGTGTTATTATTTGGGTTTTTACAAGTATTATTATTTATTTATTAAAACTCTAAGATTTATATTATTCTTTTATGTGTTAGTCTTCGCCAGATTTTGATTTCACGTGTTTTTTTCTTCCAATTCTTTTTGTATTTTCAATTTCAAATAAATTCCTCCTATTAATTATCTTATATTAGTGGTGTGATTTAGTTTTTAATTATTCTATCGATTTTTGATTTTGTTATACTCATGTCTCTTTATGACAAATACCAACTGTTTATTTAGTGTTCCCATTGTATTTTAACATTATTTATTGTTTCACATTTTTTTTTTTGGTTTTGCTAAATGATTGAACCTATTTTATAAAAAAGGTTGAATAACTTGGCTACCATATATATAGAAAAAGACTTGGGTTCGGCAATTTGTTTATGAAAGAGTTCATAGAAAAAGAATTTTTTTGTCATATTTATATTTTTGTTAACACTTTAGATTTTTCTCATTGGTTTTAGACTTTGTTTATCATCATTTTTCAATTAGTTAATTTTATTGTTTAGAACTACCATTAAAAACAATATTGAAATCCCTCGTTTTTTAATTCGTCTCGGGACTCTACAAGTCTTGGCACGGCACTGCACTGCACATACATATTTTTTATTTATTTATCGAGTTAATAATTTATCAAATATTAACATATCGAATTTCAACTGTACTATGAATTGTCTTTCTTATGACGGAATACTATGAAATTTCTTAGCCACAATAAACACATCTTTATTACAGGACCACCAAAGCAAACGTTCGAGTTAAAATGGCCTGCGTGGGGACGGCTGATAGTCATCTCAGCTGAAAAACGCCAAATCCGTTAGCAATCAGCACCGGTTTAGTCACGGTCATGTTCAAACAAACGGTTATGGTTTAGTGACCAATCGTAGTATTCGTCTAGATATCATCCAAGGTCTCAAGCGAAACAGAGGAGAATTGTGATGATTTCTCAAATCTTCCCACAATAATTTTCTCTCTTCAAGTATATCTAAAGCATAAACATGTAAACAGAAGAAGGCAACATTTTCCTTGCCTTCTAGAGGAATTGAATAGGTGATCATTTGATCGCTTTGAAAGATTGGAGTTAAAGCACATTATCCTTCCAAAAGACCCAAAGACGGCTTTGTCGATGAGACTCATCGTTTGAAATAAAAGAACATTCTTATTGTTTGAGCTTGTTACATATGTTTCTAATAGGTGACTCCATTTATCAAGTGAATAATCAAAGTCAAATTCGTTGAAGATCTTTTTTCTTCTTCTTGTGTTTGTCAATCAAGGGAACATAATACAAATGATAAGGTAAAAATCAATATTTAATGATAACATCTTTTTTTATTTAAACAAAACAAAAGATGTTAAAAAATGATGTTATCATTTGAGCCTTAACGTAACATAAATTAAGACCTCAAATGATAACATCTTTTTTTAATCTTATGTCTTTCATCTTTTGTCTATTGTCTGTCGTTTGTTGTCTGTTGTCTGCCGTGTCTTTTAGACAATTGTAAAAGATTGAATGGTGAAAATGATTTTTTTAACATCTATGAATTAAAAACTAATGTTTAAATTGTTTATATCAATTGAAATTAATTATATAATTAAATTAAAAAGAAATCTCAAGAGAATCTTGATAAAAATTAGAATAACTAGTCTTTTAAAATTTCTTATTTGATATTATTTGTCTTAAAAATGTTTTCTTTTCTTGTCTTTTTTAATTAAAAATAAGATAAAATTGATTGACTGAATTTTATCTTTAAGACATAAGACATAAGACATGTCCATTAAAGGCCTAAGTAACTAAGAATTGGGCTATCTTAGCTTTTCATTAAATAAAAATTATCTTAGTTAATTTTATGTACAATAAATTAAATTTTCAAGACTAAAATGTTCAATAATTAATAGTCAATCTAATGATATTCATGAAAAGATATTTTAATCTTTTTATAGTCACAAACTCTTAATTAGAATCACTCACGCACCTCAGCTTATGGTTGTTATATATATCCTTAACCCCATTAACACATTCTTGTATACAAACAAACCTCATATATAGGTTTACGAAGTAAAGAACATTTAAAAAAAAAAAAAAAATATTCTCATGGCAAGAACTATGCCGTTGTGTCATGATAAGCCGTTTGATCCAACCAACAAATTGAACATCCTGATTACATTGAAAGCATCAGACATAGGTTCGAGTAATGCGATAACGATGCCGAAAATGTTAGTTGAAACCAATTTGTTTCCTGAGTGGAGTAAAAAACGTTCAAAAAAATTGTCACAAAACAAGGTAGAAATGTTGGATCTATTCGAATCGATTCTAAAATTACAACAACTCTTCACATGAAAAAAAGACGAAGATGGAAATTACAAATTACACGGATGGGATACAATTCACAATCAGAGAAATTTCAAGATTGGTGATATTATTGGATTTTGGTACGATAAATACTATGATAGACTAAGTTTTAAGTTACTCCCGACTTTTGTCCCCATGCCGGTGGCGAATCTGCTCCCGCCTAGTTGATGGACCAAACTTCACAACATCGTTTCTTGAATATGTATACCGGATTTTGTCGTGTTTGATCGAGTCCGGCTAGTTGCTTATATACCTTCTGATTTGCTAATAATTTGTTAAAGGTGTTTTAATTCTATTCGAGTCATGTTTCTAGATATCATGCATGTATCCCAATTAAAAGTTCAGAGAAAAACTGATACTAAATAATATTTTCTCAAAGATTATTTATTTTTGATCTTCGTGAGTTTCGATTTTACAACAGAGAGATTTGGACCGCACCTTCTTACATCATTGGAGAAGGTGAATATCTCAAATATGTTGAATTCGGAGAAGCTCGGAGTCTCTGGACTCTATTGAAAAAACTTTCAAGTCTGAATTAGTTTACCAATTTGATAACACTCCAATAACACTCCACTTATCTCCAATTTAAACGGAGAGTTGAATCAATTTGAAGCAAGAGCGTTTAGTTTCTTTTCATAGAGTTTTGCCCGTCGAAGAGCATCTAATGCCTCGGCTTGTTTCCCTGCACGTTTCAGAGTCACAGCTTTTATCTTCTCTGCTTTGATCCGTTCCTCCAATTGGCTCCTCTCTTGATTACTATCATTACTCTCCTTTTCTGGATTCGGCTGCACAGCTTCACGCACTGGTTTAGCAGCGGCTTGTGTAGACGGTTGCACAGAACTATCCAGCCCAATAGCTTTGAGTGCAGACAATAGTTGAGGATCGAGAAAATTTTCCACCGCTACATCATCCATTTGTTCCGATTTAGAGGACGGTGTTGAATCTTCTAACTGAGCTTCGAGAGTTTTGGCGATTTCCAACTCAGCTTCTGCTTCTTCCATTTTACCTTCCCTTCGAAGCTTCATGGCTTGACGTTTGTGGCTTAGTGACTCTTGTTGAAGCTTAAAACGGTCACGACTAGACATTGCCTTTGGAGCTGAACTCGAAGGACTATTTTCTTTCTCTCGAGCAGGAGGAGGATGCGTTACAGAAACCGTATCATCTCGTCTAACATTTTCAGGAGAAGGACTTTCTCCTTGTAATCTCCTCTCCAACAATTTTGCTTGTAGCAATGCCTCTTTCGCTTCACTCATTTTTCCTTCTTTCTTAAACGCAAGCGCCTTTCTCTTATAAGCTAGAATTTCTTGTTTAAGGCTGTTCTCAGGAGATGTATCGGGCTTTGACTGTTCACGTGCAACTGTTTGTTCGGTGCCGTGACTATTTCCCGATCCAAAGTTGGACTTAGTCTCAACTTTTCCTTTTTCTGCAGGAATTTGAGACCTCTCAGAATGCTCACCAGTAAGCAAATCCATCATACTTGGTTGCGCTTGCCCCGATTGAGAAACAACTCCACTTTCAGCCATGCCATGTGCGTTAAAGGAACCGGATTTAGTAGGGGAGATAAAGTCTCCTAACAAGTCATAATTATCTTGAGCAGCATGAGAAACACTAACAGATTTGACTGCTTTGTCCTCCATTTGAGTTGACGATAACGCTGGGTCCTTCGTTTCGTTTTCTGTAACGCTATCATCTTCCTTAATGATTCCACTATCAGTAGATGTTTTGTTTATCTGATCACTACCATGAGTATGAAGATTCTTTGCTGAATCAATCTCCATAATCTCTGCTTCCAATATTTTAGTCTGGTTTAGAACTTCATCCGCTTCATCGACATTACCCTGTCGCCGCAAAGTTAGAGCCTTTCTTTTCAGCCCTAAGAGCTCTCGTTGTATTTCAGCTTTACTTCTTCTTCTTGGTTTCGTAACACGTATTTCATATGCATCTTGAGTTTCTGTTACTTTCCCTGGTTTTGCTTGTGAAGAACCTGCAGGATTATTATCTTCATCATCCCAGCCTAAGTTCTTTAGCATCGAGAGGTAATTCGGATCATTTAACTCTTCATCTTTAACATCCACCTCTCTATCAACATCCATAGAAGTTGAAATATCAGGCAGATCATTTCCAAGATCTCTTTTTTCACGATTCGCCTTTCCTACTGCAGCTACCTTTGACGAATTGTCGAGCTCGTCGAGCTGTTCTTGAAGAACAGCTCCTTTCTTAAGTTCTTCTTCCGCTTCGTTAAACTTTCCTTCCCTTTTCAAAGTAAGAGCTTTCTTTTTCACTGCAAGAAGCTCTCTCTGAATCGCTAACCTGCTTCTCGGAGGAAGTTTCGTGCTTATCTCCTTCTCTTCTCTAGTCGTATCGGATGTATCAGCAGACTCTAGTTCCCTCTCAAGTAACTTTGCCTTCTTTAGTGAAGCCATGGCTTCCGCAACATTTCCAGATCGCTTTAGATTAAGAGCCTCTCTTTTCAACGTCTGCATTTCAGCTAAACGTTCTTCTCTAGTGTGAAGAGAAGATTGAGGTTGGACATTTTCACGTTGTTCAGGATCTTCGGTCCAACCCATAGATTTCAATGCAGCAGCAATTGCTGGATCCTCCATATCTTCGTCCGTGACATCGTATTCACCATGAACTCCGATATCATCCACAGTTCCCACAAGGTTACTAATGTCGAAGTCATGGCTTCCTTTGTACAGAGCTAACAGATCATCTTCTTTGTCATCATCCATACTACGAATAAGTGCAGATATCTCTTCGTCTGATTCATCATCCCCACCCAAAAGTTCTTGCTCTTCGAGTTCCCGTTCAATAATTTTAGCTCGTTTTAGTTCTTCTTTAGCTTCTCCAAGTTTTCCTTCACGTTTAAGCGCAAGTGCTTTTCTCTTAATGGCAATAACTTGACTCTTATCAATTCCCCCACTCTTCTGTAGATTGTTACTCTTTACGGGAATTTCATGGAGAAGAGACGAAAACTCCCCCTCTAAACTTACATTTGCCGGTTTTTTATCTTCGTCATCAGACCACCCGAGCTCTCTCAGCTCAGACGCCAAATCATCATGACGTGGAGGCTTCTGTGATTTGGTAGATTCTTTCGTAGCAGCCTTGTTCTGCGTCTCAGCAACATTTCGCATAGACATTGCCCTTTTCTCCTTTCTTAACGATATCTCTAATGCGTCAGCTTGTCTCTCGAGTTCCTTCCCTCTCTTAAACGCTTTTAAAGCTTCTTCCGATTTCCCTTGTCCTTTAAGGACTCTGTACTTATTCTTCTCTTCTACTGCTTGTTTACGCATTTCTTCAGGACTAACTGACACAGCATCCAACTCCATATCTTTAGAGGTAATACTAGACACTGATTCTGATGAAGAAGATACGTCAACATCGGATCCAAGAATCTCGCTAAGAACATCATCATCATTCTTTATAATCTTTTTAGAGGTACCTGCTGAGAAAATCACAACCCTTACTTATATCAAAAACTAGACTAATGTAACGCAAGTTTTATCGGTACCTACCTTTCGAAGCTCTAGTTTTGTAACCTTGACGTAACTCGAACCGAGCAGCTTCTTCGAGTTTTTTACACGGTTCGCATATACGCACAGGCGCGTCGCCTTGACCGCGTAATGACATTCTCTGCTGAGTGCAGCTACCACAGAACAATCCACCACATCTCCGGCAATGATGCTGGAATTACATAAAACTCACTCATCATAAGAACACCACACAATCCCAGATCAGAAACTAAAGGCAAATGATAATCTAACAAGTCACAAATCTGGGAATTCACAACTTGATCAAATTTGTGTTTTCTAGCTTCAGATTTTGATTAAAGGGATTCAATAACTCAAAATAAGCACATCAATTGACTGAGAATGTTACCAGAAACCATCGATCATCGGATCCTAATTTGATTCAAAATTAGAGATCCAGAAGAGTCGATCCATACAATCAACTGATAACGAAGCTCTTATTCAACGAAGAAACTCAGAAAAATCAAAGTATTGATTGATGGATTCGAAGACTAAAGAGAGAGAGAGAGAGAGACCTTGCGATTGATGAAAGTGAATTGAGAAGAACATCCTTGACAATGAGAAGCATCAACGACCCAACTATTTCCTCTTAGAGAAGGCTTCGCTGGTAATCCGATCTTCTCCAGCCCCATTTTCTTCCTCCCTTTGATTTTCCCGGAAAACTAAAAGAAATCGTCGAGCTAGAGAAAACGAAGAAGAAGAAGAAGAACAAGTCTCTATCTTAATTCTTCATAATTAAAAAAATAAAATCAATTTTTTGAATCTAAAAATTAGTTTCTCAGATTACGTTTGGATACGGTGCCGTTTTAACCGAGACAACATAGAAAGCCATAAATGTGAGAAACTAATTTTTGAATGAGAAATAAAAATAACTTAAAAACCGCTAAAATTCTCAAATTCGTGCACGATGATTATTCCAGTTCGTTGCTTTACTTGTGGAAAGGTTGATTTTTCGAATCGAGCAATATTCAAATCTCTAGGGTTTATATCTCTTTTGTTCTGATTAGGTCTTTTGATCGATCTACATTTTGAGAAAGAACAATGGATTTTGTTGTTATTTCTGAATCAATTAATTGTTTATCTTGTGATAACCAGAAACCTGAATGATCATATATTAGACTGAGATATTTTTTTCTGTTTTTAATTTTTTAGAATTTTGGTTACATTTTGAAATTTACGGATTGTTAGGTGATTGGGAACAAATGGGACACGTACCTTGACTTTCTCCAGGCTGATTACTCCGAAGGGTAAGCGATTTTTACAATCGTGTTGGCTAAAGTCGTGTTGAAAGTCGAGCGGTAGTTTCCAAGAATTGGGAGCTTCTAAACGGTCCTATGCCTCTGATTTGCTCAACCACTGTTGGGAAATCTCCCCCACGACAATCGTGTTGACTAAAACCGTATTGATAACCCAGATGCTCAACTTAAGAGTTGGAGCAAAGAGACATCTCTTGGATAGAAAGTAATCAGAACTTATGAAGAAGCTTGGAAGTCTGAATAACTAGAGAATAATTTAGAGAAACATTTTAGAGATATAAACTAGAGAGAGGTTTTTATAGAAATTATGAGGTGAATTTTACAATGAGGGTACACACATATTTATAGGAGGGGGAATGGAGCGCTGACATAAGCGCTTACATCACATTCCACATTATTGAACGCTGACATAAGGGCTTACATCACACTTATATCATTATAATTAAACACACTTAAACATAATTAAACACGCTTATTATATAATGAAGTCATAGGAGTTACTTCATTTTTTACTTTATTTAGTGTTCCATCTCGAACTTGATGATGTGCTTCTCGCAGCAATCGGGTTGATCTCCTGGGCATTTGTATTTCACTTATGGTTCCTCGTAGTTTGCGAAGTCTTCGAAATTGTCCTGAGTACTGTCATCAATGTTAATTTCTTCCCGATTTCATCGATATTCATGTCATCATCAGGAGGTTGAGAATCTTCGAAGTAATTTCCCGTAGCGTACGCATATACTGGGACATTCTTGATTGCTTGAAGGGTTTGAGCCATGCTTTGTTGTTTTTCAATGAAATACTGCAGGTCTTCATCGAGGCTCATCTGATAGTCTACAGAGTAGTACGTCCAGTTTGGGTTGAACGGGATTGGAAACGTTTGTCTTGTATTGTTGAAGCGAAACGCATGTGTCTGAAAGTCTTCATATGGCTTGTTATCATGGATGTTGAAATCTGGACGAATCCCTCTTTGATAATCATTGTGGTGAATGAGCGTGGGCAGTGCATGAAGTTTGCCGGATTTGTTGTTGACTTAGATAGGTCGATGGAAGAAGTATAATGTTTGAGGGTTAAAGAACGGATTAAGATTCCTTTGGCTTCCTTGTCCCTTCAGCTTTTTGAATGGCAAGTTTGTCGCTTTAGCTGATCTTCTCAGTCTACCGGTCCAACTGGATAGTGGTGCGAGCCATGTTAAGAAGGTTGAGAAACATTCTCTTTCGCCTTGTTGAGCATTGATGTGTTGATATAACCATGCTATGTCGAACACAATGCCGATGGTGTAGGCCGAGCAAAGGTACCAGAGGAAACACAGAACTTCTTCTGGCATGTTTGAATTCTCAATCCTGTAAAGGTGAGCGAAAGGGTATTCTGGGTGAATTCCCAAGGTGCAATGTAACGACAATTGATGGCGTTCTTTGAAAAGATGATGAACTGATAACGGAAGGCCTTCTAAAGAAGGTGCTCGTGTAGAATCTTCCTTTTGATTAGTTGATGGGCGTCTTTTGGCATGTTAGCTTCGAAATCGAAGTAGCCATCTTCTAATTTGGATGAGCATGCCATCATGTGGATTTCTTTGAGTGGATTTCTGCTGAGCATATCTACGAGAGTGTTTTTCTCACCCTTTAAATAGAAGGACTCAAAGTCGTACTTCGAGAACCATTCGCTCCATCGAAGTAGCTGTTGGTGTGGGACCGTCTTCTGTTTGAATTGTAACATCTTCGGGAAAGAAGACATATCCATTTCAATGCAAAATTTATGTTCTAACAGATGGAACTCGAACCTCTCGATTGCCTTTTTGACTGCCAGTATTTCTTTGAACGTGGAGTGATAATGCATTTCTGAATCTTTAAAGCGTCCACTTTTGTATCCACAGATTAGACGTTTACCATTTATTTCTTCGAATAAAATTGCTCCCCAATATTTGTCACTCGCGTCAGTCTGGAAAATACGTGTTCTTGAGGAGGGAATCTGTAAAGGTGGTAGCTTCTGTATTTCTAGCTTTAGCCTATTGACCGCTTTTGTTTGTCGTTTCGTCCATTCTGGTGGGTTCTTCGTCAGCATTTTCTTGAGTGGTCTTGTCAGCTGCGAAAGTTGCGGAATAAAGTCGCTTACATAATTGATTACCCCGAGGACTTGCTGAACTTGTCGTTTTGTGAGATTTTCATCCGAAAAATCTGTCCGTTTGCTATATGCATTCCGAGGAAATCGATGTTGGGCTGGGCTATAATCATCTTTCGGGCCGAAAGCATTATTCCATACTCTTTGAGTATACTTTGAAATTGCTTGAGAGACTGAATGTGTTCCTTTTCATTTGAAGAGAATAAAAGGATATCATCGATATATATCAATGCCGTGTGGATGATGGGCTTAAATATCCGCAGCATTGCTTGCTGGAATAGTGATGGCGCAGTTTTGAGGCCGAAAGGTAGTACGCTCCATTGCAGGTGCCGATTTGGTAGACAAAATGATGTCTTGTATCTTTCTTCAGGTTGTACTCTAAGTTGCAAGAAACCTGATTTGAGATCAAATTTCGAAAACATGGTGGTCCCTTGGAGATGTTGTAGGAGAGCCTTCTTGTTTGGCAGAGGGAACTTGATATCTTGGAGATATTGGTTTAAAGATTTGTAGTCAATGACTAGTCTGAGCTTTCCTCTTGCTTGTTCTGCTCGGTTATTGACATAAAACGCTTTACATGTCCATGGTGAATTTGTTGATGCGACAATTACTTGTTGCACTAGTTGATCATATTCTTCGTTTGCCTGTTGCAAAAGTGTAGGAGGCATTCCTGCATGACTTGCTTTCGTTGGAGTTGTGTGAACATTTTCTTTGAAGGGAAGTGACATAAAGAACTCCGGATTTAGCCATAGTGGATTGTCGCATTTCTTAAGAAAATCCGTATGTGAATCTGCAAAAGAGATTAATGTAATCTCTTCTTTGATTTTGCTGAACTCTTGAGGTACTGCTTCTTCTATAGCGTATAGGCGGTATATCATCGTGAAGGCCTTGTAGCGGTTTTTCCATTTTATTCCTCGTGGTTCAATTGAAATGTCGAATGTTTTCTTCAATGTTTGGTATATATCCCATCCCAATATCAAGTATTTTCCAGGTGAAGAGGATCCCAACACTTCAGTTGTAACTTGACATCTTGGGAAGAGCTCTATAGTTATTTGTTTTGACTTAATCTTGATCGATAAAGAGCCAGAGTTTGCAACCCTAAATTCTTGTTGTTGTGGTAACCACATGGATGCCGGAAGAATTTTGGGGTTCAATATCGATGAATAGGCAACAATGTCAATAAATGCGATGAACTGAACCAGGTCTTCTTTTTGTGATGGATCAAAGATGGTAACCGGCAGGTGTGGTGTTTGAAACTCCTCTTGCCTTGGCATCTCCGTAATTTTGAAATAACAATCTTCTTCATATGATGATTTAGACGAATAATCATAGTCTGAGTAGCCGCAAATGGCATCTTTGCTGTCGCTGTCAAAAGATAGAATAAACTCGAGGTCATGATTTTCAAAATCAACGTTTGGCGCTATACGGCAATTGACTTGATGAGATATTGTTTCTTCTTCTTTGATTTGTTTGGACAATTCTTTGCGTAATGTCCTTCCCTGCGACATAAGAAGCATTTGGTTGTTTTTTCGAAGGTGTGCTTCTTTCTGAAGAATCGTTTACGTCGGAATTTATTGAAGCTCTTATGGAATGGTCTTTTAGACCTTCGATGTTTTCGAGTATCGCACGAGCAACTCTTCTTGGACTTCGAACGTTTTATCGATAGATCTTGCCTGGCGCAAACCTTTGATAGACACTTCGACTTGTCCATGAATTCCGTCCAAAACTCCTTTTGTTTGCAGAGTTTGTCGTGTGTTCTGAAGACGTATTGTTGAATTTGGCCAATAGAAATCTCTTCAATGTTTTGTCCTTGATCTCTGATGTACACTTTGGATTGTTGGCAGAGGTAGTCGTCAATAGACGAAAGATATACGTGCTTTAAGCTTGGGTTTTTGAGACCGTTGAGAGCATAGTATCTTCGCGTCTGCCTTTCAAAGTTTTTTGCTAGATCCTTTTTCTTAAGTGAGCAACATTTTGCCATGAAGTATTCTTCTTGTAATTTCTCCCTTAGATGGGTGGGTGTACCGATGAATTCTTTATGGATTTCTCCAAATATTATCGAAATTTCAGACTAATAGACTTGCAGATGTCGATATTGACCAAGGGAGTTCCACCATTCTTTGAGTGCTCCAGATAACCTTGCTGTAAATTTTCGTATGACCATTTCCTTTGGTGAGGTTAAGACCTCTGAATTCATCCATGCATGAAATTCGTCAATCCGATCATTCTATTTCTCAAAAGAAATATCGTCAAACGTGAATGTATTAATCTTGGAAGAGAATTGTCTTGGCGGTATATTGTGATGTTGAGGGGGTGCTTGATTCATCTCTTCATCACTTGAGACATGTTCATCCTCAAATTCTGGTTCTCTTTTGGGAGTAGACGATCCTTCACCGATGACAAATTATTTTGGTAGGGATTCTACCTCTGACCCGATTTCGTTCTCATCATAGCTTTCGGAGCTTGTGTCAGAGAAATGTTTAATTGTTGCGATCTGCTATGGCAAAGTGACTTGAACTTGGTTAGACGTTGTTACTTCATGAGAAGTTTTTCCTAGAGTATTGAGCAGGCTGGTCATCGAAAATTTGATTATTCCAATATCTTCTAATTTTTTCTTTTCATCATCAACAGACTCGTGGCTCGAAGACGAGGTAAGAGTCGGTCTCTTGGAATGATTGCCCTGAAATTCAGAATTCTTTTGTTTTCTAGGTTTTGTCGGTTTTGTTATGAAGATAGTCGATGGAGTGCTATAGCGGGATGTAAATGCCTCGTCAGGAGATAAAAATCCCAGAATTGGGGCAATCTTCCTTGGTTCTTGATATCCTGAGAGAAATCTTGGGGAATATAATTCTTGATATGTTGGCATTGATGACATACTTCCGAGTGGATCAAAATATGAATCTGGTCGCTTTCGGTTTTGAACTATGCTTTCCAAACTCCTCTGGAAATCTTTTAGTTGATTTTTGTGGCTAGCCGTCTCGGCTTCTTTGTTTCGGAAAGTGGAAGTGTTAACCATCATGTGTTGCGCCATTGTCATCATTTCTTGATGCAGATTACCAAGCCTTCCATGTATTTCCATAATTGAGCTTTGTAAAAAACTCAATCTTTTGTCGTGGTTATTTGTGAGCTGATCAACTTTATGACTTATGGATGTCAAAAGTTGATTTTGGGCTATCGCATTCTCCGTTTGCCAATTGAGGACCTTTTCTCCTTGGCTTAGCTGGTCAGGTCCGGCAGAGTTTATAGCTCTGGAGAGTATTTTTGGGCTATGAGCGATTCCATCTTTGGTAAAGTCTTCTCATAGAGGAAAATCTGTGAATTGCATCATCATTAATGATGGTTCTTCCTTTCTTGAGGAGTATTCGACTATGAAGTCGTATTTTCCTCTGTCATCTCCTAGTGGTCCTATAGTGGGATCGCCTTCAATATATCTCTTGTGAAGAGAATCTTTCTTTTTTCTCCTTCTTCGGCGGATCTCGTCGTCAGACTCATAGTCTTCTTCATCTGCTAGACATGCTGAGCAAGAGCATAAATCAAAGTATTTATGCCCATTTTCGTCCATGTGCCCACTTTGATTTATGCTCTTACTCAGCATGTCTAGCAGATGAAGAAGACTATGAGTCTGATGACGAGATTCTTCAGAAAGAAGCGCACCTTCGAAAAAACAACCAAATGCTTCTTATGTCGCAAGGAAGGACATTACGCAAAGAATTGTCCAAACAAATCAAAGAAGAAGAAACAATATCTCATCAAGTCAATTGCCAGTATAGCGCCAAACGTCGATTTTGACAATCATGACCTCGAGTCTGTCCTACCTTATGACAGCGACAGCAAAGATGCCATCTGCGGCTACTCAGACTATGATTATTCGTCTGAATCATCATATGAAGAAGATGAAGAAAATTGTTGTTTCAAAATTACGCAGATGCCAAGGCAAGAGGAGTTTCAAACGCCACACATGCCGGTTACCATCTTTAATCCGTCACAAAGGAAGACCCGATTCATGTCATCGCATTTATTGACACTGTTGCCTATTCATCGATATTGAACCCCTAAATTCTTTCGGCATCCATGTGGTTACCACACCAACAAGAATTTAGGGTTGCAAACTCTGGCTCTTTATCGGTCAAGATTAAGTCAAAACCAATAACTATAGAGCTCTTCCCAAGATGTCAAGTCACAACTGAAGTGTTGGGATCCTCTTCACCTGGAAAAGACTTGATATTGGGATAGGATATATACCAAACATTGAAGAAAACATTCGACATTTCAATTGAACCACGAGGAATAAAATGGAAAAACCGCTACAAGGCCTTCACGATGATACACCGCCTATACGCTATAGAAGAAGCGGTATCTCAAGAGTTCAGCAAAATCAAAGAAGAGATTACATTAATCTCTTGTGCAGATTCACATACGGATTTTCTCAAGAATTGCGACAATCTACTATGGCTAAATCCGGAGTTCTTTGTGTCACTTCCCTTCAAAGAAAATGTTCACACAACTCCAACGAAAGCAAGTCATGCAGGAATGCCTCCTACGCTTTTGCAACAAGCAAACGAAGAATGTGATCAACTAGTGCAACAAGAAATCGTCGCATCAACAAATTCACCATGGGCATGCAAAGCGTTTTATGTCAATAACCGAGCAGAACAAGCAAGAGGAAAGCTCAGACTAGTCATTGACTACAAACCTTTAAACCAATATCTCCAAGATATCATTTTTGGTTGAAGATGTAACGTAGTCGGAAAATCCCAGGATTAGCAAGCGTTAAGGCTAGATAAAAATCAAGTTTGCTTTTATAAATTTGGAATCCAGTAGAAAAAAAAAAGAGAATAGCTAATATCGGAAACCCAAAAGAAAAAGATAATATAATAGAATTATGAAAAAGAAAATTAGGAAAAACGTTGGATGTGTTTTTTGTTAAACGTCTCATGCATGATGCATCAAGATGAGAGTTCTTGTATCCAAATTTTGAATGTGTTCTGAATGTTTTATGTTGAGAAAGAGAATAAAAGTGAAGTATGAAATTAAATAGTAAAACTATTTCTCTAAAAGGAGAAAAATATAGAGGAATATGATGATGAATTAGATGGTTTTATGTTTGTTTTTTTTTATCTTGGCTTTGTATGATCATCTTGAATATAATAATTGTGGTTTTTGAGTTGCGATTTGGAATCTACAGGGATGCTCTTGAATTTCTTGGGTTAGTCCGTTACTGCTGCAGGCGTATGCTTATGACTCATGTCGATCTAATCGAAAAGCTTCTAAACTACAACAGTAATATCTCCAATACTTGGTTATTCTTTATCCTTTTTCGTTAATTTGCCTATTCTGTTCAGATACTTTTCTCTTGCAGCTTCGGAGAAATCCGACTCCAATTAAGAAAGATGCTATAACAAATAACAAATCACCAAGTGCAAAAGTGAAGTTTTGCCTCTCTGTGCTTAATAAACCAAAATGTTTCAAAAGTTTTGTTGAGTTTATAATGTTTTTCATGCCTTTGCTCAGTTTTAGAAACTTGGGTCTAATTTTGACAACTTTTTTGAGCCACAAAGAAAGCTCTCGAGCTTGTAGATTCGTCATTTAATAACGATTTGCTTTCGGTAATCTAGTCTATTGATGAGATCTTATTATTTAGTAGCTTGCAAACCGTAATGTGAATTTCACATTTAACATGATTCAGTTTACAGTTTAAAAGAATATGAAGCAGCTCCTAGCACATCTATTGAATATTAAGATAGTCGTAAACCAGAATTGTAAAATAACTAGAAAGTTAAACCTTACATAGAAAACAAATATTTGTTCCTCTCATTTTAATTAATTAGAAGAAGTTATAAAACAAAAATTGACGATTTATCATCATTATTATCCTAACATATTATTAGCCCGAGCAGAATAGAGAAAGAACGCAGCTATTTTGAGAGTATGGCAGATTTTGAGACTATTTGTTCCGAAGTTATCTGAGCAACCGACTCAAACCTTCCTTGTCCATTATTACTTCCAAATTTAAGAAATATTGGTCTTTAAAAAAAAAAAAATGTAGATACGTTTCAAATTTTCTAGTTATACTTTTTATATATGTTCATTCATATTAGCGAATAATATATACCTTCAATTTTTGGAAACGTAAAAATCCAAAATATTTCAAATCATATATATAAATCCAAAATCAAGTTGGAAGTTTCCTTGTCTATCTTCTTCACAAATACAAAAGCAAGATAATGGCGAGAAGTAACTAGCTTCTTCAAAAACTTATATAAAAAACCCATGGTATTCCCAATTCCATTCACCATAACAACTTCAAATACAAATAGAGTAAAAACTACAAACCAAACACTACAAAAGAGTAGTCAACATCAGTCATCAGCACACTGTTTTGTGGGTGGTATTATCAGGTGTGAAACCGTTATCACAAACAAAATGTTGTCAAGTTGGTGTTGTGAGACGAACACGTGAGAATGACCACATTTCCCAATTCCAAACGGCAGTGCTTTTTCAACTCTTTCTATTTCTTTCCTTTTCAGCTTGTTCTTTTCAACGTCATACAAAACAATGGTGAAAGGCTGCTCTGCTGTCATGTGACGCTGCGTGAAAATGATTTTTCGGAAACGACCATATTTGTCCACTGAAATAGTCAATCCATTCATGATCAGGAGGAAACACAACTTCTCGCTGTGTCCAAGTAAAACTCACAGATTCATCGAACAACCACAAAGTAAAACCATTAAACCTCCCATACTCAAATTTCTTTACTGTGGAAGCAATGTCGGTCCAATCATTTTGGATGCCGTATGCATATATGTAAAACAAGTGCAATTTTCGTACATTTTCCAATACCGTAAAAATAGTATATTCAACCGTTTATGTTCCTAATAGGTAGTAAGAAATAAAAGAAAAACAACAAAATATATTTTTTTTTAAATATTGCTCTCCTTATATTTTTGCATGCAAAATCATTAATTAAACTCACGTTGTCGAGTTTTACAAACATCTACATTTCAATGGATGACAAAGCTAACCCATTCAATCTCTCTTGTCACATGGCACAAATAATTTTGTTATCAACTTCAACTTTGAATTTTAACTAATAATTTCAAATTAATTTTTAAAATGAGTAGTTAACATGTTTGTTTAGAGAAGGCCATAAACATTAAAAAAATATTTGAAAAACAAAATTTTATGAATATTATTATTTTAGAAAAAGTTTATAATTTCTTTTAGCTATAGCTATAACAAAAAATTTAACTAAAAAAATGTCATTTAAATTTAGGTCGTAAGCAGTAGTTTCACTGGCTTTTCCTCGGGGCCGGACCTGGAAGCCAACCTTCCATTGTAATCAAGCAAATAACTAGTAATGTCATATCCAGCATCATCACTATCATTAACAAGGATCGAAATAAAATTCAGGTTCTCGTCAATCACATGAAATCTCCCGATCACTAAGTTTTGAGAAGGTTTTGATGACCATGGCCCAAAGTACATTAACCCACCTATGCATACCGCTTCACCGACTGGATGATACATATTTGACCAAGGCAGGATAGAAATTGTCAATTCCTTTTTCCAAATGCTATCCCAAGCATAATCGCGAGGATTTCCTTCTAGTCGGCACACTTTATACTCGATTTTGTCGTGTTCTACAGGAGCTACAAAAGCTTTTACCACGTTTTTTATTTCATCAACCGCGAGATATGTTTGCAAAACCCGTTTTACGGCCTATAGGAGTAACCTAATCACTTGTTTCGTCACGGGATTCACCACAGCCATTCCACCACCAACAGCCAGCACTCCAATAAAACCTTCCGCGAATCCGCATCGAATCATTTCCTTCCCGCAAGACAAAACCATTTCTTCAACTGCTCGAGATGAAAAAGAAAAAGAACAAGCATTGAGTAAAGCCAATCTCTGATTCTCGGCGTATTCACCTTCACACATTGCCAATGTCATGTATCGATGGTAAGGTTTCTAGTGCGGACCTAAAATGAATTCGCTGAATTTCCTTGCAACCGCCTGAAATCGAACCGTATCTTTGACTCGGAGTCTCATAATGATTTCCTCAAACAATGTATCAGGAATCACCTCCTAATTCGATACCTTCTGCCTAATCGCCGGTGGTGGTTGAGAAAACATGATCGGAAGATGAAGAATATCAGAGAGAGAGAGAGAAGAGACGGACGGAGAAGAATTAAAAATTTTCTATTAAACCCTAAAATGGTTAAACGACCGTGTTTTGGGCATAAATAATTATTATTTACATTCTTTTATTATCATTTAAACCTTAAACGTTGTTGTGTTTCGCAATTTGACCCCCAAATTAGTTTTTAAAATCCGGGAAAATGGTCCATTTACCCCCCAACTAATTGCAATTAACACTTTTATTTCCCAACTATGATGGTTTATTCTCGAATGTAAAATTATGGAATAAAATTAGTCAACACTGTCTAATAATATTAATAAAAAATTAATTAAATTTTTTTTTTTTTTGTCTATCCCAAATTCCGACAGATGTTCTTCCCAATTTTTTTTTCTTAAGTCTCATTTTTTTCTCTGAAAAATGCATTCAATTGGAGCAACGGCTCTTTCGACGTTCAATTTCATTAATTCGAACAAACTCGTACCTCTTTAAAGACGTTATCTCTTTTTTTTGTTTTTTGTCTTTCTATTTTGAGCTTTTCGTCGTTTAATTTCATTTTATCCTCACAACTCGTTAATCTGAGCCGTTGGTAGCAAATGTTGTTGCCGTATACATTAATCTCTTTACGGTTTCTCCTTCTCTTCTTTAAGAATCTTCAACGGACATTTGATGGTTCTCGATTTTCTCTGAATACAAACGGGGAAAATGCTGCGAGCTCTAGCCCATCAGTGCATGGGTATGTTATGTATCCTTTGTTACTTAATACTCCATATGTTCTATTTTATAAGACCTTTTAGCTAAAAACGCATAGATTAAGAAACTATAAATGTTTTTACTATTTACTTAAAATGTATTATTTAATTATTTGTTAAAAACTATTCAACCAATGGAAATAACTACTGCATAATATTATATTAATTAATGGTCGGTCACAAAATATTAATAACACTAAATTTTTGTAGAGAAAGTTGAAAAAAAAATGAAATAAAATAAAATATTTAAAACATCCATTATAAGGAAACATGGGGAGTAGTTAATACTTTATGGTTAAAGGGTTTGGTTTGATGCATTGATTTACCACTTTTGGATTCTTGACCATAATAATATGTTGATTGGGAAAAATTATTTATAATCTAGTTTGGCATTAAAATTATATTTTTTGTCTTTTTCTTTTGAGCTCTGGTTCGAATAGTTTTGGTTCTCGCCTCACAATTCTTGAAAATAAAACACTTCTAATTTCCAAGCATGTAATATTTATGTATCAAGTTCATTTTCCAAGCAATATATGTATCACAAGGCATATATATAACTCAACCAACATATTATTCGAAGCCATTCATAGAGTGAGAATGAGATCAAAGGACTCACATACTCATAAAATCCGTATTTTACATAATAAAAATCAAGACTTTTTAGCTTCGATCAATCCTTTTGACTCGAAGTACTCTATCATTTCATCATACATCTCACTGATCCCATACTCAAATCGAAAGCCTTCATTAATGAGTTTTTCCGAAGATAGCGTCAATTTCGCAATCGACAAGCACTCTTCGAATCTACAAAGATTCACAAACAAAAATTGATGAGACAACAACAACAACAAAAAAACCGAATTCTATAAATATTTGTGGAAATAAATGCTTACTCTGAAATCACATTGTACTTAGGATATCTCTGTTTGAGAAAATCCGCAATCTTTGGAACACTTGTGTTGTAAGCACAACAAATGTAGCGATCCGAAGCTGTTTCTTTCTCGGCAAGAAACAAATGCGCACGAGCCAAATCGTCAACGTGGACAAACGAGATCGAGCCAGATAGCTTCTGCATTTCCTTGAGACCGATCAGATGCATTTCTTTCCCTAACAACAGACCAATCAGCTCGAGTCTTGCCCTAAAACTTTAACAAAGAGGGCAAAATACTAGATTTGTGTATACCGGTGATTAGAGACATAGAGAGAGATAAACTGCTCGGAGGAGGATCGGAGAGGAGAGAATTTCCTGCTATGAGTGCCGGAATCACGGTAACGAGATCGGTCTTATTCTCTTCCGCAAATTTCCAAGCTGCCTTTTCTGCTAACATTTTTGAAATTGGGTAGCCCTAGGAAAAAAAAAACAGAGTGGTATAGGTGAACTAGGTTATGTAAGGAAAAAGCCTAACTTGTGTCACAAGAAAATTATATTACCCAATTAAAAGGCTTTTCCTTGGTGAGAAAATCAATGTCAGTCCAGTTTTCTTCATTCATCACAAGTCCAGGTCCAGAAAGATTGTTGATGGATACCGCGGCAGCTGAAGAAGTGTAGATTACGCGCTTGATTGATTTCGATTTTAAGCAAGATTTCAATACATTGATCACTCCTTGTATCGCCGGCTTGATCATATCTTTCTGTATATTGAAACATAAACAAGAATAGGTGAAAATGTTTATCTTAGAGTAAAAAATAAAAGCATGCACAATCTGTTTAAGACCAAACCTCGGGATCTTCGGATGTGAAGTTGATTGGTGTTGCGACATGGAAGATATATTCACAGCCCGAGAACGAGGAATCGAAACTCTCTGCATCGGTCAAATCCGCTTTGAAGATCTTAAGGTCACCGAGTTCTTGAAGAAGCCTAAGGTGAGACATTTTCTTCTCATTTTCTACAGTTTCAGAATAAAGAGTCACTAAACATAATAAACATTGAAAATGCCTTAAGAGGAGAAGAAAGTGAAAAAACCTGGATCTCTAACTGTGGTGTTAACTTTGTAACCACTTTGAAGCAAATGTTTGATGAGATTTGAGGCTAAGTTTCCGGTGCCACCGATAACACAAGCCTTCTTCTTCGATCCGGTGGTTAGAACAGTCTGATCCATGGTTGTAATCTGATTTTACAGTTAAAAAATTCAGAGACTTGAGAATTGATTGTTATGAGTTCATGGTCTTTGAGACTTTTATATAGTAAGCAGAATAAAATTGCAATTAGTCTTTGCTCATTTGGTACAACCATTGATCAAATCTCTTTTATAGAAGGTAAGCACGTGGATCTTTTGTATAACTAACTCTTCTATATGAAATTCTCACCTAAGAATCAAAAAAGATTGAAACTTTTATTGACTTGCTGATTTGTTATCATCTACTAAATTATTTCAAGACTTTGATGGTTATTATCATTAATCAATGAAACAGAGAATGCTCATTACAAAGGTTCTGTTTCATTAATTGGTCTTTAAAAGAGTTTTGCTTTCAATTTCTCTTCATGTTTTTTTACTAAGAAAATTTTACAACTCAACTTAACATTTGTCCAGAAGAAACCCATTTGATTCAGCATAACTAAGATATTGTTCATATTTCACTAAATTTGCCTCAAGCATGGCAAATATAAGCAACAATCCAAAACAGAGAGTTTCAATAGGTAAAAACACCCAGAAAAGTTACATAGAAAAGGGTAAAATGTAAATCTAAGTTCCGAAAACAAAAGAGAGGCGTTTGCATCACATTTCGGTTAAGCAACCGATGAATGTATATATATCTCATTGCTTAGACGCTTCAGCGATCATAGAAGCCAATTCATGCAAAAACTGCGTCTTTTGCAACACATAATCGATTTCCTTTACCCGTAAAGCCTTCATCTTCTCTTCAATCTTCTTCTTCGACTCAACCGGCGCCTCACTCCACTTCTGTTTCACCGTACCCTCGTCAACACCGAAACCCGCGATCGATCCAACAAGAAACGAATTCTCAAACCAATCCGACGTCTTTTTCTCCGCCTCAATCAAAACATCTTCATCTTCAACGGTTTTACCATTAGAAAACAACTCTTGCTTAACAGAATCAAGCTTCTTAACCTTACTCTGACTCTTTTTCGATATCCCGTTCGATTTCGCGGATTCGATACCCATTCCTTCAGGTCCCCAAATAAATTTCGACAACCCAAAAGATTTCACATCATGAGGTTTACTAAAAGAAACATCTTTACCATTTTTGCCTTTACCAGTATACTTCTTCTTCAAACTCCTAATCTTATCCATAAACTGACTCTTACTAACTTCAACACTAATCGATTTCTTCATGAATTCGTAAAACCCATTAGTATCTTCATAAGGAATCTTACCTGTATCTGCTTTGAAATCAATCATTCCTTGTAACAAAGCAATTTCGTCTTCTTCACTCCATAATCTTTGAAAAGCTGGTTTCTTTGTATCGTTTTCACCCATCTTCTTCGCTCGCTTCGAGTTACCGTCCTTTGAAGTACCTTCGCTTGGCCGTTTCTTCGTCGCCGGTAAAGCTAAAGTAGCCGAAGAAGATAAAGTTTCCTTCTTTTTAGGGTTTTTGATTGCAACGGTGACGGCGTTTGATTTCCCAGATCCGGTATTGGGATTTTCGGTTTCAGATTCGGAATCGGTTTCTGTCTCAGATCCGGAATCTGAATCGGCCGTTGCGGCGGCGGATACGGTGGATTTTCCCGGAACGGCGATTGTTACGGCGGTGGAATGAGGTTTGGGTTTGTCTTCTTCCGATGGAGAATCTTCGTCTTCTTCTTCTTCTCCGGCTGAAGTGTCGAGTTCATCGTCGTCGCTTGAAGAAGCTGTTGGTGGATCGTCTAAAGGGTTAAGATGTTTCTTCGTCATCGGAAAATTTTGGAAGATCGATTTGGGAATTTGAGAGAGGAAATGGGATTATAGGGTTATAGCGTAAAAAGAGTAAAGGTTCCAACTTTACTTAAAAGTGTTTTATCTGATAAAATAACTCAATCAAATAAGTAAGTATAAAATATAAAACGCACAATCCTCAAAAATAACTAAGTTGTAACAGTGTGTTAGAGAGCAAAGAGAACATCTTAATTTTTGCTATTATGTAAGTTTCATTATGCATGAGCATTTCGTTATTCGGTTCGGTTCTGGTTTTTCGGTTTTCGGGTTTTTTGGTTCTTATGTAAAGTGTTGTACATAAGTGACTTCTAATACATGAATCTGTCAAGTGGTGTTATAGATGAAATTGTGATATTTCTTTCTACATGTGAATCGGTTACCCAAAGATCGTCTTTAAAAATCATATTTTATTAGGTATATACTCCATTCCATTGTGGCAATAAAATTATCAAAAAATATGCATAGAACTTTATATTAAGATTACAACATAACTTATTTTTACCATGTATTCGCATGCACGAGCTGTGCATTCTGAATTGTGATTTAAAAATGATACGAATAGAAGAGATAACTTCTTAACTCTAAAGACCACATGGAACAAAGACCAACAAAAACTTGCGAGAACATGATGATATACACATCTTTATGAACCATTAACTAAAGAAACCAAAACTTCTTGTTTGGTCTTAACAAGGTAATTTGAAACCCATGTAACGACCATCGACAAAATCATTCCAAACATCAAGAGCTCCATAGCTTGTCATCAACACAATGCTCAATGCCATTACGATACCAACCGAGAAGACAATGATCGAAGCCCTTCCATACTTAATTATAACATTTTGAACCACCATTAGTCCCACAAGTGACGCCGCAAAACATACAACCGCGAATAGACTTGCGGTTCCAGTATGTTCCATGCCTAGTAACAAGTATTGAATCGCAGACATTGTTGATGAAAATAGAACCATGAAAGAACAAGTCGCTGCAGTTACCTACAACAAAACAAAAATGTCTCTTAGCTTGAGATCTAGCTAAAAAACCATAGTCGTTTTGATTAAGCCAAGAACTTACATTATAGGTTCTATAAATTAATACCTCGGTAAATTAAGAGAATTTTCCAATCCCTAATTAAGTTTTCGATATAGTTAAATCTTTTGAATAATTAATATTTCGCTAAATTAATAAGATATTATGGTCCTGGCATTATTAATTTATAGAGGTTATATGTAATTACCTCGGGAGCGATACCGACTTGAAGGAGAAGAGGGCTAATGAGCATTCCGCCTCCAATACCGAAAACACCACCCAAAACTCCAGCTAACAGAGCCATTACAGGAAACATACACTTGTTTGATCTTCCTCCATCATTTGATGTCAAATCTTCTACATCCTTTTCTGAGACTTGGCGTTCTGAACATGAGTCGCTTTGAACATTGTCACTGATGCATATCCAAAGAGTGAAGAAGAGGGTGAGAGGTATTTGACTCAATGAGATGAGCCAGTAAGTGATTCCACATGGCTCGATTGATATGATTCCCTGCAAATGCAAAGTAAGGAAGTGTTGAAGTTAATATTTAAGTGTCTGGGTACACAATTATCATTTTTTTCTGTAAAACTAAGTAAGATTATTATTTGGGTATTGCACAATCAATCATATTCAGTTAATAGAAAAAATGTATGTAGTTAATCTTGTCTTTAATAATTTAACAGATTAATTAAAAAAAAAAAACTGAATTTGAGAAAAATATGACTAGAAAACCAAGTTGAGTACAAAGGAAAATGACAGAAAAATCTTGAAGCTTCAAAAGCGAATACATCAGTATCTAGACTGAGAAAAGAGAATCTACCCTACCCAAAATAATCATAAAGTAAGACAAACAAATAATACCAAGAAATGAAATAAATACTATATTGTAAATTCAAAAAGAAAATTATATTTACATATATCATTTTTTACATCATATAATGTCACTAAAGTCTATAGAAAAGAAAAGAAAAAAAAAATATGTAAATTGATGCATATATATTTGCCCAAATAATCTTTGAAAGGGTAAGGCATCTTAGAAAGTGCAAAGTAGGAAGAAAAAGACACGAATTTAGTGTTTGTATTTGTTTTCATAGGATAGGACCAATGACCAATCTCTAAAACACAATATTCATGACCTGTCTTCACGTGAACAAGTTCGCTATCGCTTTTGCCAATATAAAGAAAGTTCCTATAGTTCCAAACGCATCTTCACCACGTGATTCTAGTAAGGAAAAATAAACTAAAGATTTTTTTTTTTTTTAAATGTCATGAAGGTAGATGAGAACAATTCAAACGGGACAATTCTTGGGTGAACTTAAATCATTCACCCCCTCTTCATTAGCCAATATTAATTTGACATGTGTTTTTTCATTAAATAATTAATTTTTTTATTAAAAAAAATCAAAACTTAATTAAATGTGGAGACCACCTAATATTCTCTATCACAAGTTACCAAACTTTTTGTAAAAACTTAAAAATTAATAAAGAAAAACGTAATAAATTATTTAAAAAATTTCTAAACCCTAAATTCAAACTCAAGCCATAAACTCCAAAGTCATACCCTAATTTGGGAATAATTAAACCAAAATAAATTCTAAACCTCAAACTCAAATCCAAAACCTCAAAACTATATCCTAATTTGGGAATAGTTAACCCAAAATAAATTCTAAACCCCAAAACTATACCCTAATATGAGAATAATTAACCCAAAATAAATCATAAATCCCAAATTCAAACCCTAAACCTCAAAACTACCCTCCTAAAAATTTAAACTACAAATCCATTGAAAATCAATTTTGTAGTTTAAAATTTTGGATTTGGGTTAACAATTCCCAAATTAGGGTATAGTTTTGAGGTTTAGGGTTTGAGTTTGGGGTTTAGAATTATTTTGGGCTAATGAATCCCAAATTAGGGTATATCTTTGAGGTTTAGGATTTGAGTTTGATAACCTTTAATAATTTATATAAAATTAATTAATCTAATTGTTTTTTTATTTAGAGTTAATGACTTAGACTTATTATGCTTTTTTTTTGCTTACGGTGAAAAAAAAAAAATCAGTGGGTCCTACAGTTTTAGATTTTTTTAATGATTTAATTAAGTAAAATTACTAGATTACAATGTTAAATTTGATTGTCCATTCAAACGTGTATAATTTTACTTCTCACTTACCTAATTTTACATTTAAATCATAATCTCTCCATAGTTTAGTTTATTGTCGCTTATTTAGGTACACCAACAATATTTAAGATCATTTTATCCAAAACAATGTATTTAAGACGTGATAATATATTTTAATCAGACTAATGTAATTTATATGTGTATGTTCATATAATCATGATAACCAAATAATTTGATTTCTGTAATCTCTACTTAATATCTGCAAAGTTGCAGGCCTTTTTCTTTCTTGCTTTTCACTTCCTTAATTTATCTTTTTTTGTCTCTAGTCTATATTGTCAATTCCAATTTGATAATTCAAAACCTTTTAAGCAGATCTAAGAAGTCATTAACTACGCTCATTAAATGCAACTCTAACAACTATCATAATTAAAGTCACCTCATTATTTTATTAAATGTTTAGTTACCTCGCCGTATTTGTTGCCTCGAAGAAGATAAACTGCAAAGTAAGAAAGCCAAATAATCACCAAAACTCCAAGCTTAATCCATGGAAACCTCTTTGGTCTCTCATAATCTCCAAGAAGTGGCAACTTCACACTCTCAATCTTATCTTCATCTTCACAGATTCGATTCGATTCTCTAATTTTCTCAATCTCAGTTTCCAATCTCCAATAATACATCCCATTTCCAAAAGTCTTCATAGTTGACCACGCAAGAAAAACAGAGAAGAGACTCGTGATGAGCCAATTTGGAAACACAAGATTACAAATCACACCGATACTAACTCCAAGAAGCATACATGGCTCCAATAATAAAGCTAAATCGAAGTCGATTAGGGTTTTGCCTCCGGATTTAGGGTTTCTAACGAATAGATTGCATCCCACGTTAGCTAAAGATCCACCAGTAACCATGAAAGCTGAAAAACTCGAAGCTGTTTTTAGATCGAGTCCTGCCACTATTGTCATTATCGGAACGTATAAACCTCCGCCTCCGATTCCGCCGGCGCTTGAGATAGAGGCGGCGATGAATGATAGTATTGCGGCTATGATTGTTGATGTGGTTAGTTCAATCTTTGGTTGGTTGTATTTTGCCGAAAAATCGAGCCATGAGCTTGTTTCGTTGAGGATTTGATTGATCGGGACGAAAAATGAAGGTTCTTCTTCTGCGATTGATGGAGTTAAGAGGATGATGAAGGTGGTGAAGCAGAGGATTACAAGGACTAAATTGTTTCTCATTTTTATGAGTGGGGTGTTTTCTTAATTTTTTAAAGTTTTGGGGTTTTCTAGGAGATAATGGGGTTATATGTTTGTGTGGGAAACTTTTGTGTTTGTAAGTTTATATATAGGAGAAGAATTGGAGAGAGGGAGAGTGAGTGATGCATGCATTGCCAAGTAGAAAGGAAAAAACAAATATTAAATAGAAATAGAAAAGAAAATATATAAAAAGAGACAACAAATCAACTCTTTGCAAGTGGTGAGAATTCAAATATACCAACTTGTGGGCATTATGTTATTTGCTCCCACCATTACATGTCTTTGTCTCATCAAATGTAAAATAGTATATTCAAAACCAAAAAGGGTTAGGAGATGTTATTAGGGTTGAGTTTCTATTGAATCTAGCATTTGAATTGATTTAATATGATTCGTCAAATTCTATGTTATTGAATTATAAATTTTAAAAATTATATTAAAATCATGTGTTATTGAACTAGTGATTTAGAAAAATAACTTCAAGTCCATTTTTTGGAAATATACTAAGCATTTAATTTTTAATGATTTTAAGTGATTTCATAATGATCTGAGAGGATTCCTTAACTAAAAATACAAAGAACCAAATCTCATGGGTTTAAATGGAATTGTAGAGAATTTTATATTAAATCTCCTGAAATTACACAAAATCATTAAAGTTATCTAAAATCTCGATAGAACTTAAATCCATTTAAATGTCAAATTGAGTAGCCCCTAAAGCGTTAGCTGATTTTTTAAGTTTAGTGATTTATTAAAGTTCTAGAGAGTTTTGTATAACTCTAAAAGTGTATCAAAAGATTTATTTGTCTAGATAATACAACTTTAGATGTAAATGTGGTACCTATAACATTTGATAATTTGATGTTATAACCATCAATACACATAAGTTTATTGGAAATAAATAAACCAATAATATTAAAATAAAATAAAACTTTAAAAAAACCAAGTTACCAATTGCTTGCCCACCCTAAAACAATTTGTTGAAGAAAAAATCTTGAGAACTAAATAAGGAGAACCAACTTTTATTTTATTTTGGTTCTATATTTTTCAACCGGACAGAAACATACAACTATCAATATGAATTTAGAAGAACTTACATTACCTCGTTTAAACATCATTCATTAACTTGTTAATGTTTAAACATTATAAGGAGAAATGAGATTTAAGGAAATTTTTTTTTACTACAACGTTTTCTTAAGCTTCAGGTAAACTTTATTTGCTAAATGATAAAAGAGTATGGCTCAAAATAGAAACAAGGTAAATCACAAACAGTCTATGTGAAAAGTTGCATATATAACGTCTTCCATCAACGACTTTTACTGGTTCATAATTCACATAACTACAACCAGATCATCAAAGTATCGAAAGAACCTCGGCAAAGCCGAGATTATAACATCTAAAGGTTATGTTTCGTGGGGTTTATACGTCTTTGCGAATACATACCATAAATTGGTATCCTTCCACTTCACTACGTTGAAGAAAAAAATGATGATTAAATCTAATATTTTCTTCATTCTTTTTGTTTGGACAAACGATTCCAATTTTTTTTCCATATGATATCAACAACTACAAACTTTTAAGACATCACCAATCGCCTAATATCACAAATCATACCAAATAACAACAAAAACCAGTATATTTTTCGGGATTTCGGCACATAAAAAATCGTTTTGGATGTCATCTTTAAAAAATAGTGGTAAACCACTTCTTGTTAGGGACGTTGTCATTTCCATAGAATATACTTAAATATTCTAAAGGTACTAGATGTCTAGATGATGAGCATTTCCCATTCGCCTAGAAGATTTGATGAATCTAGATTACATAATGGTAATGTTCATTATGGAAAAGTAGGCGAATTGGTCCCAATTAAAATAGGCTATCTCATCTCAGCGCTTTCTAGCTAGAAATCAGTGGAATGGTGTTAAAATCAATAAATGAGAAGTAAAAAACATGAAAATCGGATAATATCAGATATATGGAATCAAGAAAAGAACAACTCATTTGTGAAGGGCTGAATCTATATATATGGAATAAGATAGGTGCATCTGCCCCCTATGGATTTGTTAATAATCAGCCTTTTGTTTACTAATTGTTATGTGTGTTTGGAACAGTTGATCAATTATGCCCCTCTTGAAGTCACTCCAACGTCGAATAATGCCCCTCTTTCTATCTATATTTTTCTTTTTGTTTCTTTAATTTATAGTCCAAACACAATATTTACTTTCCTTTATTTATAACTAACATTTTTTTGTTACTTATTTCGTTTCCAATTGATTTGTTACAATTCTTTTTGTTTATTAATTTCTTTCAATTTTTCTTTAAAATAATTAATTTTAGCCCATGTGAAAATTTTATTGACGAATTATCTATATCTAGTATGATTCATGAAAATAGAGAGAAATTTCTTAATTTGATGATCTATATCAGTATATATTAGCTTTTGCTCTCACTAAAAAATATATTTATTTTAAAATAAAAAAATATTTGTTGGGGATGAATATATATTCTAGATACGCCATTTGATACACCAAAACAGAAGATCAGAGAATATAGATATAGCTAATATATAACTAATTCGATCATTATCGGTAGAGGCCCAATTGATCTTATACAAATTAATCCTTTACATCTCTTATACATAACTAATTCGATATGTCTTAGGATTTGTCTCACGATTCCAATTACTAAAGAAAATCATGTTACTGTTAAAATGGTTAATCTTAATTTTTTTTACGAAAAATCAAATATGAAGATAAACCTATGAAAACATTGAATTGTTGCACTACGAACCCAAACACAAAACACCGTTCAAAAGGACCATAGTAATACAATCACAGAAGTGTAAATTTGTATATCTCTTGGAAGTACCATGTTCCGAGTTCTTCAAGTTTTTCTTTAGACGTCAAACCCACATGCAAAAAAATATACCAAAATACAGACATGCAAATAAGTTATTGGCTCCGATTGTTAACCTAATCTTTTTAAGAGCTGGAGCGGTAAGCTGTGCAATATAATGCAAAATTGTATAGATAAAGCTGTAATAGTGCAAAACTGTATAGATAAATCTGTAATAGTATTGGTAAAGTTTTTGGTATCGCTTTGATGATTGATACAATTTAAAGCGGTACAAATTATAAAGAGGCAGTATGTTATAAAGACGGTTACCAATCTTAGCTTACAAATTATAAATAGCCATTTTATTATTTCTGCTTATGAGTAAAACGCCTATACGTTGAATCGACCGATGATGAAACGAATGAGACATTCTATTGGTTTTCCAATGTTTTTCTTATTCAAGTAAGCAGGCAATTGTCAAATTAGTGTAATATATTATATTGTAATGTAATACTTATCTTTGATGTCATGACTTGACAAAAATAAATATATCTGTAATAATATTTCGTATTATGTAGACCATGTTGTCGTTTGCATATGCGACCAAGTGATAATACTATAATCTATTTATGTATATGTATATATTTGAATGTATATAATATTTGTCGACTCTGTAAACTAACCAGATATTAATTGATCCTTCACTTAATCAATGACTAACTTGAACCTGTCAAACCTAATTTTAATTTCTTCGAAGAGTTAAAAAGGTACATAAAAAGGAAATTAAAATGACGATGGTGCTATTTTGGTCGATACGCCTCTCGCTTTGGATCTATCTATTTTCTTACAACCATGAAAAACTCGTTCTAATTAAAATATGTAATTTCAGTAGTGCTATTGTATTTTGTTGTTATCCAAGATTGTTAGACCAAGAAGTTTATTTTCGCATGCAGATTTTAAGCTACAAAAAATCATTAGTACGTGAACCACAATCTCACAGAGCTTCGAATAGTATTTGATACTCCAATTAAATTAAACCTAACAAATTTTACTAAATACTTGAAATTTTTAAGTATCTAATAACCTCATGAAACTAGACTACTTTTATACAGCCGACAAAAAAAACTACTTATATACAACATATATACAACTTAAATTTTTACTGACCACTTGAAAATTTTAGGAGTCTAATAATAACCTGAATCTTGTAAAATGAATATTCCGATTATATATTGTTGGCACAACTATTCAAGTTAGATTAACATGCAAAAAGAAAATATATACAAGTTTTATTTGTACAGATTTATATATCATGGCATTTTTTTTTTTTGGGTGAATATATATCATGCCATATGGAGAATTAAAATACTTCGTGAAAGCCTTTAAAGGAGGCTTCTATATATATACTAATTGAAATATCTTGAAACAAAGGCTGTATATGTTTATTTTCTTTTTTTGCTAATTTATATGTTTATTTTCTCATCCCAGACTAGACCAAAACATCACGATCAGGTAGTTTCTTTAGATTATCTAGAACAACCTATCGTATACTAATCTTTCCATGCACTTTATTATACTAATTACATATCAAAAGTGTACGTTGGGCACTTTTTGGTTAAAGTCGTGATCGTATATTCGTAGTAACATTATTGCAATCTCGGACTGTTCACATATACTGTTTGGCTCTTGGAAAGTCTCCAGGGTCGTTCTTGTACTATGATCTAATTATAATATTCAGCTTTAAGCAGGCATGTACGGTAAATGATAATTAGTAATTTATTATATGAAAATATATGCTGGCTCTAAAAGTCATCAATAATCTAGATTCTCATTATCTAACATAAGACAGTATGTTCGAAATCAGATCATTAATATTGTTGAATTAACATCATTTATTTAACTTATTTAATTTATACTCCATCACTATTTATAAGCATCTCTCGTATGAGTGGAAATTAATATTCAATTATTTATCTGATTTATCATCAACCTATCAGTAAAAGAATTTGGATAACAAAAGGAAAAAAGTCGAGTGTTAAAACAGTAATTTTTTTTCCACTATTGTCGGATTTGAATTCGAGAGGAAAACTCTTTTCTAATCATTATTCAGACCAGAACCTGAATCCACTCAATGTTTCGTCGACGCATCATGGATCGCAACATCTATGGATTGTGGAATCGGTTAGTGCTTCATGGACTCAAGTAAGAGGATAATAAGCCAGTATGTTGTTTCACGGAAACAAGTACCTTTGGCTCTTGTAGCAGAAGGTTTCGCCACTAAAATTGCCTTAATTGCAGCTCACAACGCCGGGTTCCGAACTTTTACGTGTTTCTCGGACTCGCTTTCTCTTGTCTCGCTTTTTAATTTTAAGAGCGTGATCAACGAGCTGAAGGCTATACTTCACGACATTAGTTGTCTTAGTGTAGGTTTCAACATTCTATCTTTTGTTTTCATTCCTTGGAGAATACCATAGCCGATGAATTGGCCAAATCTGGTCTTGTAACACTAAACCCTTATCCCACCATTGGTGGTTAAAAATCAATCTAAGTTTCGGTTTGAGCAAAAAAAAAAAAATCATAATTCAATTTTGATTTCCGGCATAATAAAGTTGTACGTACTAAAATTCAAAATTATACAATAGCAAAAAAGTCAACATTGTTAAATATTTCAAACTATGACTATGAGGAGCAAAAAACCTTCATTTCTTGGGATAAATGGTATATATACCACACATGAACGATTCAGTTTGTGGTTATATAGAAGAATCTAGAAGATCTATAAGATCAACGTTATCATTGTGAATAATGTTAGAAATTTGAACATATCTTATTGTGATTACATTAGTTAGGAAACTAGGTTAAATAATATTCCTATATATATGCTTGTATATTGTAACTCAATCTTCATAAGAGTAAATTTAATTCTTCCCATCTATCTCTCATGTCTCATCCCTCTAAGGTTATCTTGAACAGTTCATATGTGTCATTGCCCACATTGTGTGGATTTTTATTATTACTTAATATTTGTGTTAGTTCTCACATTCCATACATGATACATATGGTTTTGGGTTGTAACTCCATAATATAACAACTAGTTATGGCCATATTGATTTGTAGTATTGAAGTTCCGTTTAACCAAGCGCTAATCAATTTATTTGCTAGGGGTTTGGTTCCAGTGGTGGATCCACGTACAAAAAAGTGGGGCACGTGCCCTACACTAAATAAAATAATTATCTCTGTAGGATTTACTTTTTGTTGAACGTAGCACATTTAGTTTGCGCTAAGTCCTTCTATGCATGTCCACCCAAGCTCAAATCCCTACATGGCCCTTTTTGTCTTTCTTCTAAATTTCTAAATGAAATTTATTTTGTTTTTTTTCTTCTCATGTTTCCATACATATTTGTTTTCTGTTGGTTTTAAATGTCCAAAATTTTGCATTTTGCAACCTTATGAAACTGATTTTTTTTTCTCTTTTCTTCTGTTTTAATATAGAACTAATTTGCCAACTAACAAAAAAAAAAAATTAATAAACTAACTAAAACTAACCTATGTGGCTCAAATTTGGCCATTAGATTTATGTTAAATAGTTAGGATTTGAATTATAGTTTTTTTCTTGGTTAGTAGGCCTAATTTCCCTTTAATATAAAGTATTTTCATTTTTTTTAATAGATTATGTGGTATGTACATTCTATGTTAATATCATGGATATATTTAAATTTACGGATCATTTAGTTTGATCGAGTTTTATAAAAAACATAAAACTCTATATTTAATGTAATATTTGTTTTATAAAGTTTATATTTAAATTATATTAAATACTTATATATATTGTGCCCTATACAAAAATAATTCTGTCTGGATCCGCCATGGTTCTGACTTCTGATTATCAATTACAAAGTTCAATCTCTCAAACAACTAAACATAATTAATAATTTAATTATAAGTTTGACGTCGTGATAACATAAATATAAAGCGCGTAAATGGTGCAAATCATTAAGCGCGTAAACACTAACGACGAATCTTTGATAATCATAGAATGTCCTTTAAATCATTGATAAATTGTTAATAAACATAGTGTACAGGTCATCATGGGCCGAATGTTACCCAAATTCAATACACATAAAATAAAAAATTTATAATCATTCAAACAAATTATGCAAAGGAGACGAACATTTTTGTTCAACTAAAATAGACCAGACATCTCTTGTCTCTGATCCCACTCAACAAGGTGCCATCTCGACCGACCCCAATATAACAATTTGCGTACATCCTATGGCTCTTACTGTGCCACGTGTACACCTTAAATCGAATCACCGATACAACCTCCAAACGAAACTCTACCTTCCCAAGATTCTTGTCTCGTCCCATCTCCATCCAACGGTCTTTATTCACCGCCATTGTGGACCCACGTAGGGCTCCTTCGATTAAGCTCGTGTTCTTTGGGCCTTGGTAAAACGGGTTAGTAAGTTTAGTTGACCCGACCCGATTCTTTTTGAAGTAAACGGATCCTTCCATGGAGTCGTAGTAAACACCAACGTTTAGGTTCGGGTTATGAGCTGTTACCTTGAAGCTTATATGAGAGGTCTCGAATCCTTCGGATTGGTCTAGGCCCGAGATTGAGAACCCGCGGATATGGAAACGCGGTCGGTGTGGCCGTAGACTGATCCATAAGATAAAAGTGATAATGCCTAAACATAGCAAAAGAGATAAGAAACTAGCACATATGAGTTTGGAGACTCGTGTCGTGAGGCTTTCTTTGACCCGATGAACAATGTAGCTCGCGGAGTTGTGACGTGCAATGGGTCGGTCTGATGGGTTAGATCGGACCGGTAAGGAATCGACCTTGTTGTGCATAGTGTTTTTGGATTAACTTTGGTGGGTCATGGGAAATAATATGAAATATTGTACATGAGTTGTGACTTGTGAGGTTTGTGTAGTAAAGTGAAAATAAAAAAAATTGGTGGAAGATGAATACTTAAAAAGAAAGCAAAAGATACCTTGGTGAATATTATGGTATAACACTCCGAGAAGAAAAGAATTGACAACTAAGTTTCGAATTGTGTATTGCATTTCTAATTTATATGGAAGTGCAAAGATTCCAAGTTTCGAATATACCAATGTCTAAAAAGTTCATGTGCTGATGTGCTAGAGTTATAGACAATTTAAAGCTTCTTGTTTTGATAACATGTGGTGTGAAGAAGTATAGAAGAAGCATTTGAGACAAGTGAATGAAACTAAAAACAAACAAGAGGGAATTTTCAAGAACCGGGTGAAAAGCTCAAACTCGATAAAATAGAGCCCACCTTGATTTTGTGTGGGTATCATAAACATTATTTTAATATTGAATTTTATATTAGTTTATTATTTGAGATTCATTATGAAACTGTTAATAAATGTGTCTTCAGTGGTGAGACCGGTGTCGGTCTCATAATTTGTTTTTTTAAATATTTGCAAAATAGATAAAAACGGTCTCATAAAAAAAATTTAAAATATTTGCAAAATAGATAAAAATCAAAGTAATATATATATGAAAACATAAGATTAATAAAAAAGTAATATTACAAACCGTTAAACCGTTTAGGATTTAGTTTTGACCATTTAAAACTAATTTTAATTTTGTGATATTTTTGAAACATTTGAAAAAATGGTATCTAGGAAACTTTTAAAATTTGGTGGTATGGTTGGAAAAAAACTTTTAAAAAGTGATATCTGTGAGAATTGCCCTAAAAAGGGTAATATTACTGATATAATGAGAATTTGGACTTCCCTAATTATGTTTTTAATGAGGTTTTAGAGTCTTTTGAGTTGTCTTTAGTCTTTATTTAGGTCCATACATAAGGATTTGGAGCTACACGCGTTCGGAACGAAGATTCAAGCAAATGGGCGAAAATCGGTGAAATGAAGGCCCTGGACCGACCGGTCCAGTGGTTGGACCGACCGGTCCCTTTTTGCACGTGAAGACCGAGACCGATCAAACGATTCATGGACCGACCGGTCTGCTCGGTCGGTCTACCCACTGGACAACTCAGACCGACCGGTCCACCATCAGACCGACCGGTCCAGGCGAGACGAAGAAACCTGATTCTGAAGAGGACCGACCGGTCCATCAAACGGACCGACCGGTCTGTTTCCCTGATTTTATGGGATTTTCCTTTTTCTGCGTTTTATCATATAAAAACCCTATTTCTTTTAGACTGAGGAGAACATCACTTTTTCTAGCACGTTTTTACTGAGACTTTTGAGAGCTTTTCGCAATTGTAAGCAAGGGAGAAGAGATCTACTACTTTCCTGAGAAGATTTCTGAACCCTATTGATTTC
The DNA here is from genome assembly GCA_963576765.1 of Draba incana. Classification (NCBI taxonomy): domain Eukaryota; kingdom Viridiplantae; phylum Streptophyta; class Magnoliopsida; order Brassicales; family Brassicaceae; genus Draba; species Draba incana. Next base: position 3,613,205 of record OY755215.1, on the reverse strand, counting down.
TTTTATATTATTATGCATTCTTCATCTTTTGCTATTGCTTTTCTTTCAATTATGTCTGAGTAGATCTTGAGTTAGGTTTTAGGGTTTCGATGGATTTCACACAATAAATCAGACACAAATAGGTTGTTTAATCTTTATCATCTTCATCACTGTTAGGCATAAAGCTAGGATTGAACTGATTACTTAATCCTAGATCTTAAGTTGATTTACATTCCAAAAGCCTGTGAATCACTGGAACTACTGTTGATGAACAATTAGGTTCTAGTCTCGAAAGTGAATTAGAAACTGATTGTGAACAAATCAAAACATGAACTGTACTGCTTGCCTAGGATAGCCGAGACCATGCGAAAGTATAGGTTCTTGGATCTCTAGGGATAGTAATTATTATCATGAAAGTGGAATAATTTATAAACTGTGTTTTGAGTTCTAGATGCATGCATATCTGAATCTGAATAGTTGTCTGGTTTGTTAAAGTGATTTCCTGAGATTCTCTAAAGCCTAGCGTTTTTATTAATCGGAATTAAAACCGTTTTCATTTGCAATCTTGTCTTTTATTTTTAACATCACCATCAACTCTTGTTTCCTGCTTAGTTTAATTCAATTTTCTATAATAAGTTGTGTAAGTGAATTTGGTCCTCGAGGATTCGATCCCTAAATAACTACTTCGTTTGTTGTGCACTTGCAGTAGAATATAGGGTTAAAACTCTCTGTATCAATTACAATCCGTAAAAAAGTAAAATCACTCCACCAATTTCTTATAAAAAAAAAAAAAAAAAAAAAGACTACTGCCTGGTTGACACGTATCTGTGTGATACAGTATCAACCGTCTCAGTGTGTTGAGACGTCTCAACTAAAACCTCAGTAAATAGTTTTTATTTATTTATTTTTTCAGACACATCTCACACGCTTGATACTCCCAATTATTTCATGAGTGCACATGATCTTATTAGGAATTCTAAGAGCATGCACACTCATAAACTTTGATGGGTATCATAAGTATTTTTTAATTATTAATTTATATATTTGAGATTTCTTATGGTACTTGTAAAAAATCTGTTCCAGTGGTGGTATGAGTATCATAAAAAAATTAAATGAACACTGATCCAATTCACAAACTCCATCTTTGATCACAAACAACATCTGATCATGAACAGAATAAAACAACAAATGCATAAACGGAAGTTAAACGTATCGGATCGGTTCCCATTCGCAATAAGTGATCATTCATCAAATTCAATATACTAACCACCACTTGTTACATTGAGTACTCGTAGACATCATCAAAAGTCCTCTTCGCAAGCTGATAAATGATACCAAACATGAGTTACTCATCTAATCAAAATACAAATGTCTTAATAGAGGCTAAAAACAAACACAATCTCTCCAAGAAACTCAGAAAAAATACAAGCTAACTTGAATCCAATAACTAAACAAGAAAAGAGCACCACTTTAACGATTTTCAAGAAGATATGTAAGAACGAAACACAATGCAGCATCAAACACTGATGGGATTATCTAAAGGCCTATTCTACTTGTTTAAAGAAGTTGATAAACTGGAAAACCCACATCATTGGCTTCTTTGTCTTTGTATATTCTTCAATTAGCCTACAAACATGGAAAAACTAGACCAATTGAGCTGCCATCTCTTTACAATGTCAAGCAGAAACAACAATTGATCCAGTTTCTCTTTGAAGACTTCTTCCATGGTCATGGAGGCGACGAGAACACGAGTTTCTCATTCGATAACACCTTGAACAACCTCATTGACGTGATTAGGGTGTTTATCGTGTTGAGACATAGACTAAACAAATACTACATTACCTTGAGGGATCTTGCTTGTATCATAAACTCTAGTATGTTCTGATATTACTTGAAACAATTAAACAAAATATAAACAAAATACAATATCATCCAAAGTACCAAACTTCTGACTATATTCGATCTTCGTGACGTCTTCGATTAAAAGGTTCACCGTCTTCTTCGGGCTGAGGTGAAGCATTTAGGTCCATCGAAGCAATAACTCAATAGCAAAACAACAATATTTATCAAAAATCCCTATTCCCCAATTGGCTTTTTCTCCTCTGTGCAACATGAAACGAAACCCAAATCAAGGTAAGGAAATCAATACAATTTCGCTTCTCTGAATTCTCTAATCAAGCAAATCAAACTGAAAAAATCGAAAATTTCCAGAATCAAGCCGAAACCAAATTAGACAACGCCAAGAAAACTTTACCGAGATCACGCAAACGTCCGAGGAGAATTAGGGATAAGGTTACGAATTCTAAATATGCGTTGACGAAATACGAATCAATCCTGTGATGTTTTGGGGAAAGTGAAAGAGAGATTTCAATGTTTTCATCGTCCGACTGAAGAATTAAAAAAAACACGGTCCAGTTGTGAGAGGACACGTATCAAAAGTCTCTATGGGCTGAGACGTTTCATGCCAAATAAATCAGTTTTCATTTATTTTAATTACTTTTTTCCTTATCATACTCATTAAAACTCCCCGCTGTGGATGGTCTAAATAAGTCAATATTAGATCGAAGTCGGATAATTTGAATAAAGCCCATTAAACATTCAAGTGTCCAACAAAAATCAAATAATTGGTGCTAGATTTAGTGGGTGTTATTAAAAATCCAAAATATCCTATATATATATTATTTGAAAAGCATTTTGGGAACACTTAGGTGTCATTACCACAATTTTTCTCCTCTTTATTTATATTTATTTATTTTATTCTCTTATACTTATTACCAAACACATTTAATTCCAAACATACTTATTTTGATTACTATAACTCTAATTGCCAAACACATTGAATCTTCATAAACTTGCCAAAATTAAAATTTTTTAAAATTTTCAACTTTCCAAAATTAAAATATTTCGAAATTATAGATTTAAATCATAGAATTAAATGTGAACAAAAATTTAACATATATACTAAAAATTGATTTAAAATAAAATAAAATTATTAATTATCTTTTGAAAATATATGAGCATGTAAAAATATGTTATTACATATGTTATTTTTTTTTACAAGTAAATGTTTTTTATTTTTCATAAATGCACCTTCGTACAAGTAAAAATATAATTATTAATGAAATTTGTTGGTTTAATTATTTCACGGGTGGAATAAATTTGTATGCAAAATAATTTCAAAATCCAAATATATAAATTAGGTCTTAGGTTATGTATAATTATTCTTCATAATCTTTTTTTAACTAAAACTATTAATTTTATTCGATAATCATTTTATCCCGCGTATAACGCGGGTAATTTTCTAGTAATTGAGTATATTATAATTTATAAGTAAAATTTAAATATGATTTAATCTTATACTCCTTCCGTTTCACGAAGATAGATTTTTTGAGTTTTTCACACATATTAAGAAAATCAATTACTATTCTTAAAAAGTGAAATCAATAAACAGTTTTCAAGACATCTCAACCAATAGTATTTGAAACTTTTTCTTAAAAACTACAATCTTTTATGGAAATCTATCTTCATGAAACAAACTAAAAAACTCAACAAATCTATCTTCGTGAAACGGAGGGAATATATGTCTGCATGAAACGCAAATTTATATCTTTTTCTTTTGTAACTTGGTCAGCAATCTGGTAAATGGTAATTACTATGCATGTGATCTAACCAAATTTTTCGTAAAAATATTTTTGTGTTTGTCAATAAATTTAACATTAAAAAGAAAGTAAACCAAAGAAATCGAAACTTGCAGTTCCTTAAGAGAAAAAAAAAAAAACAAAATCAAAACTTGTAGTCATTTTGAACTTCTCATCCAAATATTTTAAGGGAAAATTAAGGAACTACACCAAAAAAATTTAAAAATTAGGAGAATAGGCTACGTGTTTTAAATTAGAGAAATACATTTTTTTTGTCTGTATTGCGGTATTGCCCTTCACTCATTGATTCTGCCTCCCATGTCATCGAGTAAAACATAAGTCAAGGAGATTACAATAAGTTTAAAGAAAGAGTGAATTAGCTCAATAGCCAAAAATTATACTATATTTAAGAAAATAGCTAAAATTGGTGGGATTCCTTTAGAAAACACTAGGAGGTTTTGTACATGGTTTGGCTATTTGCCATATTATGGAGTTATTCTTTGCCATGAGGCCAAATAACTCTTAAAGAAATAACCCATTGGAAAGACATAAAATTGCAATCCATCAAGCTTTTTTTTTTTTGTCATCTGATTTTATATTAAAACAAGAGAAACAAGAGACTTACAATATCAAGGATCGAGCAAGAAAGAGAACTGAATCTAAGAACAATAATCCTAACAAGCATGCCATAACAAACAACACAAACACATGGTTAGAACAATGAGACCTCCTATGATGAATCTAATATACCTCACGCATAAACGACCAAGGCTTCAAGCTTTGGATGAACCAAAGACAGTGGGAAGAACCACATGTTTACCACACTAAAAGAAGCCCAATAGAGAAGCAGATCCCGAATTGACCTGAAAAGTAGGAACAAGGAGCGAATCCACTCTAAACCGGCAGCAGCCAATACCGATGACGATAAGCAGCAACAGAAACGGACCAGATAGAGACCAAGCGCAAGAATAAAAACCTGTCGCAAAAGACTATAGACCAGACGAGAGATGACCTTGAGAACTTCCCGAGAAAAGACACTCGAAGACCTAAACCTCACCTATAATAATCCAGAACACCAAAGGCATAGCTTTGACCCAAGAATCGATGAAGAAGCTGCAAAAATGGTCAAGAATTCCGGACACAAGAACCTGACCGAGAGCAGAAACAAACTCACGCAGGGAGACGAAACCCGCAACCGGCAAGATTTGGAGGAGAAAAGCCTACACCACCAAACCATCACCGCTAAACAGCCTCCATGGAAAGAAAAGAGAAGGACCGAGGATGAAGGACTCAGGAGAAGACAAACCAAGAGGTAAGAGCCTAAACCTCTAAGACCGAAGCTGTCCTAACGCAAACAGAGACAGAGAGAAAAAGCACCCTCAAGACTATACCGAGAACCTCGACCACCAAGCCACAAAACCTCAAAGCTCTAACCATGGCAGAGACAAAGGAGGACCGAATCGAAACCCAAAGACTCAAAAACCTTCATCGCCAGATCTAAAGATCTCGCCACCAACATCAACCCATCAAGCTAAATGAGAGAAAAAAATCAAAACTTTCTCTTACGTTTCTAAAAACCACAAAAAAAACGAATCGAGAATCCTCCACCTTTTCTTCAAAATCAAGAGGTAATCGATTTCACCTTTAAATTCAACCGGATTAAAACAAAAGGTATTTCAAAAAGAACATGCGCATAAGCATAACCATCAAACCCATCATAGAACAAATTCGATTTAAGAAAAGACCCAGCGTTAACAAAATCGTATCTGGAAGTTTTGTCTTGATTTTGATCGATTTAAGAGGCTTACGGATTCGATTTACAGTTTCCACTCATGTATCTCTGATTAGCTATCAAAATTTTGTCTATCTCTGTGAGAGAAAAAAAGAAAGAGACAACGCAGAGAGACGATATTTAAATTTTTTTTTTTTTTTTGGTTTAGTCGTGTTTTGAGTGAAGAGCAATACAGACAAAAAAAAATGTATTTCTCTAATTTTAAAACACGTAGCCTATTCTCTTAATTTTTAAATTTTTTTGGTGTAGTTCCTTAATTTTCCCATATTTTAAAACAACACCTTATAATTTTTCTTATTTTTAAATCCAATTATATCGCACGATACGATTCAATTATTTGGACTTACAATATATACTAAAAAATAATGTAAATCTTTCCTAAAAAAATTAATATTCTAAAGCTAAACTTTGTGTTGACCTTTGAAAAACAAATCTCTCCCTTTCAGTTTTCTTAAAACAACAATACAAAAACAAAAAAAAGGGGCTCAAAGAATTTTTTTCTTCCTCCTCCTCTCAATTCGCCGCCGAGTAATCGAGAGATGGCGCCGCCGGCGACGGAGCAACGGTGGTGCTTTGCTTTGATTCTCCTCTCACTTTCATTCTTCATCCAATCTTCGTCGGCCATTTATTGCGGCGCAGAAGATTGCTATGCTCTCCTCGGGTTCAACTCTCGATCCATATTTTTTCAATTTTAGATTGTTGTAAATTCTCATTTCGTTAATCTGAATCTTGTGCAATTTTTTTCGATTTCAGAGTCGCTCAAGATGCGAATGCATCGGATATCAAGAGATCTTATTATAAGCTTTCTCTGAAACAGTAAGGAATTTTCTGGATTTGTTAGACATTGTTTGATTTTTGTTCAGATTTGATATTTGATTTGGTTTCTTTGAATCGATTAGTCATCCAGATAAGAATCCAGATCCTGAATCGAAGAAGCTCTTTGTGAAAATCGCTACTGCTTATGAGGTATGATTTTGGAATTTGAATCTACCATGAATCGAAGAAGAAGCTGTATGATTTTGAATTTTCCAGTCTCATTATGCATCTATGTTGATTTCGTATGGATGAGTAAAGTATTGTTAATGGTTCGTCTATATGAAATTTCTGTGTTGGGTTTCATCAAAATGAGTTTAGATAATTAGTGGATACTGGGAAATCAAAGGTGTTCTTGATTGTGATATTTTAAGCTTCTTCTTGCATGTTTGAAGGCATTCAAAAAGTTCTCTGTATAAAATATTTGCTTGTTTGTTTGTAATTATCTTGCAGATTTTGAAAGATAACGAGACTCGGTCACAATATGATTATGCAATTGAACATCCAGAAGAGGTCTGTAGAATTTTTTTGAGAAATGTCAATTCTTGTTTGTTCTAGAAGCTGTGGATTGCATAGATTAAAAAAAATAATAATTCTGTACTGCTTTGTGTTTCTTGTGTTTAGGTATTTTACAACACTGCTCAATACTACAGAGCAAAATATGGACATAAGTCGGTAAGATATTACTATGTTTTGATAACTTTTTCTTTGAAGAAATCATTGGCCTTTTAAGTGATACAATTGCCATGATGTGTTTCTAGGATCCCCGTGCTGTTCTTGTTGGTCTATTGGTAGTTTTGTCTGCGTTTCAGTATCTAAACAACGTGGCAAGGTATAAAGAGGTATGTGCAGGGATTCTCTCACCATGTTTCCATAGTCTAAGTGTATGTTCTGTAGTTTTTCTGATGCATACCAAGCATATCTTGTTATAAGCATTCAAAAATACTCATCTACATATCTCTGACTAAACAATCAAGAATTATGGGGAATGCGCAACACGTATCATGTATCATAACATCTCATGAAACATATAATTTATGGACATATGACTGTTGGATCTGATTCATTTACTTCCATACTTGAGAATATGAGAACTCTATGTAGCTCAAACTCTTAAAGAGTATCATTAGAATATTATTCAATATAGTGTCTCATACTTTTAGGAGCATTGGCCTTATTTTCTTACCGAGACCTGTGTCTTTGTTTTGATGCAGGCTATAGCGACAGTTAAGCGAACTCCTGCTTACAAAAATAGGCTCAAGGCCTTGGAACTTGAACGCACCGGTGGAGTATCTAACAAGAAGAAGGGGCCAAAGCAGATTGACCAGTATGCTATTCTATGCCTTTTTATTAGTTGAGTAGGAGTCTTACCGTATCTGATTTTTTGTTTGCCAGGAAACTGCAGGAAGAGCTAAGCAACGAACTCGACCTACAGATAAAAGGAGCTGAAAAACCGTCAGTCTGGGAACTTCTTGGTGTTCGATTCATTCTCCTACCATACACTATCATTAAGGTATCATGTTTTAAAGAATTTCCACATCTCACAGACTCTCGTTCCATTTCTCGAAATGACTGATTCAACTTTCTGTTTCCTTACAGCTTCTAGCATGGTACAGCAGTTGGGTATGGAGATATAAGATTAAGAAAGCTCCTTATTCATGGGAAGATGCATCATACCTAACCCGAAGATCACTTTCCATACCTCTCGACGGATGGACTAATCTCGGTATCCTTAAATCCTTTTCGATTCTCTTTTCCACAACTGAAACCGGCACACGGATAAAGATTTTGATTCTGATAGATGCAATTAACACGAGTTGTTGCAATTGTGGTGATTAACAGATGAGTATAAAAAGGAAGATTTGGTGCAAAAAAGGTTATGGGAGAAGCAGAATCTCGAGAACTACTTTGCAGAAATGCGTAAAGAATCCAAGCGAAGAAGATAGGTCACTTACCAAGCAAGGGTGCACAGGAAAATTCAAGTTCCAGAGACAACATTTTTTGTTACTATTATTACTGTACTTTAATGTTATAAGATACCTGAACAATAGACCAGTCACATGAAGAGACAGTATAATTTGTACGGTACCAAGAACCAAATCTCAATTTTTAGCAATATACAAGTTGGATCATGTCTGTTCATTGGCATGGTCCGGTTTTGACTCTTATCAATGGATTTTTCAAATCTATATTTGATACCAAAATTCGATTTATAACACGAAAGACAAGAATTTCATAACAAGGAAATTTTTGTTTGTTATACTGTAAACGAAAAGAGACAAATACATTGAATACATGAGTGAGAGGTTGTTAAGATATCTCAGGATATCAAAAGATAAGTCGTACCGATTATGCAAGTTTGACAAGCAAGTGCTCGAAACTAAAATGTTAAAAGCTTGTGGTTGCGGATTTGTTTATACATTGCTTTGCTTATACATCTTCGTGTCCAAAACTTGCTTCCCGCACATCGCGCAAACTCCTGCACAATCAAGAAGAGCCAATTCCATTACTTATCTCTTATATAGCTATCTCACCAGAGGTAAGGAAAATTATAAAGTAAAACAGATAGTTTCAATATACATGAATTTACTATTAAATTACCTTTGCTATAGGCACAAGTGTGACAGTATTTACCATCTTGATGCACTTGCTGCTTGCATATCATGCACTTTGTTGTCGCCGTACCGTAAGGTGTCCATCTACAAAGCAAAGAAACATCACAAGGCAGAATCAGAATGAGCCAAGAAAATAAAAAAGAAAGATAACTACAAGACCACTATTAATCCTTAAAGGTTATTATGATTAGTTCCTCGATAACAAGTACTAGAACCCTTCGATTTCTACAATCATTCAATCTTCCTAAATACAAACATTCTAAAACGTGAAAAGCTTCCACATTTACTACTAATGATTCTTAGAAGAAACTACAGGTAACAAAACTTATCACAAAAACCTACAAAAAACCCCAAACTTGCAAATTTACTCTCTTATTCCCATGACAAGTTCTTCAACATTGAAAGATTTGAGAAAGAAACCTATTTTTCTTGGAGAGAAGTTTGTTCTCGTTGATTTTACGACCACCACCTTCAGTTACATTACGAGCACCATCCTTCCACTTATCTGGAACTATCACTTTAGATAACTTCTTCTCACCTAAAATTCCAAAAATTCAACTAATTACAGATCTACGAACTCGAAATCAATCAATATCAGGGTTTCGATCCAAAACCTAGAAATCATTAGGGTTTATTCCTTAGATTCGTAACAAATTGAATCATCCCAAAAAAAACGATCGAACAAATTGAAATCGAAACTTTGATCGAAAAGTATAGATTGATTCGATACGAATTTCCAAAATTAGGGATCTGAAATGCAACAAGAGAGATTTTGTTAAAGGACTTACACTTATCGCACACCATTCTTCGTCTTCTCTGTGAGATTGATGAAGAAACCCTAACGCTAATCTGATTCGAACGAGAAGTTTACCCTTTTGCGTTTTGAAATAAATTGAGTTTGTTTATTCCTTTTTCTTTTTTTCCTTTGTTCGAAGTGGATTTGGAAAGTCGGTCATCACGAATCCGTTAAATCGCGTTTAGAAATTATAATCTTTCGGTTTACTCATGTCTTTTTGCCTTGGTTTACTTACCTCAATTGAGATTAATTATGCAAAATTCTTCGTATTTGTAAGATCTTCTTGTTTAGGTGGAAGAAAGGAACTCCTTGTATTGAATTTAGTAGATATATATTTTTTGAAATGAATGTTTAATTATATTCAACAAAAAAAAAAATCGTTTTTACAATAAAATATCACTTAATTATGTTTAAAAGTAAAAACCATGGATACTAAATTATTTCCTAATGTAAGAATCTCATTTTTTTAAGGTTATAAACATCAAAATCTTCAGTTCACTCATTTTTGTTAGTTTAACAATTTCTATAGATAAATGTTTTACATGATTATTAGATTCATCATTTTTTTTCATTTGAAATTGCATTATATTGTAAACGAAGATTACAAATAGTCTGTCAACTATATAGACGGTACATCAAAATTAAAATGATTCAGAAGCAAAAGATTTTTTAGCTAAAATGTCCGCCGCTTGATTCCTTTCCCGGTTAATATGTTCCATCGAACATAGAGGTAATTTAGTCATCCAAAATGAATATCACATAGAACATTTCCAATATTCACATTATCTCCATTCGTATTAATAACCGAAACAGTTCCTTGTTATCACCTTCAACCCAAACCTGTCGATAACCTAATGCCCATATCACTTGCAAAACATGAAGAAAAGCCATCGCTTCTGCCTGTAATGGAGATTGAACTTGATGTATCTTAGCATTTCCAGCCTTTATATATCTACCCATATGATCTCTAATAATCTAGCCAATCCCCATTGAAGATCTATTCCGATGATAAGAATAATCAAAATTGCATTTAAGCCAATTTTGTGGAGGTGGTTCCCAACAACTTGATTTTACGGGTCTAGCATTCACCTCATCAACAACAATCTCATGAACTCATACCATTCATAAACTGCAAGTAGACTTCGCTTTACCTCTTCATTTGGATGTACATTCCTTTTGTTAAAAATGTACTTGTTCCTTGAAGATCCGTCGGAAATAAGGGTGTTTCCGACGGATTTCCGCTGCCGGATCTATCTCGTCGGGAATTGAAGATCCGTTGGAAATTTATGACGGATTTCCGACGGATACGGTATCTGTATACGGTATACGGTTACGGAATCCGTCGGAAATCCGTCATAAATCCGTCGGAATTCATATTCTGACGGATTTCCGTTATACCAAGATTCGTTGGAAATCTGTCATAAATTTCCGACGGATCTTCAATTTCCGACGAGATAGATCCGACAGTGGAAATCCGTCGGAAACACCCTTATTCCGACGGTTTTCTTGGTCATCGGAAATCCCTCTGTTTTCTTGTAGTATTGGTGGGGTGACGTAGAATCAGAACGACCCACGGTATGTTACTTGAATCTCTAACTTAAACAGCAATATATTATTGACACTAAAATTTTATATAAATGTTATTTTGCAGTCATTGGCTTTTTCACGCTGTGAAAATTTACAACTGAACTCGATTACTTCGATCAATAGTGCAAAAAATCATATTAGCATCTCATCTTGCACTGGAGTGACTATATTTGACTTAACTTTGCTAGCGCCTGAAGATAGCCCAAATACTGATGGCATCGATATTGCAAATAAATCTATTCGACTCGATCATTGGAACCGGTAATTACATATTAAAAAGGAAAATTGAGCTTTCTTTTAGTAAATCTTTTGTCTTTTATCAATATATGTTATAGTAAGACTCTAATTCAAGAAATTAAATTATTATAATCTGAATAGTTCACTGCTAACTAATTAGTGAAACCAAACTAAAACGAAGGTGACGATTGTGTAGCAATAAATGGAGAGGTAGTACTTCTTGCATCAATACCACTAACGTCAAGTGCGGTCCTGGTCATGGACTTAGGTATATATATGTTTCATTCATCCAAACATTTTTATTTGTTGGACCTTATGATCCAAAGACTATTCAAACCAAAGACCAAAAAGCATGTAAATTAGTGTTAGTATTGGAAATAGTGGCTAGTACGTTTTTTTTTTCCGGAAGTTAACATCGGATTTAACTAGTTCAGCTAATGACTTTCTATATATCAAAACATTATCTTATACTCTACGTACGTATCGGAAATAACCATGTTGTATAATCGATCGGCATTATGGTTGTAAAGATGATTGCCCTCGCACGGTAAATTGTCTTTAACCCTTCACAATTACGATTTTTGTTTGATGTAGACTTCAGCGGTTGAAGTGAGCAATGTGAAGTTCATCGGGTTTCACGGGTCGGTGATTAAAGAAAAAGCAATAAACATCAATTGTAGTGAAGTGAATGGATGCAACAGCATCGTTTTGGAGGATATTCGCATTATTCCGGCTATTAAGGGTAAAAAGTTGATAAGGTCCCATTTAGAAATCGTAAAAAAGACATTCTCTTAGGGTGAGAATAAACCACAATTTTCTCAATAAACTTCTCTACCTTTTCATTAAATAGATAAAATACAAGAAATAACTAACACCTAAAATATAGGAAACACTAGTCCACAATTCAATCCACGTTACTTTGAACCCATCAACACTCCCATCCTCCAAAGAACCTTGTCCTCAAGGTTCGACATCAATCCTCGAAAACTTGATTGAATCTGTTTTTCCTCGATCGAAAGGTCGTTTTCCGTTGATGCCAATTCTACCCACTAGAGACACCACCTCCTCGACACAACTTGGCAGTACATATGGAATCTCCACCGTATGGGAGACCACTTACCTTGTTTTTGCGACTGCGTAGTGACAACTTCAAATCTGAACTTAGATGATATAGATCGGTTACGTGTTCTTGTTTTGCTGGCCTGAGAAGTGTGACGAATTGTTCTAACTCGTCGACGGCGTTTCTCCACCACAAAGTTCAAGGCCTCTTGGAGATTCTTGAATTCATCTATCATAAAGAGCTTCAACTTCTGGAACTCATTGTGCACTTCACGGAGGAGACTGGTCTTCAAATCTTCAATACACTTCATGTTGCTTTCCATACCTTGATACCACAAGAAAGTGGTCCGAGTCAAGCTATGTTGATTGTGGTTAGAGACAAGCTCTGATACCAATTGATAAGGTCCCATTTAGAAACCGTAAAAAAAGACATTTTCTTAGGGTGAGAATAAACCACAATTTTCTCAATAAACTTCTCTACCTTTTCATTAAACGTAAACAACTTAAATAGATAAAATACAAGAAATAACTAACACCTAAAATATAGGAAACACTAGTCCACAATTCAATCCACAACCCATCAAAAGTTGGAGGTCGTATGCAACAATGTTGATGGTACAGTCCAACATTCAATCCCTCGAATTTCTTGCCTAGCTAAACCTTAGATTTTTTTTTTTTTTAAAACAATGTGGGAAATGTAATAAAATAGAAAACATGAATGCTCGATATTGTTTTCCTCGGGTACTTAATGACTTAATGATTGGCATATTAAATATTTTTTGATACATACTATTTTAAAATGTAAAAATTGGTTGGCATGTTATAGTTTCTTGAAAAAATGTTTATGTTCATAAAATGACAACTAGGAGAAAATAGAGACACCCAAACATGAACAACAGATTTGGTTGATCGGTGAAGTTCTTGGATGAAACTACATGCTGTTGCCGGTCGTTAAGAAAAAAATGAAACAGTAACTAGAAAGAGAAAAGGTTTGATATCTTTTGTATTTTACTTCATGGTAGAAGACTAGAAGACTTACAAGTTTGAATCGTGAAACACTTGATTTTTTTCATGTTAATGACATATTTAAATACATAATTTTTGTAAATAATTTACAAAAATAAACCTTAAACGATTATCATTCCAAAAAAGTTTGCATTGACACAAAATATTACTTTTTTTCTCTCACATTTTTTATTCAACTTCAAACATATATGTATATCAACCATATCAAAGAAATGATGAATAATATCATCATCATGAATGATGATCATAAACATCACCATCAAAATGTTTATAATCACTCTGTTTTAAATGGAAAATGTTTGCTGACAAAAAAAAAAAAAAAAACATGACCATCAAAATCTTTACCACATAATTTATCCAAAATACTTGTAGCATAGGCCGAATCGGACCTCATGAGTCGATTCATGTGATTTTAAATCCAACGAATCACAAATGTCCACGTGGATAAACCAACCAATAAAAACCTTCCATCTGGTACAACCAGCGAGATACAAAAAATAGCGAAGACCTTCTTCTCCAACCAGAGGCTTTCTGGTAAACGACAAAATACCCTTTTCTTTCTCATTTCTTCTTCTTCTCCTCTCTTTCCGAAAATCTGAGAAACAAGAGACCTTCACATCGACGACGACAATGGCGGTCAATATAAAACTCATATCCCTTCTCTTCCTCTGCGCAACCGTATCAGCCTCATTCTCCGATTCAGATTCCGATTCAGATCTCATCAACGAACTCGTTTCTCTCCGATCAAACTCCGAATCAGGCGTAATCCATCTCGACGACCATGGAATCTCAAAATTCATCATCTCTGCTTCAACTCCACGACCTTACTCCATACTCGTCTTCTTCGACGCGACTCAACTCCACAGCAAAAGCGAGCTTCGTCTTCAAGAGCTTCGTCGCGAATTCGGAATCGTCTCCGCTTCATTCCTCGCTAACAACAACGGATCTGATACAACGAAGCTTTTCTTCGTCGAGATCGAGTTTTCTCAATCTCAATCTTCGTTTCAACGATTCGGCGTTAACGCTTTACCTCACGTTCGTCTCGTAAGTCATTTGATATCGAATCTACGCGACGAATCTGGTCAAATGGATCAATCGGATTTCTCTCGTTTAGCCGAATCCATGGCTGAATTCGTCGAGCAGAAAACTAAGCTCACCGTCGGTCCGATTAAACGGCCACCGCTTCTTTCCAAGGCGCAGATCGGTGTTATCGTAGCGATGGTCGTTATCGCAACTCCGTTTATCATCAAACGGATTCTTAAAGGAGAAACCCTAATTCATGATCGTAGGCTTTGGTTATCAGCTTCAATTTTCGTTTACTTCTTTAGTGTTGCTGGTACAATGCATAACATTATCAGGAAAATGCCAATGTTTCTTCAGGATCGTAATGATCCGAATAAGCTAGTTTTCTTCTACCAAGGATCTGGAATGCAGCTTGGAGCTGAAGGATTTGCAGTTGGATTCTTGTATACTGTTGTTGGATTGCTTTTGGCTTTTGTTACTAATGTGCTTGTTAAAGTGAAGAATTTGACTGCTCAAAGATTGATTATGCTTGTGGCGTTGTTCGTATCGTTCTGGGCGGTGAAGAAAGTTGTTTACTTGGATAATTGGAAGACGGGATACGCGATTCATCCGTATTGGCCATCGAATTGGCATTGATTATCGCTCTTGTTTGAGGTAATGGGTTTGGTTTTTATCAAGAACATTTCTGGAATGTTGAGTAATGGTGTTTGAGACGTTTTTGTGTTTCGATTCGAATACTTTGAATCGGTGTAATTCTATTTCAGATGGTTAAGACTCATTACTGTTACATTTTGGTAGTTCTTTATATGAATGAGTAATATATAACCATGAATATGAATCTTTAGTTGATGAGATCTTAGCATAACATTGGAATGCAAATGTAAATGCAAAGAAACAATTGGGAATTTTACATTACCACTTGGAGTTTTTGTGTGTGTTTAGTATGGCTTTGTGATACAGGATAGTGTTAAGCATTACGGGATGGTTTGCTTTGTTTTTGATCGTTCTCTTCTCTTTTGGGTTTTCGTTTCTGTACCGTCTCATTTTGGTCTGTTTGAGAACCAGTCAAGTAAATATTGGTTTACGAGTATGAGTTCATGCGTACCATCTAATACGATAGAGATGGGAGTTTTGGTTTATATCGTTGTTAGGTTTAGCTTCTCGACATGTCAGACTTGTGCGCATTGAGATGCCTCTCAAATGCATCTCAAACGTGAATAGAATCAAAGATTGTTGTTGATTGCAAACATAAGTGAAAATGTTTCATATTTTTAGGGAGTGGTTTTGTTTCTAATTTCTTTTTCCTATGAAAACGCAAAAAGTTTAAAACAATTGAGATCTTTGGTCAAAATTACCTTTTGTTTTTGACACTGAATTTAACTTTATTAAACCCGAGTTACGGTATGAGAGTGAGCAAAGATTCAAAAATAAAGACACCAGGTGTTAAACAACAGAAGAAACAAAGATTTAGGTGGGTAAGATCAAGGAGATCCCATAACCTTGAGATGACCAGCATCATCAAAGGTAATCGCGGTTTAGTTATCAAGTGCTCCCATGTCCAATAGCGGACTCTGCTTCCATGAGAGCATGAAGCCAGGCTGGACCATCCCGAGAAATGTAAGATTGGTATCTATGGTCGCTTAACGCCATCTTCTGCATTAGGATATCCAGAACACAGAATCTGCTCAAGATGCCAATATTCAAAGGAATCTAATAACCGCAAAATATCAGAAGTAAGCTCCTATTAGGGCTTCCTCAGTTTTGGCTTTGAGTTTTACTTGCACGTTGTAATGCATGATGTATGTTAAATTTACTGGTAACTAACTCTATATCAATTGATATAGATATAGGTAGATTAATTCATTTCTTTTGTATATTTATTGTAGGTTGTACATCTTTTTAAGAGATTTTTAATACGTCTTTTGAAGATGATGAATTTCGAGCTTTTTACTATTCATCTCGGCAAAATTGTGTTATAAGAATAATTTAGAGTCGATCGACTGGACAAATTTTGTATCGTATATGTCTAAATCAATTTCGTAGGTTGGGCCAGTTTGTGGTTGATATTCGATTTCGATATTCAATTAAGTTCATACTCTTTTTTTTAATTCAAAACTAATAGATGTACGTGGATTGACATATAAACCATTTATATATGATTCCACATTCCATCTTATTTCCGATATGGATTAGCTCATGTTTTTTCTTGTTTCTACTCTTGACTATCAAAACAAAATCACTAGGCTATAAACATTTAGATTCACGAAAAAAAAAACAATACAAACAAAATCCACAATCTTGGTAATTATTTCGTAAAATTTACAGAAGATAATTTTTTCGATGGGGAAAATGTATTTAACCCAAAGGCAAGAGGTGTCTTGAAAGTGACTAAGCACAATCTTCAACCTATATAAACAAAAAACCCACAGCTGTCTAACCAAGTCACATTGTATGTTATTACAAATTTACAATTCAAGACAATGACGATTGCATATACCCTATAAAACGTGAAGGCCACAACTCAAATATCTCAAAATGTGTAGCTTTCAAATTTATAAATAAAAGATTAAGGCTAATCATATGATTTGACAGCAATACACTTTTTGTAGCGCCTTGTATAAAAATTATTCGTTGGTGATTATTTATATTTACTACTATAATGATAAATGACAGCTTTCTTATCCATTTATTGAAGCGAAAGTCATTTCTTAATCAGCAAAATAATTAATGTTCGAAATGAAAAATTGTCTTTGAGACTTTAAAAATTGTTGGATCGAACTTGTATAACACACATTCTTGTAATTTGGAATTTTTTTTTTTTTTATCGTTTCCAACCACATTTGTTCATAAACTTCAAAAAAAAAAAAAAAAAAAAAAAAATTCAACTTAGATGTATAGGTTTTGTTTTGTCAATATCACTAAGTTATTTATAAATTTGCTAAACCTGTTGAATAAAAACTAAAAAAAATTATCTGAAAAGTTTCCCTACTGAAGGTGAACAAGGCTCTAAAATCAGACCGAAAAACATGGTCGATATACAATATGTTCATGTACTACCTCTTGTTGGTTCCGAAGGACGGAGGAAGCAATGTTATTAAGTAGTAGGGGTGGGCATTCGGTTCATTAGATTTTTGGACTTTCGGATTGGAGCTTACTAATACCATTTGGATATATTTTTATAATGGATCGGGTTCGGTTCGGATTTGCTACTGATTTTAAGATCCATAACTCATCCAAAGTCCTACCGGATTCGGTTCGGATCTGGTTTTATCCGAACTCGAACATAAGTAGAAAGTCATTAATAACATTAAGAATAAAGCATAAAATATACTCCCTCCGTTTCATTATATAAGATTTTTAAGAAAAATATTTTTGTTTCATTTTATAAGATGTTTTACTAGTTTTTATGCAGATTTTAATGTGATTTGATACCGTTGTCTTTTTAAATTCCATAGTCTTATATATTATTGGTTGAGTTATATTTTTAGTTAATTATTAACTGAGATTTTGTTTGTATTTATTATTTCCTTAATTCCCGTGAAATAAATCAAAACATCTTATAAAATGAAACGGAGGGAGTAAAAAGAAGGCCCAAATTCAAATATAAGACCAAAATGATGAAAAAACGAATTTTATCCATTTAATAAGGTTCAAACTTCAAAAATTGTATAAAATGTAAAAGAAAAAAAAAAAATATAAGTAGAAGATATATATATACATATATATATATATATTTGGTTTGTTCGGTTATTACTTCGGTTATTGGATATATCCGAAACCAAACCGAAATCCAAAGTAGATTTCTCATGTTTAATTTGCACTCATCTATACGGTATTAATTAATACTATTTTAAGTATGTAACATCCGTGATCGAGATTGTGAAAAGGTTTAAAATAATTAAATTCTGCGGGAATTTAATTGGGGTTGTTTTTGCAACTTTCGGAAGTTTTGGGGTCAATTCGTAAGAAGGAAGAAGCGAAGGGACTTATTTGCAATTTTCTGAGAATTTGGGTGTAACCCTATTTCTTTAGATCGAACGTGAGATCGTGAAGAGCAGCCTCCATTTTGTTCCTTCGTGTGATCGTGCTTTTTGAGTGAGAAAGGGGAGAAGAAGAGAGTGGTGTCCGGTGGTAAAGCTTGCGGTGGAGTTTCCGTTCGAGTCACCGTCCTCCTTGCGTGAGCCGTAAGTCTCCTTCTCTCTCTCTAGTTTTGATCGGTTTAATAGGTTGAATCTTGGGGTAGAATCGTTAGGCTTGATCAGGTTGTGTGTGGTGACCGAACCATGGTGCTTGGCGGCGGCGAGGCATTGGTGGTGATCGGCGTTGAGGCTTGTGCGGTTACGGAAGAGGATGATCGGTTGTGGGAGGTGACCGGCTAGTGCTCGACGGCGTGGAGGATCGGCGTGGCGTGATGCGCGAGGTGAGTCTTGGTGCTTGACGGCGGCATGGTGGCCGGCGGTGGTGATCGGAACGGCGGCGATGGTCGGTCGTTGTTGAGCAGATCGTGTGAAGAAGAAGAAGATGTTGGTTTAATGTTAATTGGTTGGTTTAGCCGGTTAAGGGTTGGTTAATTAGAGGGTTATTCTAATTAGTGGTTTAGGAGTAAACCGGAGAATTAATTTAATTGGGTAATTAAATTAATTTGAACCATGGTCCGGTTCGGTTTAGAGATTAATTTATAATTAATTGTGGATATTAATTAGGAAGTTAATCGGGGAAATTAATTTAATGGGGAATTAAATTAATTTGGACCGTGGGTTGGTCGGTTTAGGAGATTAGTTCATTGATTAGTTTTCGAGTATTAATTATGAATTAATCCGTGGCAGATCGTCGTTGAGTCGGTTCTGCGGTTGCAGGTTTGTATCGAGAGTTCAACCGTTATCGAGGTGAGTGCGTGATTGCGATGATTGATGTAGGTTAGCATTCATGGTGTTTGTTTGTGTGAATTCGTGTTATATGATTGATTAATTAAAAGTAAAATGTGGTTATTGGATTGTGATAAATTGATAATGTTAATTATGTTAATCTTTCGCGGGATGACCGCTTCACTGAGTATTTATGATAATACTCACGCAACTCCCGTGTTCCTTTGAGTTGTAGGTAATGGGAAAGCGTGATCTGGGACTGGAGGCAAGGACGGAGGATGATAGGGCCTTATTATTGTTTATGTTGAGATATTAGTAGCCTGTTAGGTTGCTAGAAATTATTTGAGATGGTTATTGGTATTGGAGTTTGATTTTATTTATGGTTATTTATTCCGCATTTGAATTCACCCTGAGTTAGCCGCTGAGGATTAATGATTATGGGATCATTAATCCGGGTTAATTAATTTTAAAAAAAAAAGTTTGGGTGTTACAAAGTAAATTATCTACTATGAAATTATTAGTGACTTACAAAAATATAAATGCATTTTGATGATGTAATAATTACATCAGTTATATTTTTCACAAATGAACTACCATGTTTAAAAATCTAATTTAAAAAAAAAAAAATCTACAAAACTTAGCGAGTTAAAACAAGAGACATAAGTAGGTCTAGAGGAGCCGCCGCCTCTCAATGGAAGCTCTCCGGTGTGCCGTTCCCGCCTAATCGACGGTCACCGGTACCTTTCTCTACAGAGAATCAGTTCATCATTATGCATGGTCTCTCTCCCTCCATCCATGATGCTTTCTCTCTCGGCTCGAGCTTCCTCTCCTCCACCAGGCGGTAAACTGTGTGCAGATCGGAGTTCCGTTAGCTCTCTCCTTCGAGTGAAACCAGAAATGAATGATCCGTCTCTCCCTTCCGAGCCACCGGATCCTCCCGATCGCTAGATCTATGGCGACAAGAGATAGATCTGCTCTTGTGTAGCTATTGCCATTTGGTTCAGCTACGGGAGGCTTGAGGAGTTCTTCCCCTTTCCCCGTTGCGGCTAAGGTCTACATTACGAAACCGGAAATTCTTCCCGGCGATGGTTGGTGCTTCCGGTTCACCGCTGTTTAGTTCGTCGGTAAAATACTGCCCCTGCTCTGTGTATCAGCTTCAATCAACCATCCTTGGTGATGGATTGATAATGAATTTGGGCTTCAATGGATGCTTTGGTTCAAGCCAAAGAAAGCTCCATCTCTCTGTTGCGGTGTTTAAATGGTGCTTAGCTGAGCAGCAAATCTTGAGCAACAAATCTTGGTCAAAAGACCTAATTTTTCCGAGATCCACCAATCTCTGCTACTCTCCAGACTATCCCCTCCTCGCCGTTGCACCGACTGTTTGCTCGAGTTCATCACCGGAAAATCAGCCGCCAAACTCCTCCTTACTGTCGCTGCTGCTCATGTCCGATCAACCACCTCGTCTTCTCAGCCTCTTTCCCAATCCAAAACCCTACCACAATCTCATTAACATTCAACTTTGGGCCTGGCCCAATCAGTTATTTGGGTTATGCAACCCAATAAGAACATATTTCCATAATCCCTTTCTTCAGACCAAGTTCTTAATGAGTGTTATTAATACTCTGTGTTTTAACAGAGTTATTGATACGATTTATTCGCAGAGGGATAATTTACAAAAATCCTCCATCTCTATGAGAATGGTTGAAAATTCTTCCTTCTCATTGAGAGTGGTCGTATACTCGTTCCTCTCTTTGAGAGTGATCGTAATGTCTTCCCTATCATCAAGAAGGGTCGTAATCCCGAGCAAGTTGCCGGGATCTAATCCGAATTTACTCACCTCTTTGGCTCTTTGTGCGATATTTACAGGATCTATAGGAGCAATCGGACTCGTGTTAACGAATACCGGAGGTAGTGGTTCGTCCTCAAAGTCACAATTGCAGTTGACTAAATTCAAGTTCTCCGGCGATGCCGTAAAGAACGCTTTGACGCATTTGAAGCTCGCTTCGAGTTCGCTGTCCATCATCTTATGCGATGACCTATCCAACCTATGCTTTATTGCTTTCAAGTTTTATTGTTGTAATTTTGAAGGATGTCTAATTCTCTTCTTTGTTTGTTTGGAAGTTTAAATTAATGAAACACCGTTGACAAGAAAGAAAAAAAAAAAAAAAAAATACCATGTTGTTCAGTTTATTATAGTTTTACAAGTTGTTAGACCAAATCTTTGATTGCATTGCATATATATATTGGTTAAGTTGATGAATGAAAAAAAAATGATTTCCTACCCAAGCAAATTATATAGTTGAACCAAAATGTTTAAAATCCAAATTAATATATTTATACTAGTTGTTAGCCACTATATATGCTGGTTTCGTCGAATGGCTAAGATTCGATTCTATGTTTCTCGCATGGGATTCTATAAACCGTCTTTGTGAGCCCAAAAAAATAAATTTGTTGTACTTTTTTTCTTCTTGGCCATTGGCGTTTTAAACTGTTAAATGGCAATAATACACCACTTTCTACATCTATTATCAGTATTGGCACTATTTTTACATCTATTACTTTTGGCACTATTTTTGCACATCTATTAATTTTACGCTTGTTTGTTAAATAAAATTTATATGCTATTCTAAAACAAAATTAAGGATTAACAGCCATTATGTTTCAGTAACTTAGCAATGTAACATCTATTGAAAATGAGTTGATAGAAAAATAATTATCGGGTGGAATTAGTAGTTGAACTAAAACTTGTGGAATGGATTACCTAAACCTTTAACTATATTTCTTATTCATAAACCATCTTTCAATAAAACATTATGCTACTTGTCCTTATCGGATAAGATATTCGTTTTTCTGTTTTCGGTTAAAAATATACAAATTTTCTATTCTCCAATAATTGATCATGAATATACTTTTGTATTTATATATATATATATATATATATATATATATATATATATATATATATATATATATTACCACTACTCTTTCATGTCTTCTCCCGTTTTTTTATTTGTCTTTAAGTATCATTCCATTCTCGAACAAAAGGGCATTTTGTCTCTTTTCTATTTCTTCACTTATCTTCATCTTCCTCTTTCTCTTCAATCATTTCCAGCTTCTTTTTTTACCCATTTCATAAATCAAAGTTTCTTTTGTTTGGATTATCATTATCATCTTACACCATCGTAGAAGTGTTTGTGATCTTTAGAATTAGATCACAAACATTCTTCTGTCGGATTCTAGCATGACTACAAGATTCAAAGGGCTTTATCAAAAGAGCTTCAAGTGTTTCTCCGACGTATTTGGTAAATTGATTAAAACCCTAATCTTGCTATTATGGTTTATAGATTGACATAAATCATCATTCTTGTGATTACCACACTGAAATGATATTTTCCTTGATTTGTAGATGAGAAAGAGAAGGATATGGAAATTGGATATCCTACCGATGTTCGACACGTGTCGCATATAGGTTGGGATAGTTCATCTAATAGTGCACCTAGTTGGGTAAGATTTTTTTATTTTGCAACAATTGGAAATTATGTTTAAAAAAAAATGTTTCAATCTTAATCGGTTTATCAAATTTACAGCTAAATGAATTCAAGACGAGCAACAACGTTTTAGAGCCAAATTCATCGTGGCCGTTTCAAGGCAAGCTTTTTCTAATGAATAATTTATATTTTCATTTTGCGCCTAAGTCAATAATATAGCGGCTTCCATATTTAAGCTTGTTATACCTCATTGAAAATTATATTAGATTATTAATTAAGCCGGCCTAATAATATATTATTTGATCGATGGAAGTATCAAATTTGTAAAAACAATTATGAGAAATTATGTAATGCTTAAATAACATAAATCCCAATTAATTATATATATTTATACACTATGCAGATATAAAATCAGCCATGGAGGCATTTGTAGAAGTTGAAAGCAGCAAAGAATTGGGAAGAGAATCAACAAAACAAAACCTGAAGAAGAAACTCTCTTTAAAAGCTTCTCTATTGTGTACTCCATGGTCACCAAGATTCTCAAGATCAAGCAAGGTCCTTGCTTAATTATTTGTTATCGTTTAATTTTCCATGCCATTGTTTATATAATAAAATAGAGAATATAGAGAAATATCAAATTTAATGTTTTCAGTCGAGATTATATATCTTTTCACAAGTGTGTACAAAATTAGTATTCAAACTGTCTTTGCAATGATGTTGAAAATATTTTATAAGTTCCCATTTTTAGTACTTTTCTTAATGTTGGTAAATGATATTTTATCAAGCAAGCGATTAGGATATTTTAGTAAGTACTCATATGATACGTTTTAGGAAAAATAATATGAAGATATTGATTTGTTTTCAAAACCAAACAATCTTTTGCCTTTTGTTTGATTTTGAATTTTTATTTTCCTTTTTCTTAGTTGTTCACTTGTTCTAAGAATAAACATATACTTCTTAAACAGTTGGATGGTAAGCTAAATATATTAAGAAGGGGTTATTGGATTGGGGATTTTAATGTATTTTAAAATATGTGTAAAATAAGTGTTATTTAATTATGTATTTGATGGAATACATTAAAATCCAGTGTTATTGGATTAAGCATTTGCTAGTGTATTATGAAATCCACTAAAAGCACGTGTTATTCAATATCCATTTGATTTTGTTAAATTTGGATTACAAAGGATTTTAATGTATTTCTTTAACTAAAACAAGAGTAAAACAAATACAAGGCTTTTTATTGGTATTTTAAGGTATTCCAACAAACCTCACATTAAAAGTAGTGAATTCATCATAACAACTAAACTCAAATACATTATAACCACTTTTTATTGGTATTTTTAGTGGTATTTTGTTAAATGTGATTTTTTATTTTGGGTCTAAATGTTATATTAAGTTTGATTTGTTTTTCCGAAAATGGCACTTTCAACGTTTTCATTAACCAGGAGCGCAATTGTGGGGGAAACGAAAAACTATGTATCCCTTATTTACACATGAATATAAGTAATTCTTTGGATCTATTCGTTTGTATTCGGAATATCATTTCTAACTAAACATTTGTTAAAACAAGAATATTGTAGTTAACTAATTAAAAAAAATTGTTTTGTTCGTCTTAAAAAAAAAAACAACGTCCTTGTTATGATGAATGTGATGGAAAGAAAATTTGGAAGGTGTGAACAAAATGCCTGCAATGTTCAGTAACTCTGTATATTTAGAGATTGTGGATAGTTTCACTTAATTTGACAAGCCTTTTCTCTTGTTGTTGTTGTTGTCGTCTATTCATTTTTTCGTAAGGTAATTAATTATCATAAACTTTGGAAGTCAATATTTTCATTTACAAATCTTGTTTTTAACATTAAGAAATTATATTCCTCTGTTTAAGTGGAAAATTATTTACCATAACTTCTCTGTTTAAGATACATTTTAGCGTAATTTTTTAAACATGTTTCTTCGAGATAATAAATTTTTATTATTGTTTACAAAACGTTTTTTCTTTAACAAAAAAAAAATATTTTTTACAAAACTCCATTACATGAATGGTATAGAGTCGGAGACAGACTGATTTTCGTTCGGATCGGTCAACCTCCGTATCATATAGATCTTTGTTCAGGTTAGCTTGGTGTATATTCGACTTTACTGTGTTAAATTCTAAGACCTTCCAACTTAACTAATTCGTAATAAATGCGGCTCATAGCTTATTAACATCTAAAAAATAATGTAGTGGTCAATGAAGTTATGTCTTCGTATGTGCATTTGCTTATAGGAATTGACATACTTTGAAATCTTGACGAATGGACTTAAAAAAGCCTGATGCTTTTGTTCACATGTCCTAAACCTTTGTTTACCATAAATGATCCATTGATCCGGCCCATCTATTATTAGTATAATATGTACATAAAGTCTTAGTACAAAGATGGAATGGAAACGATTTCGTTCGGTTCGGTACCAATTTCCCCTAAATATATATATATATAAAATGCAACTTATTTGTCGGCAAGTCTCATATATTGCTCTAAGGCCAGTAGTAGAAAGTATTAATAAAGTTTTGTTTTAATAAAAAAATCTTAGTAACCTTTATATAAAATTTGTACAGAGAAACAACGAAAACGACTTCAGATTCAATATCAATCGTTAGTGTTGTCCAATTCCCAAATCCCCATGAGGTTGATTTTATGATCACTGAACCCTTTTTGTTTTCCATTTCTTTAGGTTCCATCGTATTAATCCTAATAATTACTAACGCCAACTGTTTTAGAGTAATCTACAAATAGGATAGTTCTAGATTCTCTAATTATTAAATTAATCAACGACTCATATTTATGGAGCGAATACGTAAGAAAGATCCATCAAGTGAACAATTTGGAAAGCGATATTTCTGATTATTCATTAATTTCCCAAAATATTACGAACTTTCATGAAAATTTTCCTAGCCGTCGAATATGAACCATATTTAACTGACCTATAAACACACACATGCAAACGATACATGTGTTGTGTGAATCAGTGTTTTGGTGAAGAGATAGTTTGTCTTGTAATGCGAGTTGCATGTGTTCAACAAATTTGTTATATTTTGTAATTTTCCTTTGAGATATTTTCTACGGTGAGAATTCTCTCTGCGAGTTTACATCAACGCATGGAGCTGTACGTCCCACATGTGACCAGACTCTCTTTTCATTTCAACGGTCCAAATTAACGTTACATATGATACATACACAAAAAATACATCTTTCCAAGACTAGTCTGCGCATATATGAGAAACATTGTATGTTAGTTTCATTGTTCAAAATCTCATTACGCGTTAATCGGCTAATCGAATGTTCGGGACATGCCTAACTAGCTAGTGATAATTTTGATTGGTCACATAATTAAGAACCAGATATGCTACACTTCTATATTAATTGGTCACGTTACACTTAAATTCTGACTGGTCACATAATTAAGAACTTTCAAAATATGAGCCTTAATCTGCGGATTACACCCAACCGGCAATTACATTTACAAATTGATTGGTCACGTGACACATTGACTCGTGACAACTAGTCTATTGGCGACAAGAAAATGAAAAACATGGTTGAAAATAGAGAAATTTCATCGACTCGGCTCACTACCAAAGAAGTGCGAAATAGACTAAGTATCATTTGTGGGACGGATTCGAGACTCGAGGGAGCCATGGTCAATTGGTTTGCAACCCGAACTTAAAACTTTCATAATTTTTCTGTTTTGCTCTCTCAAATATCTCTACTATATTAAAATTTTGTTGCATTTGATGTAAAACTGGAATTTTTTTTTTGAATATAATTTTACATTCTTTAAAAAAAAATCCCAATAAAGGAGAGAACAAAACTTTTGAATATTAAAAAGTCTTTTCTTTTCTATATAAGAAAATAAAGTACAAAATCAAACAGCAAAAAATTGTTAGAAGTTAAAACACTGTTTTTAAAGCTTTTAAATTTTGACATATCTAAAGTTAGTAAATGACATATTTTGTGTATATCGATTTAATGAAACGCATATATTTTCAGGTGACAAAATAACTATGTAAAATTCATTCAGGTTATCTTATGGACTCTGAACATATGAGGCAACAAAATGATGAGCGTTTCGGGTTGTTCTTCTTTCAAATTCCACTTATTTTTAAACATAATGATAAATACCAAGAAAATAATTGGGTATATGCAACGTGCAAGAAAGTTATACTATTCCAAATTTGATATTTGCTTCTTTAACGTAAGACCCAACGCCTAAACACTTGGTTTCCTCGTAGCATGTTTATGGGTGGTAAATATAATTGGAGTAATATATTAATTTTATAATATTAATTGTTTTGGAATTGATGAATAGAGAAAGAAAAAAGAGAAAGATAGAAAGATGTTATATTTACCCATAAAATAGTTGCTATATTTATATACCCAAAAATGGTTTGGATAAATATAAAAATTTTATATTATTCAAAATCTCTTATATTTACCCAAATTTATCGCCCATAAACATGGTCTGATGGTCTCGTAGATTCTTTTGATCTACATCGCTTAATCCGTTTTATAACTCGAATAACTAATTTGCACCGCCTCTTTAGTATTTTGACATTATGTACCCAATTTAACCATATGATATTATTCCACCAGACCGTATCATCAAAAAGTACTTTCGACTTATTCTTTAAAAAATCTTAAATCTGTTTTTGTCGTTACACTCATCGAAACCTTTCCCTGCTCTGTTCTCGACCTCCTCAAAAGCTTCCCTATAAATTCTCTTCTTCTACCTCTTACATTTTCTCAAGAAAACTAATAAGTACTTCTCTTCTCTCTCTGTCTTAGAAAAATCTCAAACCAACTTTTAGAAAAAACAATGCTCTCTTCAATTAAACCAGCTTCATCTTCCATCTCCACCATCTCCGGCGGCTTTAAGCGTTCATTGCCGACTAAACTCCGGTTTTCTCCATTACCCATCATCAAAAACTGCCATAACCAAAGCTTCAATATCTCTCATCAAAAGCCTCTTCACATTTCAACTATCAACAATTTTTCGAAGCGTGAGGTTAAAGTCGAAGCTTACGAGGCCGATCGGTCACGTCCGGTCGACATCAACATCGAGCTTCCTGACGAACAATCGGCGCAGAAGCTTAAAATCGGATTGTATTTTGCGACTTGGTGGGCACTTAATGTTGTGTTTAACATCTACAACAAGAAAGTTCTCAATGCTTTTCCTTACCCGTGGCTAACTTCCACGTTGTCTCTCGCTTGTGGTTCTTTGATGATGCTCGTCTCTTGGGCTACTAGAATCGCCGAAGCTCCTAAAACCGATACCGATTTTTGGAAAACTCTGTTCCCGGTAAGAAATAAATGATTTTTTTTTTATCATGTTCGGATTTTGGCTTGTTTTATGCGATATTTTCGGAAGATTAATCTAGTTTTACAGTAAGAGTTTAGGATTTAATCTAGTTTTATTGGAAAATTTTAACCGTAAAAACTTGATTATCTTGTAACAATTTAGGGGTTTTCATGATTTTCTTGCTTATTTGGTGAACTTTTGGTTTGAAGAATTTGTTTCTTGATGAATTTATCTTATTCTATTTAAGATTTCTTGCAAAATTTGATGTTTTCCTAACGATCAAGAACTCGAGCTAGCTAGAAACAAAAATAGAAACTGAGAACCAGAACTTTATTTGAATTGTTTGTTGTCTAATAAAGCAGAGTATTTTTGATGTTCTTCTTCCAGGTTGCAGTGGCACACACGATCGGACACGTCGCAGCAACAGTGAGTATGTCAAAAGTAGCAGTTTCCTTCACACACATCATCAAAAGTGGTGAACCAGCATTCAGTGTCTTGGTCTCAAGATTCTTCTTGGGAGAGACTTTCCCTCTTCCTGTCTATCTCTCACTCTTACCAATCATCGGAGGCTGCGCTCTTGCGGCAGTCACCGAGCTTAACTTCAACATTATCGGTAAAAACATCAAAATCCTAGACAAAAGTTTTTTTTTGTAACCATTTAATCTCAAATTATTTGTTGTGACATTTTCTTGATTGTGGTTTATGGTTTTGGCAGGGTTTATGGGAGCGATGATATCGAATTTGGCATTTGTGTTTCGGAATATCTTTTCGAAGAAAGGAATGAAAGGGAATTCAGTGAGCGGAATGAACTACTACGCTTGCTTATCAATAATGTCTCTTTTGATTCTCACTCCATTCGCTATCGCCGTCGAAGGTCCTAAAATGTGGGCGGCTGGTTGGGAAAATGCGGTTTCTCATATCGGACCAAACTTTGTCTGGTATGGAACTTAAACCAAATCATTAATCTTTTTCTAGTGTTCATTCCATATTAGGATCTAGTTTTTTTTGCATAAAGTTTGATGTTTTGTGTTTGGTTTTGAAATATCAACAGGTGGGTAGTGGCACAAAGTGTGTTCTACCATTTGTATAATCAAGTCTCATACATGTCATTAGACCAGATTTCGCCGTTGACTTTCAGTATTGGTAATACGATGAAGCGGATTTCCGTCATTGTGGCTTCGATCATCATCTTTCATACCCCGATTCAACCGGTTAATGCACTCGGTGCCGCTATTGCTATTCTTGGAACTTTCCTTTACTCACAGGTACAAACATACTTGTTCTTGTTTAGTTGCCAAATCAGTTGCTAAGATTAAGAGAAAGATTTGGTTCATTACTAATGGTTATATGTTCCTTGCAATTCATGAGCAGGCTAAGATGTGAGGATGGTTTATGAAGCTATTTTGGGATATATTTTGTTTTCAAAATTATCTAACAAGAGTTAGCCGGAAAGGAGAGAATATTCCGGTAAGATCAACATCGGAAATTGCTTTTCCTGGTCAATGGATATGAAGAAACTGGAGTTTTAAGTTGATATATAATCCCATTAGAGAGTTTGCTTTTTTTTTGTTCTTTAATATTGTGTATCAAATTAGATTTTTGCACTTGACCGACTAAATACTTTATATCATAGTATAAATCTCTTCTATTTGTTTTGATGTTTTTGGTGATGGTAATAAAATAAAGAAATCAGACTAATTACTGAATCAGACTATCTACTGAATTATTCTGCTAGTATCTATGCATCAACATACTGATTATATTCCATAACCTAGAACGTTACACTGTTTATCCATCTTAACAATTGAAGTTAACAATTGTAGATAGGCAAGGTTCCATAGTGCGTCGACAATACAATTTCCTTCTTGCGAGTCACTCCAACAAACCATAATTGTTTTTCCAACTATATTCTTCCTCCTATACATGCTTGGACCATTCCTGTTTTCCGAAACCTTCTAAAACCCACAACTCAAAATTTCTACTATTTCCATCAATGCAGACAAAGCCCTTCAGAAGAAATTAAACTTAAATTACCATGTAATTTGTGAGGGTTCCATAGCTCATTACTCTAATAGAAGTTTCCATGACTTTAACTAAGCTGCACTTCTCGGAACTCACTTCAAAGCAAACTATTATCGCATTTTACAAAGACCTATCGACTGCTGAATATTACAAAACACAATGCATATCTTTGTATACGGACAGTAACATGAAAACTGATTGGATATGTTATTTTCAATCATTCTTCATGACAAGTTACCAGTTCTCAAAGTCATAATTCGCTTTCAAAAACTCTGCCTCTTTTATACCTCGTCCATGGACAGTACCTTGACTTGACATCTCTTCCACAATTTCAAACTAGTGTGTAGAGAAACCTAAGAGCCTAAAACAGAATAATGATCAATGCTTTATTTCTTCATTTTCATTTGTAATGATCTATGAAAATCTATGTCCTCCTAGTCTTTCCAATAATCTATCTGCCTTTGAGCTCGACCCACTTTAGAATACATTTGGGCCATTTGCCAAGCCTTTTTCCTAATATTCTACTGTTGAATTAGTGACCAAATTTCCAAACCTATCTCGTACCCACTTTTGGACTTAGCACAAGGTAGGTATCCAAAACTCGTAGCGCAATGTAACCTACATAGATGTTTTATTATTTAGGGATATCTACCAGAATTGCTTAAACCATTTCTTTCATATGGCTCAAGAGTCAGGATATCATCCAAATTTTGTATTCATATAACTTATGACATGTTTGTTACATTAAAAGTGGATTTTATGTTGTTGAAATCTATATACAAATTCTATAAAAAAACATTAACGTCAATGTCAGAAATAAAGTCAAAGTTATAACCAATGTTTTCAAAACCGGACCGGTGACCGAACCGGAAATACTTTTGGGTCATGGGTCAATGTGGTCCGACCGGGTCGAACCGAGTTTAATAGTTTTTTTTAAATAATAATATAAATATTTTTTGTATAACTATAATATCCAAATATATAATATAGCCTTTGAATAAACATATATTTTTAAAAATTAAGAAAATCATTGTAATAACAAAAAACTATTCATAGACAACATTTAATGAGAAATAGTTAAGTTTATATGTTAAAAAAAATTAAAAACATTAAACTATAACAAAAATTAACTAAATTCAAAACTTTTTTTTTTGTGGATAACTAAATTCAAAACTAGTATTTATTTCTATAAATTTTAATCATAAAAATTTTAAATATAGAAAAAATGGAAATTTACAAAAAAAAAAAAAAAAAAACTCAAACCCAGGTCAACCCAACCCGGCTAGCTAGCCGGTTCACGGTTGAACCTGGTCTGACCCCCGGTCCGGTCCGGTTTTCAAAACACTGGTTATAACCTATCAAATGGTATGTAAGACCCGCAAACAAATTATAATTATCCAATGCTTCTTCTCACAATGCATAAAGATATAAACAATATTATAAAATGTATAATTAATTCTTCTCATAATCCAAATTATATCTAATACAACTTTTTAAGATTCTACCAACACTCTAGGCGAATTTATTGACTACAGAGAATTAAATTAACATACCTATAGCCATATATCATTTCTTCTTTGATAAATGATATCTTACCTTTTGCTTTTTCAAAGGCTTCATTCAAAGCATCCGACCAAAAAAAAAAGGCTTCATTCAAAGTTGAATATTGTTGATTTATTATATACACATTGTTCGGAATCTTTTTAAAAGAAAAAGAACGAATTGTTATTTTTTTGTATATTTCAGTTGATTTTAAACTCCATATATATATATATATATATATATATATATATATATATATATTTTATTTCAAACTTCCTTCGTTTCAAAATCCTATACAATATGTGTACTTCAATTAATTATTGTAAATATATAGGGTTTTTGTTTTAGGCAAATAAAAAAATATGAAGGCTTTTCTTTAAAGTTGAGCATTTGTATTTTAAATTGATTTTTGGGAAAATTTCATAAAAATACCCCAACTAAATTCCGTTAAGCTTTTTAATACCTCAATTTTTTGGCTACCCAGTTTAATATCCCAACTATTTATTTTGTCCATTTTAATCCATCAATTTTCAAATTATGCCCATTTACCTACCTCGGCTTAACGGAAAGATAACATCCGTTATCTTTTTATGTTTTAAATAATTTAAAAATAAAAGAAAATCCAAAAAGTCAAGAAATATTTTCTAAAAGTAAAAAATCATAAAAACTAAATTTTTGATGAAAAATATTTTATTATACTTTCAATTTCGAATTCAAATACCAAATTCAATTTCAAACAAAATTTTTAATATTCAGAAAGTTCAAACAAAAAAATTCATAAATTTACAACAACTTTTTCTGAAGTTCAGATATATATATTCAAAATCCTTGGCTAAGTCAATTTAGAATAAAATAGATAAATGACACATATAACACTATTTTGTAAGAAATTTTGAGTTTTTTTTGTAAAAGCCTAACTTGTTTTTTGAATTCAAAACTTAAATTTTTTTTCTCTAAAATTCATAGCTTTATTTCATAATTTATGATTTTTAAAGTGTTTTTAAAGTTTTGAAGATTATAAATTTGGAAATTTAAAAGTTAAATTTAGGTTTTTAAATTTAAAACCGAATGTATTATTTAAAAAAAATAATTGTAAAATTTATTATTATTATTTTTAAGTTTCAGAATTTTTTCCCCCAATTTTTTTCGAATTAAAAAAAAATTATTTTCATGTTTATTATTATTTTTAAATAAATATTATTTTCTGAATTATTTAAAAAATAAAAAGATAACGGATGTTATCTTTCCGTTAAGTCAAGGTAGGTAAATAGACACCGTTTAAAAGTTGATGAATTAAAATGGAAAAAATAATTAGTTGGTGTATTAAACTGGGTAACAAAAAAATTGGGGTATTAAATAGCTTAACGGAATTTAGTTCGAGTATTTTATGGAATTTTCCCTTGATTTTTTATTGCCAAATTTAATTATGAAATCAATTCTTAAGTAATTTCTTAGTATTGAAATCAATTCTTAAGTAATTATGAAATCAATTTTAACTAGTATTTAACTAGTAAATTCGGTCGACCAAAGAAAAACTAATACATTCTTAGTATTGAATAGCATAAGATTTTGATTGAAAAAATCCAATGTTTTTAAAACTGGACCGGATGGTGAATCGGTAAGTATTTTGGGTCATGGGTTAATACGGTGGAATCAGGTTCAACCGGGTTCATATTAATATACATATATGATATTTTGCATCTTATTATTAAGGTATTTTACCTTAATTACTTCATGTCAATGTTTTAAAATACACATAATAAACAAAACGTAGAAGAATTTTATTTTTCTTTATTCTCAACAATGCCGCCCCTCCTACCTCTTCTCTTTCATTACTTCTCCTTCAACATTTTCTTTCTTTCTGTAAAATCAATATTTCGTTTTGTGCATCTATTAATTATGTCAAAATCAATTAAATTGGATAGAATCATAGATATAATAAACCGAAAAAATATAAGAGCAAAAAAATTCAAGAAAAAAGCTCGAAAAAGACCTGAAATAAAAAAATCAGGTTTTGGCCATGAACCAAACCGGATAGCTTTCCGGTTCGCGCTTGGACCGGTTCAACCAACCAGTCCGGTCCACTTTTCAAAACATTGGAAAAAATTGTTTAACATTCTCCAATAATTAAAACATAATTTTGTTTGGATGTTCAAATCAATTAAAATTTATAAACTAGTAATATCCACGAAATCGGGATGGACGTGTTGATCGACATTTTGATTTAACAAATACATATGAAACTAAATGTCTATTTAATAATATTATAAAACCATATGAAATTAATAGTTTTCTAAATTGTGACCTTATCCTTTACCAATCTATTCACAGTAGTGAAGTTGGTGAGACGACACCCACAAAAATGATACGTAATTTTGTATGTCGATATTGTCGGCAGACGAGATGGAGACATTATACACATCATATCCAAGAAGAAGACCCCATTTTGGAAGAGCCTACATTAAAAATCCATTTAATTTAGAGTTAAACTGGAAAAGTGCTATTATCACAGTAGGATAAAATGCTTAATGCTTTGACTAATTTGGATTTTAGAAATAATAATTAAATGTGCAATTTTTTGATATTTTCTGCTGATTTTGTATATGTAATTTTGTTTGTAAAGAAACAAAAAGAATCAATGTTCGGATTTGCTAGCGTAAGTGATGTTACTGCATTAGAGTTCGATCCCTTTTTTTTTTTGCAAAGAGTTGAGGAAAAACTCCATCCGTTGCCAATTTTGTTTTTATTGCGTTGCATGTCAAATTGTCTAAATGTATGATTGGAAAAACATTTCGACGAAAATCAATGAGAGCCATTCTACGTAAAATTTCAAAAAAACATTCTGAATTTCTCAAAAATATAATTTAGAAAAGAGGTAAAAAGAGAAAAGATAAGATCGAATCCAGCTTACTAGAACATGTAACGCCTAGGAGTTACGGCTATATCATTGGACTTGGACGTGATGGAAAGAGCTTACGTTTCGTTTCTTCTCGTCTAGTCATATATTATGGGTCCATTTCTCGTTTTCTATTGAAGATATGCCGATACACACTATAGCCCATTTCTCGGATAGGAAACGAACGACCAACTGGAGAACGAAATGTCCCTCTTTTTGTCTTGTCTAACACCTACTAGCCATTGGCTCAAATGACTTATCTGCCCTTGTACTATTTTGATAATGACAAATCGACCTCACAGAGGCCATAGGTCATCTTCTTCTTCTCACTTTGATTTTGATTTTGATTTTGATGGATCTTAGTTTTCCTTTCCTTTTCTTGTAGGTAAGAAGTTCTAGACTTTAAGGAATCATAATATCTTAAAAATTATAGGCAAATACTAAAGAATAGAGAAGTATTTTATGTTTCTAATAAAATAATTTATTTATGGCATATTCAAAAATAATGAAAGACAAAAGTTTTTAGTGTTTGTTAGGAGACGAACTTAATCTCCTTGCCAAAAGGAATCGAACATATAATCCTTAATACTTTACGGTTTTAGTAATTTATGGATTTGGCCACTAGGCCAACTCATCGTTTGTTAAAAAAAAAAAAGTTTTAAGCATTGAGGAATTCTCCAGAAAACAAATCTTTTTTTTTTAATCATGGGATGAGAGTCGCTTTACGAGAAGAAAATGGTGGTTTACGTTTTAAATCTGATCCACGTGATCCGACCAATTTATTAATTGATATGGGTAAAAGAGAGAATGTTGGCTCCCATAATGGAACCTTTTGCAAGGCTAATGGTTTTAAGAGATCAAATCAAGGCAACGATTAACTTTTTCGCTACCAGTTATATACTAAAATTAGAGGTTATCAGCCCTTTGCTCGGTCTAGCTCTATCTAGTATAGTGACATGTATTGAGCCAAGACCCTCATGGTCATGGGGTCTACCTTTGATGGTTCGTCTTCTATCTACTTTGGTTGTTTTTCCTACTAACTTAGGAACTTTCTAATAAGTATTTGTATAAAAGTTAAATATAACTTATTGTTGAACCAAAAAGTAAGTATATATATAATATATATAAATAACTAGAGATTTTTTTGATATACATTGAAAATATCTATACATTGAAAATATCTATACATTGAAAATCGAAACGGAAATAGTGAAACGCCGTTTATTTTTTTGTTAATGTTGGTTCCATAAGTTCATATATGGTTTCGATTTTTCAGAATACACTTAATAATTCAGAGAATTTTAATTTTAAAATTTGAAAACCGAAACTTCATTGACAAATTCAATTAGTTTTAGTTAAAATCATGCGGTGAGCTCGGAACCATTAGATTCGAAATCTTAAGAGCTTTTCAAAGAACTTTAGATCGCCATGTATAGTACTTGGAATCAAAATCCGCCATTGATCAACTTGAAAGCTTGGAAAAATTAGGTGTAAAATTGTTCGATTTTCAATGTATATGTATTAATAAAACACTTTTTAATAGATCATGTATTAATATAACACTTTTTAATAGGTCGTGTATTTTTCAGGGAGTCTTAAAAGTTCATGTATTTTTCTGCCAAATATAAAATAGTTGGGATATTTTTAAGGGGTTTTTCCCGCATAAATTTGCAACTTGTCTGTCTTATCAATATTCACTATAATTCTATAAAATAATGATTTGTCGTCTTTTTTTTTCATCAAACACATTTGTAAAAAAAAATTGTTAATCAGAAAAGTTGTAATATGTTTTGCTTGTATTAAGATATTACAGATTTTAGAATTTATTTTTTGCTTTTTATTTCGTTAGAACTTTAAATTGTAAGGAGAGAATAATTCATATGATTTTTTATCTTTCACATCAATCCATTGGTGAATTATTATGTTATTCAGGATTCACAATCTGTGGTGGAGAAAGGTTTTCTTTCGAAAGTCTTGGTTAGGAGTGCTACTTTATTCTATACAAACCATTTTAATTGCGGTAGGGAATAATTGAAAACTTTAGCATTTTAACAGCCTAAAAGTTCTCAAATTATTTTTTTGGTGTCTTACGTTTTTTTTTGTTAAATCTTATTTTGTGATTTTTTTTTTAAATCATAGTTACCTAAATAAAATCTAGAGGTTTAAAACTATTTTTTTGTACAGTATATTGATGATTTTAATAAACAAAATATCTAAGTTTCAAACCTTTTAAAACTCACAATGAAATTTTTTGTTTGGAATCACAATTTTTTGTGGATATGACATCCTCTCATAATTTGGGTTAATGAGAACCTTAAAATATTATATAGATTAAATAAAACTGACTTTTTTTTTGGAATAGATAGAACTGACATTTGCTCTGTGCATGACCAAAATACTCTGCATTTCTTACATGTATATATAGATAAGAGTACACCAAATTTCTGAAGACACTGAAAGAGAACCAAGAAAAATGCAAACCTTAACCCGTTTCGTAATTATCACCATAGTTCATATTCATAGCTTATTGTGTAATGTTTATGGTCTTAAACAGACTTCTTCACACAATATTCAAGAAAATTCATCTTCATTTCCTTCTGATTTTCTCTTTGGCACAGCTTCTTCTGCTTACCAGGTACCTAATTTTTCTTCCATTTGATATTTTTTAAATCATTTTTTTCTTTCAATTTTGAGCTGTTTTTTTTAATAAATTTTTTATTGTAAAAAGTATGAAGGTGCGTTCTTGACCGATGGAAAAAGTTTGAACAATTGGGATGTCTTTACTCATGATCACTCTGGTGCGTATTTTATTTTTGTTTTATATATTAGATTAGGATTTGTTTGGGATTGTGATTAGCTTGGAAATTTGAGAATATGCAGGGGAGATACTTGACGAGAGGAATGGAGATATTTCTGTGGATCAGTATCATCGATTCGTGGTTATAATTCTTATAATACTTTATGCCTTGTACTATTATTATTATTATTTTTTTTGTAAACTCCTTATATGTTTTTATATCATTCACGTATAAGAATTAATTAATTTCAATTATCTACTATATATGCTAGGAGGACATCCAATTAATGAATTTCCTTGGAGTGAACAGTTACAGATTTTCAATCTCTTGGTCTAGAGTCTTACCTAGTAAGTCCTTTTTTTACCTAATCACGATTATTATTTAATTGCATTGCATGCTAATAAAATATATTAATCGATTGATTCATATACTAACCGTAACCGCATCTTATTATCAAAAAGATCCATACTGAATACATAGAGTGTAATTTCGATTTATAAATAACCAAAGTTTAAAATTTGGGAGACAGGAGGAAGATTTGGAGGGATTAATTATTCGGGAATAAAGTATTACAACATATTAATCGATGCTCTCATTAGGCAAGGTAATTTTTGTATATTTTTACGCATTATAATAACTATTGTTTTGTACTTGTTTAGTTGTTAATTATAATTTCTAAACAAATTAAACCAAAACATGAATCTAGCCGTGTGTGTAAATGTTGGTGACACTGTCCGGTTGTTGCCAGGCCTGGTTGTTGTTTAGAAAAAACGGAAGCTCTGAAAATTTGTATTTTGTAAACATAATTGTATTCAGGGATTCAACCATTCGTGACGTTGAACCATGTGGACTATCCTCAAGAACTTGAGAACCGGTTTCAAAGTTGGTTAAGCTCCGAAATACAGTGAGTGTCTACTAAATTTTGAATAAATGAAGCGTAATTATCTTAAATTGTAACTAACACTAGTATTTTTCTTCGTTTGACAGGAAAGAGTTTGGCCATTTGGCTGATATATGTTTCAAGCATTTTGGAGACCGAGTTAAACACTGGACAACGATAAATGAACCAAATCAACAATTAATCTTAGGCTATCTAAGGGGTATATTTCCACCGTCTCGATGCTCCTTACCATATGGAAACTGTAGCCAAGGGAATTCAGAAACCGAACCTTTCCTTGCCGCGCACAACATGATCCTCGCGCATGCGAAAGCGGTTAACATATACCAAACCAAATATAAAGTAATCCCTTATAACATATATGTAATCTTAAAAATAATTTTGGTGTCTAAGATTCATGTAAAGAAATTGTTTCTATAGAAAGAACAAAAGGGAAGCATTGGCATTGTGGTACAAACATCATGGTTTGAACCCATAACTGATTCAATTGAGGATAAAGAAGCTGCGGAGAGAGCGCAGTCATTTTACTCAAATTGGTATGTCATATTAATTACTACACATTTATGAGATCATAGGTTGATATATAATTCATTCATTTCTATTATCTTAACTATTTTACTCTAATATGCTAGGATTTTAGATCCCGTTATATATGGGGTATATCCAAAAGAAATGGTGAATATACTTGGACCAGCCTTGCCGCGATTTTCAATCAATGAAGTGAAGAATTTAAAGAACTCAAGAGCAGATTTCGTTGGTATCAATCACTATACAAGTTACTTCATCCAAGATTGTTTGATCTCTGCTTGTTCTACCGGACGTGGAGCTTCTAAAGCCGAAGGATTTGCTCTCCAACTAGACCAAAAAGGCAATGTTTCCATCGGAGAACTTGTAAGTACATTTATAGTTTCATTCTCTCTCTGTTTCATAAAGACAGTCATTTTGACACAGTTCACACGGGTTAATAAAATTTTAAACATACATATTTGCCCCCTATTAAGTATACCACTATTTAAGTATTAATGATTCAAATTTAAAGCATATTAGCTTTAAGTAAGAGGTTGAATATGAACTGAGTGTGAAAAAACTATCTAACAAATGTAGAATGACATTTTAAATAAAAACAAAAAAAGAACACTCTCTTGGAAGAAGTATATTCAATTTGCGAATATATCCTAATGTTTATTATTTTGTTGTTGTTGTTGTTTTTTTTTTTCTTTGAGAAATTTGTTGTTGTTTCAATGATAAATTTTTGTTTTCTTATATGATAGACCGACGTAGATTGGCAGCATATAGATCCAAAAGGATTCCAGAAAATGTTGAATTATTTAAAAAATCGGTATCCAAACATACCGATGTTCATAACGGAAAACGGTACAAGACTTAAAGATATCAAGTGTGGTTCATTCATGAACGTTTAAAAACAAAAAAAATCATAAACAATTAGTTTGATTATTTGAAGGTTTCGGACACTTGCAAAAACCCGAAACAACGGTTAAAGAACTTCTACATGATACAAAAAGGATTCAATACATGAGTGGATACTTGGAAGCTTTACAAGCAGCAATGAGGTAAATATGTTATGAAAATCATGCAGCGTTCAATTAAACTTTTATAAAAACCATTTTACCTAATGCTCATTTACTTATCTTATGTTGTGATTTTTTTGTTGGGTAGGGATGGAGCAAATATAAAGGGGTATTTTGCATGGTCACTATTAGATAATTTTGAGTGGTTGTTCGGATACAAACTTCGATTTGGGCTGTTCCATGTGGATTATGCAACTCTCAAAAGGACACCGAAGCAATCAGCTTCTTGGTACAAGAACTTCATTGAAGAACACATAGATACAAGAGATCTCATGGATAAATCTTAAATAAGTACTAGAAATAGCCGGCTCTGTTTTCGGGGTTGGTAGTTATAAACCCCGGCTTTGTATTTCACCATGTTTAAAATGAAATATCTATATGGAAGATGTAAAAACCCCAAAGAAAGTCAGAATTAAGAAGGCTATAATAAGAACTTAATCATTCTTGTATATTAAATATTTTATTCTTTAAGTGCGTTTTTAACATGCCCATTTGTCTAATCTTGGTCAATAATTTTAATTAGCTTAAATTATTTTTACAATATAAAGTTTGCTTACACTTTCTAGATTTTTTTTTCTTAAAAAAACAATTTTTTTATGCAGCTGTTATGAAGTCATCATGATGAATTATAAATTCTAAAACATATTTATTAATTTTAATAAATTATCATTAGCTTAAACTTATAAAAACTGATGTATTTATAGGTAATCATCAATATGTTTTCTTAATATGCCTAAAAATTATAAACATCAATCATTTTGAAATAGAATATTTATTCCACTTTTTTCACGTGTGATATTAAACATATTAGGCACGGAACCCGCGCGAAATCGCGCGGAAATTCGAATTGAATACAATTATCTAAATTGAACTGTAATTTAGTATTTGCAAATTGATTGTATAATATATTTATTTGAACAATAAATTTAAAAATCATTAGTGATGTTTCTTATAAGAAGGGAAAACTGTTATATTGGACTTTTCGATTGATATGAATATCTAATAAATAATTTTGTTTTGTATTTTAGTTATTAACTAACTTTGAGATTATATATATATATATATATATATATATATATATTTTTTTTTGGTATGGTACTTTGAGATTATAATAGAAGATGGGGTTAGACGGTTAGAAAATATAATCTTGTATGGTGGACAATATAATCAGTTGTTTAATTTTGCACATCATTGGAACATAATACATATATAAACAATATATTAATTCAAACACTAAAATTGATTATTATATATCATAGTGTAGTTAACTAAAATTTAAATGTTATATATATATATATATATGTTTAAGTGTTACAATTTGAAGAGTTGCAAATTTTTGATTATTAAATAATTATTTTGATGAAGAGTAGCTTTTGAAAAGACATGTAACTTTGTAATTAGTAGATCTAAAACTGTTTGAAATATTAATTAGATCATTAAAATATATTATTTTTATTAAATTATATAGTTAACTAATATATATATATATAAATATTGATTAAACAATATATAGAAAATAATTGTTATAAAATAATGAAAAGTTACAATTTGAAGAGTTGTAACTTTTTAATTAGTAAGTAGTTAATTTATAAAGAGTTACCTATCAATGACTTGTAATTTTTTAATTAGCATAATGATATTTTATATATTAATTCAAACACTAAAACTGATTATTATATATCAAATCATAGTCAGCTATAATTTAATGTTGTATACTATATGTTTAAATGTTACAATTTGAAAAGTTGCAATTTTTGGATTGTTAAGTAGTTATTTTGATGAAGAGTTACCTTTTAAAAGACTTATAACTTTTTAGTTAGTACACCTAAAGGTATTTGAAAAATTAATTAAATCATTAACATAGACTATTTTATATTAAATTATAGTTAACAAACATTTAATATAATAATATAATTATCATTTTAAATAGTTATCCTATTCGCACATCTTGGACAGACCGTCATAGTGAAAAGCAAAACTTTTGAAAACAACTACTAAAAGGATATTTTTAGGAAAAGTCGCAAATCCAAAATGAAAACACACAACAACTACAATATATAAACGGAAAGAACAAAAAAATACAACTTTAGCCATAACATATGCATTATCTAAAAAATTTTTAATTCATACAATTCTAAATGCTTAAACCAAATCTTAACATCTGTATGGTCATAAGAATCCCAAAATTTTCACACAATCAAGAATATCATGAACTTACATTTTTTAGTTTATTTTAAAGAATTATACGACGTTTTCTATCATTACCGTACTTGTAAGAATTATATAAAAGTTACTACTCAAAAGGTATCACTTGGAAACACATAACTCAACAAAACAACCATGAAATGGTTAATTTCGAAAAGACACGACCTTACAAATTTGAAATGACACAACCATTCATAACAACCACAATACGAATTTTTGGAAATAATATGACTCTATGAAATATTTTCAAAAATACACGATCCCATAAATTTCTAAGAACATAACTTTTTAAAAAATATATATAAAAAACAATTTTTTTGGAAAAGACGTGATTCTACAAAATCTTTTCGAAAATACACAATCCTCTTCGACGTTTTGTATAATTATCATGCTTTAAAAAAACTTAAAACTTGATCAATTAAACAAAAGAAGTATATAGAAGAATTTTTTCCGAAAAGTCACAACTCAAAAGATACCACCCGAAAAGATACAACTCTACAAAATAACCATAAACCAGTTATTTTAAAAGAGGTGGGACTTTTAAAAATTGAAGGGTACAACCCTACAAAATAATCATAATGCGGTTTTTTGAAAAACAAATACGACTTTAGAAATTAATTCAAGCATACATGACCTTACTAATTTCAAATGACACAACTTTTCAAACTAATTGTAAAGTAATTTTTTGAAAAAAAATATGACACTAGAAAATATTTTCAAAAATATACGATCCTACATTGTCTACATTGAAATTTTGGATAATTTAACAAAATAATCCAAAATTCTTTAAACAAACTAAGAGTTATATGAACTTCTATAATGATGAAAAGATCAAAACTTTTAAATAATTTTTAAAAAATAGAAAGACATTTTTGATGATTATTGTTTTTAAAGTTAGTTATAAAATTTGAAGCCATGATTAAGAATACATAGAACAATTAGTAAGACACACACATATATATATATATATATATATATATATATATATATATATATATATATATATATAAGACATAATTGTTTTATGAAAGGTCGCAACCATTAAAAAAAGTATTAAAACGATTAATTACAAAAAACACATTTTTGGAAAACAGAATATAGCGGTTTTGTAGACGAAAAGTCACATTTTAAAAATAACTATAAAACGGTTATCTTTTTGGAACTCTTGACGAAAAAATATAATGTTAACAGTTATTTTTACGAAAAGTCACAACCAAAATAAATCAAAATGTAAAACCAACTCACCTAAATAACTATATACCAAACAGTTTTTTTAATGAAAAGTTGCAACCTAAATGATCTAGATGGGTTTTTTAAACGAGAAGTTTAACTCAAATGATTAAAAGTAATCATAAAACTGTTATTTTGTTCGCACCTCTTGACAAAACAATCATAATGAAATGACGGAACTTAACAAATAACTATAAACAAAAGAAGTATATACAAGAATTTTTTCCGAAAAGTCACAACTCAAAAGAAACCACCTGAAAAGATACAACTCTACAAAATAACCATAAACCAGTTATTTTAAAAGAGGTGGGACTTTTAAAAATTGAAGGGTACAACCCTACAAAATAATCATAATGCGGTTTTTTGAAAAACAAATACGACTTTAGAAATTAATTCAAGCATACATGACCTTACTAATTTCAAATGACACAACTTTTCAAACTAATTGTAAAGTAATTTTTTGAAAAAAAATATGACACTAGAAAATATTTTCAAAAATACACGATCCTACATTGTCTACATTGAAATTTTGGATAATTTAACAAAATAATCCAAAATTCTTTAAACAAACTAAGAGTTATATGAACTTCTATAATGATGAAAAGATCAAAACTTTTAAATAATTTTTAAAAAATAGAAAGACATTTTTGATGATTATTGTTTTTAAAGTTAGTTATAAAATTTGAAGCCATGATTAAGAATACATAGAACAATTAGTAAGACACATATATATATATATATATAAGACATAATTGTTTTATGAAAGGTCGCAACCATTAAAAAAAGTATTAAAACGATTAATTACAAAAAACACATCTTTGGAAAACAGAATATAGCGGTTTTGTAGACGAAAAGTCACATTTTAAAAATAACTATAAAACGGTTATCTTTTTGGAACTCTTGACGAAAAAATATAATGTTAACAGTTATTTTTACGAAGAATCACAACCAAAATAAATCAAAATGTAAAACCAACTCACCTAAATAACTATATACCAA
The DNA here is from genome assembly GCA_963576765.1 of Draba incana. Classification (NCBI taxonomy): domain Eukaryota; kingdom Viridiplantae; phylum Streptophyta; class Magnoliopsida; order Brassicales; family Brassicaceae; genus Draba; species Draba incana. The sequence goes on along the minus strand of OY755215.1, from coordinate 3,568,777 downwards.
ACAGTTTTTTTAATGAAAAGTTGCAACCTAAATGATCTAGATGGGTTTTTTAAACGAGAAGTTTAACTCAAATGATTAAAAGTAATCATAAAACTGTTATTTTGTTCGCACCTCTTGACAAAACAATCATAATGAAATGACGGAACTTAACAAATAACTACTAAACGGTTATTTTTATAAAAAATCGCAACCCAAATGAAAAGACACAACCTTATGAAAAGTCGCAACCCAAATAAAAAGACACAACCTCACGAAAAATTGCAACCCAAATGAAAAGACACAACCTTTAGAAATAACCACTATAAATAAACCAAAGAAATCTCAAAAAAAATATTCCTTTGTTTGAGTTTGCTATTATATATAAGATAAGAAAATTTTCTAAGATATGCCATTTTCAAGTGTCATTTCACTAATTTTGTTTCTATATTCCTAAATTAGCCTTCCCCAAACCACAAGCGCGTCTTCTATCCAAATCAGACTCAACATCACCATTGACGACGACGGTTGATTTCGTCGGATTAACCATCGCAGAACAATTAGCGACGGTGACACAGCTTTTGAGGATTTCACGAAAACCAACTTTCCATTTTACAGAGCCTTTCTCGAGCTTGACATCTTTGCCGTATAACTTAACATCTAGATTCTACATCCGTTCAAATCGGGAGAGATTTGAGCCTGAAGTTTCCGAGATCGGTTCAGAATTGGAGATCAATCAACGGGTTTAGAGAAAATAGGTAAGAGACCTTAGATGGATTTGAAAATAGATCGGAAGAATTCTCCGATCTTAGAGTTGAAAAAGAAGATATCAAAAATTACAATTTTGCCACCGAACTGAATTAAAAAAATAATTTATATAATTATATCTTATGTTTCGAACCCGGATTGTACTGTCTTCTACGTGAATCCTAATCAACTAGACTAACACAGTTGATTTGTCGCACAGTTGAAGGACACTATTGAAATAATTACATACCCTTAAAAATATTATAGTATTACAATTCTAGTTTTTATTTAAACAAAAGAATAATAAGTAGATTAAAGAAAGAAATTTCTTCTTTCTCTCTCCTCTTTTTTATCAAAATAATAAATAAATTAAAGAAAAAATTTTCCTCTCTATCTCTCTTTCTTTTTATTTGAATATAAAAAATAATCAATAAATTAAAGAAAAAATATTCATTTTCCTCTTTCTATCTCCTCTGTTATTTGTACATTCATAGGTAGTTTGTATTCGGAAAAAAATGGAGGCTATTTGTGGACATGTTTACGTGGTTATGTTCATGTCACAAACTTATTTGTGGATATCTGAATCCATCCACATAAACTTGTCCACAAAACGTCTTTGATTGTATTCATCGTCGTCTTCTCGCAATTGCAAAACCTGTCTGAACCTATCCACATAAACTTGTCCACAAAACGTCTTTGATTATTTTCATCGTCCTCTTCTCGCAATTGCAAAACTATTTTCAAATGATTGATTGTCCTCGACCAGTTTCAAATGGATGATAATACAAGATGATGAAAATTGAAATAATTACATTGAGGGAAATTTGTTTTCAAACTTATTTCACTAGAGACAATTTTGGAATGAATCACACTTTTAGTGTGGTTAATGTCTTTCATACCCCTAAAAATATTCTAGAATTACAATTCCACTTTTTATTTAAACAAAAAGATAATAAGTAGATTAAAGAAATTTTTTCTCTTTCTCTCTCCTCCTTTTTATTAAAACCAAAAAATAATAAATTTTATTTTTTATTCCTCTTTGTCTCTCTTCCTTTTTATTTAAATAAAAAAATAATAAATAAATTAAAGAAAAAATATTCTTTTTCCTTTTCCTCTTCCTCTCTCCTCTGTAGATTGTACATTCATAGGTAATTTGTATTCGGAAAAAACGGAGGCTACTTGTGGACATGTTTACGTGGTCATGTTCACGTCACAAACTCATTTGTTGATGACTCAATCTATCCACAAAACGTCTATGATTGTCTTCATCGTTCTCTTCTCGCTTGCAAAACCTCTCTGAATCTATCCACATAAACTTTTCCACAAAACGTCTTTGATTATTTTCATCATCTTCTTCTCGCAATTGCGAAACCATTTTCAAATGGTTGATTGTCCTTGACCAGTTTCAAATGGATGATAATAGAAGATGATGAAAATTTGGAATAAAAAATTGGTAGAGAAAGAAAAATAGTAAGAAAAGAAAAGAAAAGAAAAGAAGAAAATATGCAAAAGAAAAAGGAAAAAAGAAAAAGAAAAGAGGAAAGATAAAAGATAAAAAATAAAAGAGATTTTTTTTTTTTTTTGCTTTTTGCTTTTTGCTTTTTGGCTTTTGTTTTTTCTTTTATTGTTTTTAATTTTTAATTTTAATGGTTCAATCTAGTCCTGGGATTTGGGGTAAGCGGGTAGGGTCTAGTCAGGTATTTTGGTTTTTGGGTAATTCGGGTATAGATGTTTAGAAGCCATTAGGGTATTTGAATATTTCAGGTTGGGTTCGGTTAGGTTCGGGTTCGGGTTCGGGTCGAGTTTGAGTTTTAAAATTGGATCCATTAGGGTAATTTTTATCCTAAATACTAAAAACAATATACTATATTTTAGATTTATCATAATTGTTTTTGGATTTACTATGTTTTAGTTATTTTTATACAATATTTTCCAAAAAACTCCGAAAATGGCTAAAATTCTATAAAAGTACCCGATTTTTTTTATGTTTCGGGTAAGTTCGGGTTCAGGTCGGGTTTTTCGGGTATAGGTGTTTAGGATCTATTAGGGTATTTGAAAATTTGGGGTCGGGTTTGGGTTGGGTCGGGTCGGATCAGATACGTCGGGTTCGGGTTTTAATCCCAGGACTAGTTCAATCTAAGGGTATTTTTGTCTTTAATTGTTAGGATTGTTGAAAAAAATGTCTCATATTCAAAAAGTGTTTCAATTGTAAGAAAGAGAAGAAAAAATGTTTTTCAGTATAATCAACTCTAAGCTATTTTATAGGGGGGCGGGGGTAAGATAGTTAAAAAGCCTTATAGCGGCGGGAAAACCCTTTTAAACTAATTATAAGGTTTTTAAAACAAATTATTAAGGTTTTTTAAACAAATTATTAAGTATTTTAAAACAGATTATAAAGTATATTAAAAAAAATTATAAAATTTTTTAAAACATATCATAAGGTTTTTAAAAAGTTTTAAAAATCTTATAATACTTTGTAAAACCTTATAATATGTTTTAAAAAATTTATAATAGATTTTTAAAACGCGATAATAAAGTTTTAAAAGTAAATTATCAGAGTTTTTAAAGAAGAATATAAGAGTTATAATCTGTTTTAATAACTCTTATAATCTGCTTTAAAAACCAACCTAATTTTTTTTATCAAACTTAAGAATAAAATCAACCGAAACGAAACAAAACCCATATTTTTAGATGAAATTAACCTAAATCGAATCAAAACTTAACTTTGTAACACATATAGAATAAAGTCGTTTTGTGTTTTTTTCGATTTTTATATAGATTTATATTTGTTTATTATAATTATTGTATTTTATAATTTACTTTAGTTCAGCGGTGAGTGAGGCAAACATATATTCACCTTAACGTCGTGGGTTCGAATAGAAGCCTGCACTTTTTCATTATACTAGATTTTGACCCACGCCAAACGTGGGAATATAAATTTTAGTTTATTGTAGAATAAATATATATATTGTTTTACATCATGCATACCAAAAAAAATATTAGATAAATAATCATGTCCACTAAAAAACTATTCGATCGATTTTTGAATCTTGAGTGTCTTAATATGCAATATGTTTTACGTTTTAAGTGTATACAAAATATAAAAATGAAAGAAATTGATTTATAATAACGAAACTAAAAAGCGAAATATTATCTTAATATGTATGATAAAGAATGTAATCGAGTGATATACATCTTATATTTACAAAAACAAATGTTATTCAATAACTCTATAAAATATGTTTAAATCCAACCTTTATCACTAACAAAAAAACTACTAATTGATTCGGTTTGAGTTTTCTGGTATGGTAATGGATTTGGTAAGTATATATTTTTGTCATCAATGCCGCATATATATAAGAAATATTGAAATATGTAGATATTTCCATCATGTCAAATTGAAATATTTTGATTGGTTGATTTAATTAATGTGTTCCTTAAAATCCTCTTTGAATGAAACTTGGGATTAATATATTACTTAAGACTCTCTTTGAATGACACCTAGAATTTTTAACTTTTAGTGTCTCCTCAATTAATATATATATAGGATATTTAATTTGTTGTTAAAGAATGGCAAAACTGTAATTCATCCATCTTCTTCCTCAAAACGTTTTTCTCTATAACCCTAATTGAGCGGCCGCCATAGATCTACTCACATGATTTTCATTTTGAATCAAATCGGGTTGCATTGCTGTTCTTCGTGAGAACCCCTTGTGTGATCGTGGGAGGCCGAGTAGCAAGCGTTTCGTCGCTGTCTCGGTGAATTCCAGTGAAGGAATCCTCCGTTCGTCGCTGTTCATCATCGCTCGTCGCTCGTTCATCATCGCTCGTCGCCCGTTCCTCGTCGTTCGTCGTTTTCGTCAAAATCCTAGGTGAGTGTGCGACCGTAGGCTTGTATATGTTAGGGAATCAATAGCGGTTGATTTAGGGTATTGCATGATGGATTCGTTGTTGATTTGTGTTGTTGAGTGTAAAGGAAATCGTGTTTTGGCTGTTTGAATCGTGTGAATGGTGTGTTTTTGTATTCTGGTCTGTTTCAGTCAACGGAGTGTCGATCGACACCTTATGGTGTATCGATCGACACCCCTGTGAACATAGCGTCGATCGACACCGTGCGATGTGTCGATCGACACCATGTATTTCTCATGTTAATTATTTTAAATCGATTTTTATTGATGTTCTAACCTATGCGTAATTAGTCTATGGACGGGAAGACCGTCTCACTAAGTATTTATGAAATACTTACGCATCTCTTATTTCCATGTGGTGCAGGTAAAGAGAAAAAGTGATCGCGGAATCAGGGCCCTAGAAGAGGATGATTAGGGATGTTGTTTATTTTTCTAGTTCTAGCGAACCATGTTAGGTTGCTAGTTTATTAATTCCTGAATTTGGTTATTATGAGTTGAATGATGTTTTGGAATTAATATTTAATTATTATTTGGACTTTTATTATTTCCTGAATTATTTTTCTGAGAACTTCCGCGTAGTATCTGTTAGGAATCTAGTCTTTGAGGATTAATATTTATGGAATATTAATCTGGGATAGTTAATTAAAAAATAATAATAATAAGGTTGTCACACTAGACATGGATATTGTCGAGATTAATGGCTAGACGGGTCATTATCTCGAGAGGGGGTGTGAGGAATATTGTCCCACATCGGAAGTGGGTAGGAACTTTGAGCGATATTTAAGGGACTTGAGCCTCTCTACTCATTGCCAATTGGTTTTGAGTTGGATGCCTAGGAAACTTAACATGGTCTCAGAGCTCTTATTCCATTTAGGCTTCACTTCATAGACGGGCTTTGATGCCCACAATATTTGGTCCGCAAGCTACACGTCTTGCTCCCCAAGATATTTCCAATATTAAGTCATTAATTATAATATTTATTTTATGTTATTTATCTTAATTTCATTATTTTCCATTAATAAATTTCATCGTATTTGAATTTTTTTGTTGCATTGTAATTGTGTTGGTTAAATGTTTTTTTATTATGAATTTTGGATTATGATTTTGTTATTTTATTAAAGGGCCATTAATCAATGAATCAAAAATTAAAAAACCAATAACAAAAATATATTTTAAAAAATATATATTAGGTGTAAAAGTTGAAAGAGTAAAAAAAATTTAAAAGATTTTTTTATAAATAAAAATGTTCAACTCTAGAATAGAGTTATAAATGAGTTTACTCTACATGTAGAGTAAAAAAAGGTAGTTTACTCTATTTTGGTGTAGAATTTAGAGTGAAATTGGAGATAATTTTACGATAAACTTTTTGGAGTGGGATTTAGAGTGAGATTTAGAGTGGAGTTGGGAGATGCCTTACTATTATCAAATATACTAATTAGTTCTCTACATTAAATGAACTATATATTTAGAAAGGAAACAGTTAAATGTTCTCAGAGTTATATAGATGGAGTTGTTCGGCACATATTTTAAAGTTTTATGATTGTCTTTGAAGCTATTTCATTATGTATTCAAAAATATTACTATAATTTATGTAAAATATGAATGGCCGTATATATAATCTATTTGTAAAAAAAGGTAATATATAGTCTATTGTATCCAATCGTTTTTAATCTATTCGGTAGGTAGAAATGGAGACTTTAAATACTCCATTTAAGACGACACCAATCCTCCTCAATCATGCTAATGTATTCGTATCACTTTTTATATAAATATAGACACTTATAGATATAGCCTGTACACCAACCAAACTTGACATATTTCAAACAAAAAAAAAAAGATGAAAAGTTATGCAAACTTCGTAAACTATCTTTTTATTACAAAGCTTATTGTTTCCTCTTTACAGTTCTCGTCTTCATCAAGCTTCTTCAGATGATTCATCATCTCCATTTCCTTCTGATTTTCTCTTTGGCGCAGCTTCTTCTGCTTACCAGGTATTTCATCTTCGTTCCTTTCTTATAGTTTCGTGTTAGTTCCTAATTCAATTTTTCTTTTAGTTTTTTATTTATTTATCTATTTGGAATTCTTTTCCTTAATTTTTCAGTATGAAGGTGCCTACTTAACCGGTGGAAAAGGTCTGAACAATTGGGACGTCTTTAGCCATGAAAACCCTGGTATGTGTTGTTTCGGATTTTTTCGGTTAAGTGGACTAATTTACCGTCTAATTTTTTTTTTGCTTTAGTTTAGATTTAGATTATGAAACTTTCAGTTTAGTGTTTTATTTTTCGATAACGTGAAACGATAAGACCTTAAAGATTCTCCCTATGCTTTACAAAAACTTTATCGTTTTGAGGTATTTCACGCAGATTAAGGACAAAACATATGAGTATATAACTTTTGGTTTAGTTTTAAATTTAAATTCGGTTTAACTTTTGATATGCATGTTTATACGTTAAACTAACAATATATTTATAAAGTTATTTAAAAAAATAAATCACGTTATAGAAAATACTTGTTAACTTTTTTATACAATATTTTTAAAACAAACTAATAGCATATGATGTTGATTAGGTTTTGTAAGATAGTTATAAAAATGGAAAAATTACAAGCTTTGATAAATTAATTTATATAACAGAGATTTTCAAAAGCCAGTTTATAAAATTGGTTGTTTTGAAAATTTTGATTTTAGAAGTCTTTGTGAAAAATAATATCATACAGTTGCATTTCTGAATATATATTTTTTTAATATAAACACCAAATTTAATTTTTTATTTAGCTAACAATAAAATTTATTCGATTATTTGTCGGCAAGTTGTCTTGTTTATAATCATGTCTTTATTCCATTAACGCAGGGAAAATACTGGATAAGAAAAATGGAGATATAGCTGCTGATCAGTATCATCGATATATGGTTAAATAACAATCTTATAAGTATTCGTGGCTCTTTGTAAATATAAATTTCATATCGTCAATAACGTGGTTGACTTCATTATTTTTAAATTACCCACTACTATATTACAAGAGGATATCCAGTCAATGACGCATCTTGGACTCAACAGTTACAGACTATCAATTTCTTGGTCCAGAGTCTTACCTAGTACGCCTTTACTTTCTTAATCATTGATTATATTAACGTTTATCTACTATCAATCAATTGGTTCATATATCTAACCGGAAACGACATTTCAATCAGGCCTAAATAAAATGTTTATTTCTTTGTTTGGTTTTAGAAAGAAAAAATCTGTTTACATTTTATACAAGTCTCTTTTAAATGCCAAAAAGAAGAGTATGAAATAAATAAAAAAAATTGCATTTGGGAAAATACAGAAGGGAGATCTGGTGGCATTAATTATTTGGGAATAAAGCATTACAACAGTTTGATCAACGCTCTTATTATAAATGGTACTCCCTCCGTTTCAATATGTATGATTTTTTAGAAAAATTTTTTGTTTCAAAATGTATGATGTTTTCAATTTTCAATGCAGATTTTAAGAACTAATGAAGATGAATTGTAAACTTAAAGATACATTAATTGATTTTATTGAGCTACTATTGGCTTAAATTTATGGAAAATTGTTTAGTGCAAAAAACAATGTATTAATAGATCAAAATTAATATGTTTTCTTAATATGTGCAAAAGTTATAAAAAATCATACATATTGAAACGGAGGGAGTAATAATTACCCTCTCTTGTTTTTAATCTTGATGATATTAAATGAAAAAAAAATGAACTCAAATAGTTCTACGTTCATGGAAATACTTCCAGGGATTATACCATTTGTGACGTTGAACCATTTCGACTATCCTCAAGAATTCGAGGACAAGTTTAAAAGTTGGTTAAGCCCCGAAATGCAGTGAGTGGTTAAGTTAAATCTCTAACTATTTAAGCATAATTAACTAAATCTAATTCCTTAATTATTTTTACTAGGCTGGAATTCGGGTATTTAGCTGATATTTGCTTCAAACATTTTGGAGACCGAGTTAAACATTGGATGACGATAAATGAACCGAACCAACAAATAATCTTAAGCTATATGAAGGGTATATTTCCACCAAGCCAGTGCTCCATGCCGTACGGGAATTGTAGTCAGGGTAATTCGGAAACAGAGCCATTTATAGCTGCACATAACATGATCCTCGCACACGCAATGGCGGTTCAAATATATCGAACCAAATATAAGGTAACCAACTGAGATATATATATATATATATATATATGATTTAACTATTTTTGGTGGTATATCGAAACAAATATGATGTGTTTGTAGAAAGCACAAAGGGGAATCATCGGCATTGTTGTGCAAACATCATGGTTTGAATCCGTTAGCGATTCTATTGCGGATAAAAAAGCTGCAGAGAGAGCTCAATCATTTTATTCGAATTGGTATGTTGTCTTACTATATATCAGTTGGACCAAATATTCAATACATATCATTCAAATACTATATTATCTTATCTATTGTGTTCTAAACTATCAGGATTCTAGATCCCGTTGTATATGGGAAGTATCCGGAAGAAATGGTGAATATACTTGGACCTGATTTGCCGCAATTTTCAAGCAATGACTTGAATAACCTAAAGAACTCAAAATCAGATTTTTTGGGTATTAATCATTATACAAGTTACTTCATACGAGATTGTTTGAGTGCTGCTTGTAATTCTGGGGAGGGAGCTTCTAAAAGTGAAGGTTTTGCCCTCAAATTAGATCGAAATGGCAATGTTTCAATTGGTGAACTTGTAAGTACATTTGAACGTATTTTTCCTAGAGTCCCTAATAAGACACTGTTTTTTTTATTTTTTATTTTATTTTTTGAAACTTCCTCCTAATAAGACAGTTGAATAACATTACTTTTGAAATGTTTTTTTTTCCGTATATATTAGACGGACGTAAGCTGGCAGCATATTCATCCAGAAGGATTCCGAAAGATGTTGAATTACCTGAAAGATAGGTACCCCAACATACCAATGTTCATCACTGAAAACGGTACACTACATCAAGATTTTCAGCTATATCCACATTTTGTTTGGAATGTATGTTTAACAATTACTATCGATGGTTTCCAGGTTACGGACAATTGCAAAAACCGGAGACAACAGTTAAAGAACTTTTGAATAATACAAAAAGGATACAATTTATGAGTGGATATTTGAAGGCGTTGCAAGGAGCGATAAGGTACTGTTTGCGTAGCGATCTAAGTCGTTAACTTAAGTATAGAACCAAATTAGGAGAACTTAATTACATCACATAAATATTGAAAAGCATAATATAACCAATTTTATTCTTTATAAATTGATTGTAAACTCTTTTGTAGAGATGGAGCAAATGTGAAGGGCTACTTTGCATGGTCGCTATTGGATAATTTTGAATGGCTGTACGGGTACAAGGTTCGGTTTGGGCTGTTTCATGTGGATTTTACATCTCTCAAAAGGACACCAAAGCAATCAGCTTCTTGGTACAAGAACTTCATTAAACAGCACATGAAGACAGGAGATCTCATTAATAAATAATAGTACTTCATGTACATATACCTTAATTAAGAATTAATTAGTATTCTTAATCAATGGAAGCCAAAACTAGGAAGGCGTGGTTGAAAGAACATTCTCATTGTATTACTATATTTTTGGAATGTGTTGTCTGTTCCTTATCCATGAATCCATGATTGCTTTTCAAATCTATCACAAAGATTAACTAATGTACAAGAACTTCATTGAAGAACACGTCAATACAAGAGTTGTCAACTTGTCATGTAGAAATAAAATAATAAATACGTTAACTTTTAATTAATGCTCTTAACCAAATAAATTAATCTTTGAATGCATGTGAGAGACGCTGACTAAGAGCATCTCCGACCTCACTCTAAATCTCACTCTAAAATGAAGTTTAGAGTAAAATCATCTCCAACCCCGCTCAAAATCCTACACCAAAATAGAGCAACCACTTATTTTACTATCCATTTAGAGTAAACTTAAATCTCATTCTATTTTAGAGTTGAACTTTTTTATTTATATAAAGGTCCTTTAACTTTTCACTCATTCTATTTTTACACCTAAAATATATTATTAAATACATGATTTTGTTATTGATTCTTTAATTTTTGATTAAATAATAAATGGCAAATTATAAAATGATAATAAAAATTTATATTTATAAAAGATCTTTAATCAACACAATTAAAATGCAACAAAAAATTTTAAATACGATGAAATTTATTAATGAAAAATAATGAAATTAAGATTAATAACATAAAACAAATATTATAATTAATGACTGAATAATTTAAATCTTCAAAATATTGTCCAAATGAAGAAGATGAATGTAGAGCTTGTTGATGTTGTTGTTGTTCGACCCTTTTTTGAAAAATCCGTGCTTTTCAGTCTCAAAATACATACGAATATTTGGATCAAGAATGGAGCTCAAGTCTTGACGCAAAATTCTACTTTTTTGTTTAAGTTCTTTCTAGGCATAATTCTTGTCTTGAATCTCCAAATGGTGTTGTCTTTGTGCACTTGTCTTCAACAATTGCTCTAGTTGATCATTTGTGGAAAAAATTCGATAATAATAATGCTTAGATTATATTATTTTGTCTTTTTCTATTGTGTAATGTTATTTTATTTCTATAATAAAATTTCAATTAAAATAGTATTGTGATTTTAGTGAATTATAGTTAATTATAAAATAATTGGGTAAATTGTATAATGTTAATAAGTGAAAGACTAAATTGAAAAAGTATATTTAGAATATTTTTTTAGAGTGAAAAATAGAGTAATGGGTTGAAAATAACGTTATTAACTAGCAACCATCAAAACCCGAAAACGATAGTATAAAATAGTAAGCTTATCGCAAGGCTACGTATCATAGGTTTTTGGGGGTTAAGGGTTGGAGATGGTCTAAGACCATCATTAACGATGAAATGAAAGCCGGTTCTAGGGCTGGGCTTAATATCCGGATCCGACGACCCGAACCCGAACCCGACCGAAAAACCGGGTTCAGTATGGGTATGGATAAGGGTAATTATCCGATCGGTTATTGATTTCATTTGGTTCGGTTACCCGACCGGGTACGGGTATTAACCGAAACCCGAAACAAAACCTGATCACTACAAACACCTATCTAAGTCTATACGATACACATACACCCTAACCCTAAATCCCTAGAAAATTGATTTCGATTTCTCCTTTTTTCTCCTCGAGTCGATTTCTCTTCCGTTCATCCTCCGATACTCCTTTTTGCAAAATCGAAACCAAATCAGAGATATGTACCCCACTGAAGCATCAAAACTGGCATTCCAATCACTTCTCGATACCGCATCGTCTCCTCCATCAGTCAATTCCTAGAGACGTTTGCAGGTATTTCTTCATTTTCTATTAGATTTAGAGTTCAATTGTAGTTAGATTTAGGGTTTCGATTTCAATATTTCGATTAATTATCAAATTACGATAATTTTTTTTATTTTTTCATATTGCCAGAATCTGGGTTGTGAGATTTCGATCAATTTGTGTTGTGGTGTTGATTTTGGGATTGGGTTTTTTAGATTCTCATTTTGATCTGAATTTTACATTTTGATATTCAGTTTGGGTTTTGATTGAGTTTTCGATTTTGTGATTTTGAGATTTTGATTTTGATTATATTCTTAGCAGTTTGATATAAGTCTTAATGATGGTTATACTGTTTTATACAGATGGCTTCTTCATCAACCAGGAATGATGATAATGGAAACACAGAGCATAATCATGAAGTAATCAACGAAGAAGGAGAACCCATAACTCAAGACTCGAATGATAGAGGTAAAAGGAAGCAAGATAGTGGATCAGAGGCTGCAAATAATGCTAAGAACAGAATATTGCTTTCAAGATCTGGTGTATGGGCTGTGTTCACAAGATTGGAGTCAAACCATGACAAGTGTGTCTGCAACTATTGCAGAAAAGAGTTCTCTTGTCCAAGTAAGTCTGGGACAAAGAACCTGTGGAATCATATGGGCACTTGCAAGGAATACAGAGCATGGGAAGATGGTCAGAATCCAGCTCAGAATCAGAAGATTATCAACAATGAAGGGCACTTGCAATCTGCAAGAGTTTCTGAAAAAGTATTTAGAGAAGCAACTAATGAGATGTTGGTCATTGGAGAGTTACCATTGTCTTTTGAGGATAATATGGCATTTAAACATTTCTGCGATAAGGTCAGTGGTAATTTTAGTTTTTGTTTCCATGAAATTATTTCAGTTCATCCATGTCTAACTTTAACTGCTATAATTGATTTTGATGAAGGTTAACCTGCAAAAGCCTCATTCAAGAAGGACAGCAACTAAAGACATTGTCAAGATGTTTGTTCAAAGGAAATTGGCTATGAAACAATCGTTCCAAACCACCATGCAAAGAGTATCACTAACAACAGACATTTGGGTTTCTCAAGTCACAGGTAAAGTGTTATTTGCTTACTGCCTTTCATTTGCTTTCAGTTGTATTAGTAAATGACATTCATTTACTTTTACTTACTGACTTTCATTTGATACGTTCCAGTTACATGGTCATCACTGCTCACTATATTGACAAGAACTGGCGACTGAATAACCTGATCATAGGCTACAAGTATGTGTCAGACCACAAAGGTAAGACAATTTCCAACACTCTCTTATAATGCTTAAGTGAATGGGGAATAGAGAAGATATTCTGCGTTACTGTGGATAATGCCTCTGCAAACAGTAATACCCTTAGTAGATTTCAGAGTAGTTTCTCCTTGTTGTTTGATGAAGCTATAGTGATGAATGGTAACTATATGCACATGAGATGTGCTGGTCACATCATTAATTTGATACTGAAGGATGGGTTAGCAAATTTGGATGAAAGTGTTAGTGCAAATCGTAATGGCATCTCATATGTCAGATCTGGAACAAGTTGGAGATAATCATTTGAACAGAGGGCAGTAGGTTTAGGTAGGATTACTAGGGGTTGTCTGCCTTTAGATGTCAAAACTAGATGGAAATCTACGTATCTCATGCTTAAGCAAGCACTGAAGTTTAAATCAGCATTTGCTAGAATGGAGTCTGAAGACAAGCTCTACAATGACCACTTCCTTGAGTATGATCATGATAAAAAAAAAAAAGGATTGGACCTTCTTCAGTGACTGATTGGCATAGTGTTCAAGGGTTGAATAAGTTTTTAGGCATCTTCTACCAGTCAACACTAGTTATGTCTGCTTCTACAACTTTGAATGCTCACAAGTGCTACGGAGAGATTGTGAACATAGCAGCCAAGCTTCAGATGTTGTGTTCTGGTAATGACACTGATGTGAGAGTCAAAGCTGAGGAGATGTACATGAAATTTGACAAGTACTGGGATGGACTGAGGAACATCAACAAGATGGTGATAATTGTGAGTGTCTTTGATCCAAAGAAGAAGATGGTGTTTGCAAACATGTATTTTGCAGACATGTATGGCCAAGACAGTTCATCTGCTTCAATTAATGAAAATACCTATTTAAAATTTTTATTTTTTAATTATGTAATCTCATAAAATAATAAATCCTACAAGAAAATGTTTGCTATCTCACTCTTCACTTTTTAGAAAAAATAAGAGGGGTCCTTGGAAGTGGGGCCCATTCACATGTTTTTGAAAATGTGTTGAGAATGCTTCATTCCAAACTAACTAAATATTCACTTATTGCATGGTGGAGTACATTTGGAGGATCCTGCTCTGTACCTTTTTTTTTTGTCATCTGAATTTTTATTAAATGTAACCGATTACAAGATCGCATAAGGGTTTATAAACACTAACCCCATAAGCTAACACAACAAAAACATCAATTTCTGAAGTGAAGCACAACTTACATAGTCTAACATAAAATAAGACACCACAAGATATGAACATAATCCAATACACTCCGATGTTTCTTCCCCGATTCTTGACCCAATATTGTTAAGGGAAAGCTGTCGAAAAGTATCGATACAAGAAGAATGATTCATCGAAGAACACGAACGTTGATTTGTTGGACGGTTTTAGAGCCTTGAACCCATATTCATTATCTTTCAAGTACCTTGCACGAGATTTGAATTCCAACAACTCCACTCAAAAACCGCAAGCCACCACCAAACGACCACCACAAGCCTCCACACGAACACTAAAACCACTATCTCGGGCCCAGAATCTTAGTCAAGAGAAGCATCACCAAAATACACAAATTCAACCCGGTAGTAGCTTATGGACTGAGCACGATTCAATCTTATAAAAAGAGACAAGGAGCCGAACCATCTCGTCTTTATTAACGCATAGACAAAACCATAGTTTCGGACAGAACTTGATAACTTTTCAAAACTCAAACAACACCGACACATCTAAACCAAACAACACCGACACAAACGATAAGCCCAACAAATCTATCCTACAACCGGGAAAGAACCAGACCTACACTACGTGTCTAGGGAAGGCGGAGAAATTAACTCACCGAGACTAACCAACGCGGATCTGCAAACACCAACCTGTGAGCCGAACGACAAGGAAAAATCCCGAGACCTTAATGTGGATCTGAGCTGAGCAATCTCGAGACCTGCTGAGAACGTCGACTAGGAGCCAGATCCACCACACAAGACCACGACGAAACCATCCTCTACCCACAGCCCGAGCCATAGGCAAGGGTCTAAATCCTTACCCATAAGAACAAACTTTGAAAGGACCTATAGCTAAAATTGACGAAAGAGAAACAAAGAAACAACATACACGAGCTCCGACGTCGATGCTGAGAGAGCCACCGGACGCCGAAGCCAAACTCAGAGAAGAAGAAAACTGTAGCAGCGGCGGAATATTGAGAGAGAAAAGAGCGGAATAGATTTCACATTTTAAAGTTTAGTAACGCCATTGATCCTTTCTCCTGCTCTGTACCTTAAAATACATTTTTGGTTCCGCACTTTCCAAATAAACTACATAGCCCATGGAAACATATATTGATTCTCGTGATCCATTTTGATTTTTTTACTTGGTTTCCTCAAAAGAAAAAATCTATATTAGAGTATATACGTAACTATTCGGATAAAATGCCGGTGCGGAACCAATCATACATCCCAATATTCGGATAAATTTCATGTCTAATATAAAGTACATCCCAATATTACATAAGTACTTATCTGCTTTCGTTTTATTTAAAAGCATTAGGAAGAGACGGCTAATATCCTCAGGTTTAAACCACCAACGGATATTAGCCGTCTCCTCCTAATGCTTTTAAATAAAACGAAAGTAGATAAGTACTTATGTAATATTGGGATGTACTTTATATTAGACATGAAATTTACAATAATCAAGCGACTGTGAGATATTGCTTAGAATTAATAAGCTACAGATAACAGACTAGGTAACATCACTAGCTATTTAATTAATTCACAATGAAACGTTAAACAATCTAAAGAAAAAAACACACGAACAAATGATGACATAAATTGTATATTAGCAAAATGGGATCGGACTCAACAATTACTTATAGAAATGGTCGCCTGCAGGTTGATGAATTCCTTTAGTCTCTCCATGAAAAAATTGTTTCTATGTAAATCATGGTCAACTTCTTTGCCATATAAACTATATAACACTTAGTCATGACAAGTTAAGTTTAACTTCAAAATAATTTTTTTTAAATATGATTTTTATTATAAATTGTCGTATGTTCTCCATGCATGGTCGATGTTATCTTAAATTTCTTTGATTATTAATATAATATATCAGTATCATAACTTCTTGTCATCTTTCTTGCAGTGTACGCAACCTTATTATACGAAATTTGTTCAAAAGCGGTAAGCTCTTGAGATACGGAATTTACGACAATTGCTATGAAGCTAGCAGCTACCACGTCACCAACCTTTTCAGTTTTCACCAAACCGGTCAACATTCTTTGCCGCAACACCGCGTCGTGCTCGAAGTCGTAAGTTTTTTATATTATTTTTTACTTACAATTTGGATCTGTAAATTCTTAGTATGTTGCAAAGGAATTAGATGAAGGATTCAAATATATGAAAATATGTAACACATCGCCAATATTGACAAAATGACGCGTCAAAATTATTTACACGATGTAAATATGTAATTTGAACATGTGTTTTAAACACATGACATGATAATATGATACTGCATAACGTGTTACCAAATAAAGTAACATGATACTGTTTAGAAACACACAAAATAGTCTATATATATATATTTTTTTAAAGAAACAACTTTACTTGCTTTTCTTCATTTTTACAAATAAGAAGGTAAATTTATTTCGTACACATTCTCTTGATTTATTGATGAACATTTTATGACGTTACAGTGACAAAATGTTTAAAATTTTATAGAACTCTAACGTCCATATACCATATTGTGTTATCACTAAATAATTTATTGGTGCTATAAATCTAAACAAATCAGTAAAATATTAAAAGAGTTAGACGGAGTTGGTAGGCTCATATTTAAAAGTTTTCTGATTTTTTTTTTTCGCTAAATAAATTTTTTCTGATTACAAATATAACATATGTAAAATATGAGAGGACGAATGAATATATAGTTTTTGATTGTTAATAGTTTTTTATATAAAGAGTAGGTCGAAACTGGAGACTCTTAAATATTAGATAAGACCAACAACAAATCTCAATCATGCTAATAAAATATTCTTACACTTTTCATATAAATATACACATACAGATAAGCGTATACACCAACTTTAGAAGACAAATTTGAACAACAACGAAAAAATGAAAAGTTATGCAAACGTCGTAACCATATTTTTATTACAAAGCTTATTGTTTCCTTTAAACAGTTCTCGTCTTCTCCAAACTTCTTCTGATAATTCATCATCTCCATTTCCTTCTGATTTCCTCTTTGGCACATCTTCTTCTGCATACCAGGTATTTTCTTTTTATATATCTATAATCAGATTTGGGAGTCATTTTTTAAAATTCTTTTAAAAAAAATTTCTTTAATCTTTTTGTGATTTTTCTTAACTTTTATGTTTTCAGTATGAAGGTGCTTACATAACCGATGGAAAAGGTCTCAATAATTGGGATGTCTTTACCCATGTAAACCCGGGTATGCATTTATTTTTTATTTGTTATCTGGTTATTTCTGGTTAACAGTCCGGTTCTTAACTGATAAAATAAAATTTTGAAAACTTTAAAAACGGTGAAGGTTTAAAAACAAAATAAAGTTTTGATCATATTTTACCCCATGAGACTTTATTGATTTAAAGATCTTAAAATTCTCACAGCCATTTTTTTTTCTTGTTTCGGCAGTTTTTTTTACAGTCTACAAAATCAGACTTTTTGTTTTTCAAAGTCACAGCCCAAAATTTTAAAGTTAAATTCTCTACAGCCATTTTTTTTTTTTTTTTAAAATAACAGTCTAAGATTAAAGTCTCTACCAACCACCCCCTAACCATATGTATGACTTACCTTAACGCTCAACTTTTCCTATATATTTTAACGTCTAATTATTTCTTTACACAAACATATACTATTCTCATATGGCGCGTGCTTATATGTTAAATTTAAGAAAAAATTAACATATTATAAATCATCCTCTCTTAATCAGCCAATCAAAATTTGCCACATATCTCTTAATTAAATAAATTAAAATAATTAATATTATCTAAATAAAACAATTAGATTAAATCATTAAAATCTACTAAATTATTCAAATGTTTAAAATCATTCAATATTTTACATTCGTTTGTGAAGGTTTATGCTGACATCTTATGGTTTAATATTTCTTTAAATCCATTAAATTAGTCAAATAGAGAGTTTTAAATCATACAATATGGTACATCGTGTGTTAGAGTTTATCCTCCCATATTAGAGTTTAGCATCCTTTTAAATTTATAAGTATAGTCAAATCGAGTGCTTGAAATCATACAATATTGTACGTTTGTTTGTGATGGTTTATGCTCAAAGATTATATTAATTGTTTTTAATTTGTCTAATTAGATTACATAGCAAATTCTTATTATTATTTTTTTTTGAATTTATGATTGTTAATTACGGTAATACAATTGATTGGTCTCCACAATTAATTCAATATTTATAATGATTTAATTAATTTATTTAATTAAAAGACACATGACAAATTTTAATTGGCTAATTAAGAGAGGGTGAATGAGTTCCTAAATTTAATTGTAATATCAACTTTATTCGGTTTTTTGTCCGCAAGTTGTGTTTTTATAGAGAATTTTTATGATATGCCACTCTTGACATGCCACTTTACACGTATGCCATCGTTTAGAAATCTTTGCAAAAATGCTACTTTTAATTTTTTTTGGATTGGGGTTAAATATTTTATATTTAGGGTATAGTTTTTGGGAGTAGGATTTAAGGTTTAGATTTTGATTCTTTTGTAGAAGAGCGAGAGAAAAAAAATTAATGATTATATATATATATATAAAGGTGACATGTTTAAATTTTGAAGAATGATATGATTGAAAAAAAATATTTTTAAATGTGGCATATTTGTAATTCTCTTTTTTATTTCCCCTCACTATTTCATTGACAATATACTATATGGTAAAATGCAGAGAAAATACTTGATGAGAGCCATGGTGATATAGCTGTTGATCAATATCATCTATTCATGGTAAGTTTTTCTTTTTTATATTTTTTATAACGTTCTTTTTATATTCAAATTTCATATCGTTAATAACGTGGTTTATTTTATTAATTAAAATTATCTCTTATCTATATTACAGGAGGATATCCAATCAATGACTAATCTTGGCGTCAACAGTTACAGATTATCCATTTCTTGGTCTAGAGTCTTACCAAGTAAGTCTTTACTTCTTATCAGATTAATGAGTATTTAAAATTAATTTTCTACCATCAGCCGATCGGTTCATATATCTAAGCCGGAAACGAGATATTCATTCAGGCCTAGAAAAAATGTTATCTTTTTGTTTGGTTTAAATTAAAATGCTGATCTTTTGATATTAAGTTTAGTTATTAACAACCCTTTGTACTTGAAATATACAGAAGGGAGAATTGGAGGTATTAATTATTTGGGAATAAAGCATTACAACAGTTTGATCGACGCTCTCATTAGAAATGGTAATAATTATTCTCATTTAAAAAATATATTTATTTATTTTCTATTGATGAATTAAGTATAAGAATATAATCTCAGAATATTTATATGTTCATGTATATGTTTCCAGGGATTACACCATTTGTGACCTTGAACCATTTCGACTATCCTCATGAACTCGAGAACCGGTTTAAGAGTTGGTTGAGCCCCGAGATGCAGTGAGTGGTTAAGTTATTTTATTAAATAATTAACCATAACTAACAAAAACTAAATTTTTAGAAAGAAAAAAAAAACTAACAAAAACTAATTCCTTAATTTATTTTTACTAGGACGGAATTCGGTTACTTAGCTGATATATGCTTCAAACATTTTGGTGACCGAGTTAAACATTGGATCACGATAAACGAACCAAACCAACAAATTATCGGAAGCTATATAAAGGGTACATTTCCACCAGCCCGGTGCTCCATGCCGTTTGGAAATTGTAGTCAGGGGAATTCGGAAACTGAGCCATTTATAGCTGCACATAACATGATCCTCGCACATGCAAAGGCGATTCAAATATACCGAACAAAATATCAGGTAACAAACTGATCATATAAATATCAATATGATTTAGCAATTTTATTTGTAATATATCAAATTTAATACGATGTGTTTTTAGAAAGCGCAAAGGGGAATCATCGGCATTGTGGTGCAAACATCCTGGTTTGAACCCATTAGCGATTCCATTGCCGATAAAAAGGCTGCAGAGAGAGCTCAATCATTTTATTCGAATTGGTATGTTGTATTAATCTCGGTTGGTCTAAATATTCGATTCACGTATAAATATGTATAATTCAAATAAATATTATGTATTGTGTACCAGGATTCTAGATCCCGTAGTATACGGGAAATATCCAGAAGAAATGGTGAATATACTTGGATCTGCTTTACCCCAATTTTCAAGCAGTGAAATGAAGAACCTAAAGAACTCAAAGTCAGATTTTTTGGGTATTAACCATTATACAAGTTATTTCATCAAAGACTGTTTGATAACTGCTTGTAATTCTGGAGAAGGGGCTTCTAAAACTGAAGGATTTGCTCTCAAATTAGACCGAAAAGACAATGTTTCAATTGGAGAACTTGTAAGTACATTTGAACATATTATCCTAAACTTTTTTGTAGACTCCCTAATATACTATATAGTGGTTTATAACATTAATTGTGAAATGTTTGTCTTTTCGCAAATGATAGACCGACGTAAGTTGGCAGCATATTGATCCAGAAGGATTCCGAAAGATGTTGAATTACCTAAAAGATAGGTACCCCAACATACCAATCTTTATCACCGAAAATGGTAAAATACCTTTAAAATTTTCATTTATATCCATATACTTGTATTTTATTGGAATTTGTTCTGAACAATTACTATCGATGGCTTTCAGGTTATGGACACTTGCAAAAACCCGAGACGACAGTTGAAGAACTTCTGAATGATACAAAAAGGATACAATACATGAGTGGATATTTAGATGCTTTGCAAGCAGCGATGAGGTAATGTGAATTGTATAGCGATCCAAGTCATTAACCTGGATCAGTCTTTGAACATTCATATGTTTTTAAGGGAACCTGGTGACTAATTCTTTATAAGTTTTTTTTTTGCTAATTCTTAAGTTGATATTAAACTCTTTTCTAGGGATGGAGCAAATGTGAAGGGCTATTTCGCATGGTCGCTATTGGATAATTTCGAGTGGTTGTACGGATACAAGCTTCGATTTGGGCTATTCCATGTGGATTATACAACTCTCAAAAGGACACCAAAGCAATCAGCTTCTTGGTACAAGAACTTCATTGAGCAGCACATGAATACAGGAGATCTAATAGATATACTATAATCAAGAATTAATTAGTGTTCTTAATTAAAAGAACTCAAAACTAGGAAGGCTTAGTTTAAAATTTATTCTCATTCTTTAATGTTTTCGGAATGTTTCGTTTGTTTATTTTACATGATTCTTTCTTAATATTGCACAACATTTATTGTAAAGATTAACTAATTTACTGAAAACCTTGGATATACATCCATAATACTCCTTCCGTTACGTTTTATAAAATGTTTTCGATGAATGCGCGGGAATTAAAAAACACAAATTATTAACAAAAAAGTGTTTAATAATAACTTTAAAATAATATGCAACTAATCATATAAAAGACTACATAATTTAAAAGATCAAAAGAATCAAATAACACTAAATTTTGCATAGAAACTAGAGTAATTTTTTTTTTTTGGTTGAACAGAAATGTTTCCTCCCGTTTATTAATAATAAGAAAGACAATTACATTCGAACATGTCTTGGGATCGCACGCGACATAATTCTAAAGGAGAGTGAGCATAATTCTAACTCATGAGATCTCTCATAATTATATAAAGAAGAGTGAGCATAATTCTAACTCATGAGATCTCTCATAATTATTCTTGATTGATTTTTGTAATTAGTTTAATTTATTTTGTAATTAATTTGATTTATTTTGCATTTATGTTGATGATTTATAATTAAAGCCTATTAAGCTTATTTCTTCTTTCATTGTAAATATATAGAAATTTTTGGAAAAATGAAGGATAGAGATTCTCATCTTTGAAGCTTAGGCTTTGATAGTCTGTCTTTTCTATTGTGTGCAATTCCTTTAGAAAGCAAGTGGGATCATTTGTCTTTGAATGCAATTCATATAGACATTGATTCGTGTTCCTATCACAAAGGCTTCTGAACCTTTGCGTGGCGAACTTCAATCCACCCTCGCTTCCACCTTATCTTTGATTTTAGACAAAGAGCGACATTTGTCCAGTTGTCTAACCGCTTTGGATCTTATATCAATGTCATTGCTTAGCGACAAAACCAGTGCCGTGCAACAATAGAAAAAATTTAAACATTCGTTTGGGGCATCAATATTGTTTTAAAATATTTAAGGGCATCAATTTTTTTTTTCAAAACATTAAGTGCATCATTTTTTATTCTTAAATTTTATTAGTTAGAATATTAATTATACATTAATAGTTTTGTGGTAAACCAAATATAGACACGATAATATGGATTTCTTTAAAATTTACAAACATAGGAAAAAATATAAGGTAAACACAAAGAGGTTCGATTTATCCTGTGTCATGTTAGATAAAAAAAATGTTCAAATTGAAGTCAGAATGACAAAAAAATTTCAATTTACTTTTCTTCCGGTAAATCATTCTCGATGAGGTGAATTACTCTTTTTTTGGTTAAAGATGACTTGCATATCTTACCCTTTGAAAGAGAATTGGTTAAAAATGTTGATTTTTGAAACTTGGTTAAAAATATTTTTTTTGAAGGATGAGAAATTAATAGTTTAGATCTTTATATATTTTTGCTATATGCCGAGAAAGAAACAATTTTTTTTTAGTAAACTAAAGCTGCTTATGAAACAACCAAGTTTTTTTTTTTAAAAACTAAACAATTCTAATGCGAAAATTCATAAACCAGATAATTCAATAAATTATTAAATAAAATCCAATAAAAATAATTAAATTAAATCCAATAAATTAATTCCAGAAATAATAATTAAAACGAGCAATTTAATTCCATAAACTAATTCAGGAATGATAACAAGAACTAACAACCTAAACAACCAGGTTCGCTAGTCTAAAAGCAAAAACATTAGATCCTAACATCCTCTTCCTACGCCTTGATTCCGCAGTCACACTTTTCCTTTTCCTGCATTTCATGGAAATAAGAGATGCGTAAGTAATTAATAATTACTTAGTGAGACGGTCATCCCGTCAACAGGCTAAGTACAAAATTATCAGGAAACAATCAACAATTAACTTAAAAAAATTCCCGAGTACAAACACGGGTGTCGATCGACACCAAGGCATGGTGTCGATCGACACTCAAGCCACAAAAACAGTTCACGATTTCGAAACAGTCCAAAACTCACGATTATCAACATTCCATCACCAAAAACTAAACGATTCTAACACAATAACACATAACAACACAACCATGAATCACACACAAAAATCCCTAAATCAATTGTGAATCGAAACCTAATAATCCGAGCCTACGGTCGCGCACTCACCTCGATTTCGGATGAAACGAAGAACGAGGAACGAGATTGATCAAAACAGCGACGAACTGGACCCAAAAACTCGCTGGAACAAGTCTCTAACACCACTGATCACAAGACACAATGAACCTTAAGCCTTTAGGAATCAGACGAGAGTTTATGACGGATTTCTTTGCAACAATCCTTCATAACTCTCCTAATCCCTTTTGATTAGGAATTCTCTTTTG
The DNA here is from genome assembly GCA_963576765.1 of Draba incana. Classification (NCBI taxonomy): domain Eukaryota; kingdom Viridiplantae; phylum Streptophyta; class Magnoliopsida; order Brassicales; family Brassicaceae; genus Draba; species Draba incana. The sequence continues at coordinate 3,544,830 of OY755215.1, read as the reverse complement.
TTTTTCTGATGAAAAACGGCCAAAGACTGCTGAACAATTATATATTCATGAGCCCTAGGTTTTTTTTCCTAAACCGACTTGCAAACCGAACATTAATCTGCACATGGAGTCGATCGACACCCACACATGGTGTCGATCGATCGACATCCCATTCCAAAGTCAAAACTCTGATTTTGGGATGTTACAGCTTAGGGCATCCGTCATTGTGGTCACGGCTCTGGACAGAACCATGGTCATCATCTACGCAACTAAAATAGGAACTGTAGACACAATAAATTAACGTAATTCAGAAACATGTCTACGTATGATTCAAACAAATAAAAATAATCATAAATGCCTATAGTATCAAATATAAATGGGTTTCTGTATAGATCCATATCCAAACTAATTTGAGGAGTTCTTTTTCTTTGTCAAAATAGATTGGACTAGATTTCCTAAATTAGTCATCATTTTACTAAAGGGGTTTCATTAGTTTTGGTATTTTACAAATCTTTGTGATTTTCAAATCTAGTATGTGTATTTTGATTAGTATTTGAGAACAATAAAGTTTTTCAATGGATTTAAATCTTTGTATTTTTAACATATAAATATTTTTAAATCCACTAAAATCTAATTTAAAATCAAATCCATAAGTAAATATGAAACAATCAAGTTTTTTTTTTTGACTAAGCATTTCTACTGCGGAAAACATAAACATTCAATCCAAAATAATAATCCAATAATTCCATTAAATAAATAATTCCTTAAACCAATAAATCAAATACCAAATTCAGGAATGATCAATTAAATAAACTAGCAACCTAAACCATTCGGTTCACTAGTCTAAAACAGCAACCAACAATCCTATCATCCTCTTCCAACGGCCTCGATTCCGCGATCACACGTTTCTTTTACCTGCAACTCAAAAGGGAAAAACAGAGTTGCGTGAGTATTATCACAAATACTCAGTGAAGCAGTCATCCCGCCTACCAAATACATAATAAAGAAATAGACTATCAATTATACGCGATCACATAACAATCAACAACAAATGAAAAAGACAGTAAAACAGAAGGTATCGATCAACACTGCATTAACACAAATGAGTTTCACGATCAAAAAGAGTGGTGTCGATTGACACTACCACTAGGTGTGGATCGACACCTCTCATAAGAACTCAATCCGAGTCAAATCCTCACGCGACTCAAACCATTTCCTCGAACAAGGATAATCACGAATCAAAACTACGATTTCACACAATAACATCACAGAAACACGATCACAACAACTTAATCATTAACCAATATCCTAATAATCTAGTTCCATATCCGCGATCACGCACTCACCTCGAATACGGATTGAAAAGGAAAAGGAAGGAACGAACGGCGATGAATCAGCGAAGAATACCACCGATCAGACCTGAACCGAGTCTGGAATTCGCTGGAAAGATCACGGCTACGAAGAACGATGATCCTACGCCTCTAAAAACTCGAGAACAACGATGTCTAATCACTAAAAACTCTTAAACCACAAGGATTCTCTCAAATCTCTCTTTTCTCACGTTTTTTCTTCCTGCTCCTCGCCAAAACGCGACTGCTCCTTTATAACAACGAGCTTAGGGTTTTTTCCAAACCCAAACCGCACAAAAACGCAATTAAAATTGAACCAATTCCGGTTCAGAAAATACTGGTGTCGATCGACACTTGGGAGGAGTGGCGATCAACACCCTTACCAAAACCCACTTCTTCGGTTCGGGATGTTACAAAATATGTATGATTGAATAAAAGATGATTTCAATTTGTATTTGAAAATCACAAATTTAATAAAATTTGATTATGATTTGAATTTGAGAATCACAAACTGAATAACATATGATTTTAATGAGAATTTTATAATGATAATTGAATAACATAAAATTTAGTTAGCATTTTCAAATCCATTAAAATACCAAAAACAATAAACTCTTCTAACTCATATCTTTTAATAGTCTGCACATCCAGTCTCTAATTGTATATATATAAGAGGCAAATGAAATATAAATTTAAAAATTAAGTAAATAAACCTAAGATTGAACTTGTAGAGTTAAGACCTTGATGTGCAAGCTTATTCAAACCAAACAAGGATAAGTTTTAATTAGAGTTAATTTATTAACTTGAGTTAAGTTTTGGCTTGACTTTTGGAGCCACAAAGTATGGGTTTGGTTTGACAAAAAGGAAGTAGGTAAAACTTGACTTTTGGAGCCACAAAGTATGGGTTTGGTTTGACAAAAAAGGAAGAGAGAAGCTTTGAGTTGAGTGTGGGAGAAGAGATACACACGGTCAAGGTGAGAAGCCTTGTGTGTTATGGTGAGTAGAGGCACACTCACGGTAGAAGAAAGAAGAAGAGAGAAAACATGTAAAAAGCATAAGCTTTGGGTGGGTTTCTCATATAAACATAGTAAGATACTAAGAGTGAATTCATGAGTGATTTGAAGAGTGATTCACTTGTATCTTTGTAACTATGTTCTTCTTTCTAGTGGATTCCGAGCAAAGTCTCGGGGAGATGTATCGACCCGGTTATGGGCGTGAACTCCTTAAATGTGTGTGTGTGCTCCCCCATCTCCTTCTCTATTTTCTCTATCTCTTTGTTGCTCTGTTTCAGCTCTGTTCCAGTAGCTAAACGCATCCATTTTGTGCTAGTTACGGTTCCATGACATCAAACAACTTCAAGTCTTGGGTTGTTGGGGTTTATGATCGGTAAAGAACATATTCTTGAGCCTCTAAACCCTAACAAATTGGTATCAGAGCTCACAGTTCTGTGTTGTGGTTCTCTCAAGCCAAGAATCACGGTGGTTTCAAGAAGAGAAGTGGAACGTTTGATGGTCTTCGAGGCTGCAGTCATGGAAGGAGAAATTCGTGGCTTATGTGGAGATTCTAAGCCATGAGTGAAGCTTGATGATGTTGAGATTTTCAGTAAGGGAAGTCTCAAATCAAGAAGAAGAGCAAGAGAAAGAAGATTCATATACAAGTGAGAAAAGGCCTAGAGAAAGAAGGAGAGTGAAGAAAAGGGTAAAAGGGTTGGATCTTTGGAAGGTTAGAGGTTACCTTAAGCATCCACGTTCCTTTTCTTTGAAGAGCTTGATCGTGTAGAGACATGGAGCGTCTCGGCGGCACAAAAATCAGTAGCTCTTGGTAAATGGTGTAGAAGAGAGGAAGTAGCCATAAAACTCTTTCTTAGTAAAACATCATTGTTTTTCTCCGGTTGTGGAGAGGTTGAGGAGACAAGATCGTCTCTACTGGAAGCAAAGCTACCTCTTGATGAATAGCACGTGAGTGGAAGGAGTCATAAGGCTCATCATGATGAACATTGAAGCATCTCAAAGAAGAAGAACCAAGACAGTTGCAAGGTGTTATAAAACAACGACAAAGACGGTTTTTCGGTAAGTTGTTACTTCTGCTCATTAGAAGATTTGGTTAGATCTTAGGTGGAGTAACAAGAGGTTCTTGAGATGCTTAGGATGTTAAAAACGTGCTTAGTTCATGGTATTAAGTTTGTAACACAAGTAAGGGAGATGTAAGCTAGTTGTATCTTAAGAAGAGATTCTTAGCTTAAGCTAGAATCAAGGGAAGTGGTTTCATGGATTTGTGGAATCAAGTTGTTGTAAGATACAAGGATTTCTAGTTATTCTCAAGTGAAAGTGTTGCAAGAAAAAGAAGAGGAAAATCAGTGATAGAAGCAAGAAGCATATGATTGAAGATGGTGTTCTTAATCATTGCTAAAGAAACCGGTTAGAGGTTGATGTAAGGTGAAGTTTTTCACAAGTAGAAGCTGGATTCTGGTCATGGCAAGGATGAGTACAAGTTATATGACTCAAGGTCCCATTTTCAGAATCGAAACATCAACTACAAGACTCAAGTTTTATGGGAGATTCCGCTGCAGTCGCAAGGTACGTTTGTGATGCTCTGTATTGAAGTTTCAAGGTTGCTCAAGTTCTGCATATTTATTGGAATTGAAAGCTTGTTGGAACACAAGGATTGTGCACTGATTTTACAAGAGGTTGGCCAAAATTCATTGATGGTTTTCATGATATCTTATGGTTAAATCAGTTTGGTAAAATCGGTTACGGTGGTGTTCTAAGCTTTGTCGTTTCCAGCCCGGTAACTCATAAGATTCATGGGAGTAGGGGACGCCTTAGAACCTTGAATCTTATGGGCGTTTTTTGGCTGTTTGAGTATCAGTATGGGTACTCTTGGATCAGTTTAAAAGAGGTTGCATGATGGTTATGAAGCAAGGAAATTTCAGTGGCTTTCGGTTGAGTTTTGGAAGGGTTTTCTTCTGCGGTTTTGTCTCTGTGAGTTGCTATCAGTTCTTGGTATTTATGGGAGTCTACAGCAGCTGGTCATTAGAGAACATAAAGCTACAAGGTTGCTATTTTCAGTGGGAATGCAACGAAGATTGTTCTCTTGTTGATGTATGGAAATGCTCGGTTGAAGCGTAAGGGTAACACTCAATTCATTGCTAATTTTCAGAGGGAATGCAATGAATGTGGGGCTCTAGTGAGCTTGAGTGTATGCTGGAGAGTGTTTGATTTCTTGTTTCAAGAAGTGTAAGCTCTTGACAAGGTGGCAATAGCAAAGTTTCATGATTTGGGCAGATTTGTGTTTGATTTAACACATGGATTTTCTGCTGGAATGAATCATAAGAGGAAAGAGTTCTTGTCTCGGGATGGAGAAACGTTTTGCCGGAGAATATCTTGTATTAAAATCAGATCTTCAAGTCAGAGAAGATTATGATTAAGACGTATAAAGACATTGGAGATATCACGTTTTATGTGGAAGGTCTCTCAATTTTATTATACATTGAGCTATACAATGTTTTTGGGTCGAAAGTCTTCCTAACTAAGAGAGTTAGTCGGCATGTTATGTTTGTTATAACAGCGGTTCAAGGCTCGGGTTTAGCTGCAGGAAAGTACAAGATATTGTGATCTTATGGGATTAAGGCAAGGGTTTGATACTCCATAGAAAGACAAGACAAGGCTGTTGCAAAAGAGAAATGTTCTTGGTGGTTCTTTAGACACAAACGGATCAGTTTGAGTGGCTGCAAGAAGAATGAAGCATGTGTAAACGTTTTGACACATTTTCTTAAGGAAGAAGCCAAGGTGACGTATGCTGGTTCATGAGAACGTGTGAATGGATTTACAATGAAGAATGGTTTTAACTCATGATGGTGAAGTTGAGCTTATAGAGACAACGTTTATTCGAAAGGTTATAGTTCGAGGTGGAGCATTGCTGCGAGAGGAAGTGGAATAGATATTCATAAGGGTATTTATTTAATTCCGAGTGGAGCTATGTTCATGGAGGTTGTCTCGGGTATTTAGCTCAAAGGAAAAGAGTTAAAAGGTTACATAAATCATTGTTGAATCATATTCATGACAGTTTTGTGTGTGAGGAAGAAAGCTGTCCAAGAACAGGAGGTTACCAACGGTTATTCATCTTCAAAGGGTTGTAAACTGATGGTGAAAGCTTGCTTGCGGTTTTGGTTTATGGAAGTTGCAAGTTTCTGATTTTTCCGAGAGAAGACACAGGGCTGATTAGAGATGAGGTTATTGAAGTAATTTAGTGGATTCTATAAAGGAGAAACTGAAGGAGACAAGTGCAAATGATGCTGGGTTTTTGTCTCAAGGCTGCTCACTTCAAGAAGGTGAAGGTGTTGTGTATCTAGCTTGATAAACAACACATCTCAAAGCTAGTGTTAGAAGATGGAAAAGAGAAGTCTTCTAAAGAGAAGCTAGTGTTGCGAGTCGAAGGATGCAAGAGCCAATTTCGTTTTGGTGAAGGCTGTGTACAAGGAGAAGTATTGCAGAGTGTTCTTTATAGCTTGAAGGAGACATCAAAGGTTCTATAATTGATGTGTAAGCTGCTGTAAGGACGTGTCTCAAGGATGTCACAAGATTTGGTGATAAGAGACATGTTAAAGGTTACTAGTAGCGGGCCATCAAGCTGCTAGTGTGTTCTGTTTTCGGGCAAGAAGATTGAACATGGATTATGTTCTGGGATTGCATGTTTAAACAGGTTTAGGAGGTGAATCTCAAATGGTGTAAGCTGTTGATGAGATTGGTTAAAGGCTGAATCAAAGTGCTTCGGTTCGAGGCAAAGGTGATTCTGGTTTTCTGCATATGATTCAAGTGAATTCAAGGATTTTGGGACTCAATGCGCATGAGAAAATCCTAGAAGCTAGCAAGGGAATCAAGAGTTGCAGAGGTGTTATTAATAAGTCTAGTCACTGTAACAGTTCTTTGGTGTTGATAGAAGCCATAGAGGATATTGTGTGATTGGAGAAGTTGTAAGCGGTAAAGCTTATGGAGTTTTCTGTTGAGTTAACAAGGAGGTGATCACTAAAGAGTTGAGCTCAATACACGTTTGTATTGTTGCAGGTTTTCACAACTCTAGTGAGTTCAAGACGTGTTGACTGAAGTGCATTGAACGTGATGTTAAATGCGGAAAGGATCGAGCAGCTTCATGGTGTTTAAGCTGCTAAGGATCAAGGCTGAGTAATGATACTCAGGAACCGAGACTGGAATCCAGGAACTAGAAGGTACTCTCTCTCTCAAGTGTGTGCAGGTTTGTTTGCATAATCATCAAGCTCTTAGGTGGAGATTTGTAGAGTTAAGACCTTGATGTGCAAGCTTATTCAAACCAAACAAGGATAAGTTTTAACTAGAGTTAATTTATTAACTTGAGTTAAGTTTTGGCTTGACTTTTGGAGCCACAAAGTATGGGTTTGGTTTGACAAAAATGAAGTAGGTAAAACTTGACTTTTGGAGCCACAAAGTATGGGTTTGGTTTGACAAAAAAGGAAGAGAGAAGCTTTGAGTTGAGTGTGGGAGAAGAGATACACACGGTCAAGGTGAGAAGCCTTGTGTGTTATGGTGAGTAGAGGCACACTCACGGTAGAAGAAAGAAGAAGAGAGAAAACATGTAAAAAGCATAAGCTTTGGGTGGGTTTCTCATATAAACATAGTAAGATACTAAGAGTGAATTCATGAGTGATTTGAAGAGTGATTCACTTGTATCTTTGTAACTATGTTCTTCTTTCTAGTGGATTCCGAGCAAAGTCTCGGGGAGATGTAGCGACCCGGTTATGGGCGTGAACTCCTTAAATGTGTGTGTGTGCTCCCCCATCTCCTTCTCTATTTTCTCTATCTCTTTGTTGCTCTGTTTCAGCTCTGTTCCAGTAGCTACAAGCATCCATTTTGTGCTAGTTACGGTTCCATGACATCAAACAACTTCAAGTCTTGGGTTGTTGGGGTTTATGATCGGTAAAAGACATATTCTTGAGCCTCTAAACCCTAACAGAACTAAAAATAAATATAAAGATTACGTGTAAAACATAGCAATAAAGCATTCAACTACGAAATGTTCATACAGTAGATGTATTGCTGAATTATTTTTTTCGTTAAAAAGTAGATATAAAATAATTTTAATTTTTTTATATAATGAAAATCTCATAAATTACATGGGAGGAACCTCAGGTTTGCGACAAAAACAACCACCATCGACGCAAGCATCAGCCCATAAGCCTTTAGCTTCACAGTGGGCAATACAAGTATTCCAATCAACACAATCTCCTATTATTTGAAGGGGACGTTCACGGGGACATTCACAACCACCATTCACACACTTGGGAGTACATTTGAGTCTAGCACATTCTGAGTCTTCCTTGCAAGGTTGATATCCACTTCGTGCTAGATTGGTGTACCTGGAAAAACGAAAAGAAAAAAAAAAAAAAAAAAAAAAATATACTCATGAATCATGAATCCATGAAGATGAAGAAGACAAATACAATTGAAGAGAATATAACTTGGTTGTTTTAAAACTCACATGTTGACAAAAAGTAGAATACCAATGAATATCAAAGCTGATTTCTCCATTTTGTTGATGTGCTGTTTATTGGAGTCGTTTGTGTAGCTAAGATGATGTATTTAGAGACTATATATATATAATTGTACAAAAATATCATCTTCTTTTTTCTTTAACCCTTTTTTCACTTTAGAATAATAAGTATACAAACTATTTACTTCAGTCAAATGTCAATATTTACATCTATATTTAATACTTCCATATTTGCAATTTATATGTACTCAATTTTCTGATTGGTTTCTGTAACAAGATTTGATATATTAAATCTTTCTATTTAGAAACATTGTAAAAATCTACCTATTTTAAAATCTATTGGAGATATCTCATCAATCTCATCACCATAATTGCTCGTATATCTCTTGCCTAATTTGTAGATATGTATAATCCACATTGACTGTAATTAGAGATAGGATCGTATTCATGTAATTGGGGTTTTGTAATTAGTGAGCTTATTCTCCAAATAAAAGTTCCGTATATAAGAGCATGTATAATGGAGACACTGTTATAAGTATCTTAAAACTTTTTAGAATTAAATATATTAAATTTAGAATCATTGAGTGTCTAAAACCGGAAAAAATCCAATATTAGATCTTTTCCAGTTTTATACACTCAAATATCTTAAATGTAATATATTTAATTCTAAAAAGGTTTTTAGACACTTATGACGTGTCTTCGTTATACATGCCCTAAGATGATAAGTGTGGCCTCAGGAAGATATTCTCCTCCAATTACGTAAATATCACACCAATGTATATATATATTTTTTTTTTGTCGACTGAAGATTTCATTGAAAAGAATTTCGAAGCCCATTACAAACATATTTTTAGCCCAATTATCCTAAAGATAACGATGAAACAGATAATCAACACGTGGCTAAACAATGTTTGCACGTAACACATGAGATCCGACTCTGATATCTTCGAAATTCCTTGGGAAAGCTCCTCCAAAGAACAGATCCAAACAAGGTACTGTCAGAAAACTACTTACCTCCATAAAGCACCACATGATCCTCTCTATCACATAGCCACATCACCCATCGCCTAATCTGAAGGCTTCGATTTGGTGAGTTAAGGGAGACATGCAATCCCAGCCTGGAAGGACGATCCAAAAGAAGAAGAGGAAATAGATTATGAACCACCAATAATGGATCATGGCCACATCGTCGATTCCTATGGAGGAGTAAGAAAAGAAAACACAAGAAGATAAATCCATACGAACCAAGACAGATTCGTTGGAAACTATTATCACACCAATGTATATATAAGTGTGGCCTAAGGAAGATAACACAATTTAAACCATTCTCTTGATTTTACAAAATCTTATCATTTTGAATCTTTGACTGAAAATCATTAACACTGTATACGTGATCATCATAATTAATTACGGAAATATCACACCAATGGATAAAAAGTTAAAACCGATCTCTAAGTAAAGCATATTATTTTATTTTTTTTCGCCACTAAATCTTATGGTCGAAAATACGAATTTGACCGTCGTGGAATTTTCAAAATTACCGCGTATGTATTCATCATTTACACTCGTATATGTGCAACGGCAAACATAATCACGTTTCTCCCAATCATTATTAGACAAAACTGATAATCCTATATATTATTTGAGAAGCATTTTGGAAGCACTTTGCTTAGGTGTCATCACCTTCTTTTTTTCAATTTTGTTTTTCATTTAATTAATAATAATTAAACTTAATACTATCTTAATTGCCAAACAAATACTTTTTCAAACAACACTAATCCCATAATAAACTTATCTACATTCCCAAACAAGTAATATATTTACTCATTTACTAAATTGTGTATGAAACATTCTCATTAACTTCTTTGATAATAAAATTCAGTATATATATATCATACATTTACTCATTTAATAAATTGTCTACCAAAAAATAATATATTATCAGTATAATCCTTTCCAATAATATATAGCTATTAAAAATAAAAATAATCCCATTATCCCACCGTTTGAAAATTGTATTTTTATTTTGAAAATTATATTTTCCGATTATACCAATTATACACTCTCGGTTTTATACTTTAGGATCCACCGATTTATATAATAAGATTGAAAACTTTATAATCCTCTATATTTAGAAGCCTATAAAGTTTTAAACTATGTTTCAAACCCAAAAGTTTTAAACTATATAAACTAAACTAAACTAAATATAGAATTTGACGTAATTAATCTTACTTGACGTAAACACAAATATAGCATTATTTTTTTCTAAGCTAAACGAAATTCAATGATCCATTTATCAAATAAAATATCCCCAATTATATATTCAGAATAATAAAATAAATTTCACACGTATAAACTACATTTCCTCTAATTATACAATAACTACCAAATCTTTTACCATCACAATCCCACAAATTTAGTAAGTATAACATATTTTAATTTGATTTTCAGGATAACACTTTTACAAAGGGATCAAAATCAGTCTCATATATCAAATCTCATAAGTTAAACAATGATAATTAACATATCAATTACAATTCTAAACAGATTTTTATACCTTATTTTACATTACTAATTTGATAATCTATATTTTAGGATAATCAAAAACTTCGTATTCTATATATGAACAAAAACATACCTACTATATCACATAATTGGTTAATCATAAACAGTAAGTTAATAACTAACAAATCAATTATGATTCTAAATTAGATAATTTATTTTCAATTTATATTACATTACTTATTTGTCATTATGTATATTTTGTTAAGATTTTTCCGTCAACAAGAAATTTTCTAAATAATACTATTCCATTATCTTATAAAAACAACTCAAAATATCTAATTCCTTAAACATTGACTCACACCTAGATCATCATGAAAAAGAAAAAAGATGAAGCTGAGATATCCATCAGTGATGCATCTCTAAAGATCAGACAAATTACCTATATGTAAGTTTATGCATCTCTAAAGATCAAATTCTAATTATGCAGGTTACAATATTCCAAATATTCCAATTGTGTCAGAAATTGCTAATTTGTCTATAATGGTTTATATCAAACATGTTATATTATATATAAATCAAATTATGTATTTCTTTTTTTCTTTCCTAGCTTCAAACGGATAAAATAACTCTACCAACAAAGAAACAGGAAAAAGTGAGTATTTGCTACTATATTCAGAGACCTCACTAATGTAGCAGGCAAACGACAAATGACGTCTCTAAAAATCATATCAACACATTCTATAAATTATTTTATTTATTTTAAATCAAATAATTTTAAAATAAAATTCACGGTTACAATTAAACCCGTGCACAGCACGGGTCCTATTCTAGTTAACCTTTAAACCAACTTTTGTGGAAGATCAAGATAAGAATCATGTGCATTAAAACCCCAAATTTTCAGTAATAGCAATTGATTTAATACCATTTCTCATATTATGCCCATAGATTCATTTCTCATAAGTCATAAATGATTGCTTACTACTTTACTTATTTTACTTGCATAATCTTATCATTTTGAATCTTTGACTGAAAATCATTAACACTGTATATCAAGATAAGAATCATTTTGGAAGATCAAAATAAGAATCATGTGCATTAAAATTTGCTTACTACTTTACATACTTTACTTGCATAAGGGAAAAGAGATTGGTCGGTGTTTCATCTGGTCCAGAGTAGCTATTGAAATGAAGATGATATACTCCATTTTTGGCGTATTCTAACCATTGTTTTATATGATTTTATCGAGTCTTTCTCCTTTGTATCGAGTCTTTTTAGGTCCAAAGGTGGCTGGAATGAAGAATTGGAGTTTGCTAGGAGTTTTGGTGGAAAAGATAGGAAAACACGATCTTTTGGAAGATTCTGGAGCTAAAGGAGCACCCGCTCCCCGATTTGACTGACCTGCTCCCAGAAGATTCATTAAAGGGAATATTCACTTAATGGAAATATTCACCTAGAAGATTTACCCTAGATCCACCTTGGATTTACTCAGCCGCCGCAACCCTTAAAAGAAGGAAACATCTTGGAGAATAAATACACGCCCCCTTCATATCTTTTACACACGCTTCTTTTACACACAATTTTCTTTACGCTTAATTATTTACCAAAAAACTTTTACTTGCTTTTCACGTTTTGGCCGAGAACCCTAGAGAGATCTTCGTCGCACTTTGCTTTGGATTTAGAGAGTTGTTCATCTACTTGTTATTGAGTTTTCTCTTGAACCTTATCTCTTTAATTAATTCTATGAATACTTTCATCTCTCTTTGTGTTCTTCGTTCTATTATGTGCGAGTAGTTACTTTTGTTAGATTAGGGTTTTTCAAAGGGATTTAGAGATTCATGAACTCGGCATAGATAGGATAATACTTATATATTTGATATCTTCATCTAAAGTTGAACTTATTGCCTAGACTAGCTTGATCACCTAGCCTTTGATTTTAGGTCTAATTCACTCATCAAAAGTGTAGTGAATTGCTTGAATAAACTTAGATGGGCGATTTGATCCTTAGCCAACGACAGTTGAAGTTAAGGCAAATCGTGAACTTATCAATCTTAATCGCTAATGCTTGTTAATTTCTTTAGTCTCAAATGACAGTTTAGGGTGCTAGATTTATTAATAAAGTTGTTGATGCCACGACAGTGGATCCTCATAAAATCGTGATTGTGTTCTAGATTGGTGCTTGATCTAATATCCTGAATAATTGATTGGTTCTTGATGATCTATTCCCTGAGATATTTCCCTTGTCTAACACCTTTATCATATTTGTTACAACCGAATTTTACTTGCTTTGTTATTATATTTTCGTGACACTTAAAACCACTTGAATCGCTTAGCTAGAATTGTGTTTAAAGGAATTAAAGTGTATTGCCAGTCCCTGAACGAACCTAAATCTATTTCTACATCGGATTAGTAATTTAGGACTTGAGTTCTTAACCCAGGCTAAAAATCTGTTATCAAATTGGCGCCGTTGCGACGGGGACTACTTCGATACCTTTAGTTTTAAAATACGTTTCTAGACTAAGTACTAATTTGTTCTTTTTGTTTTTCTTGCTTGTGTTTCAGGTGCATGAGACCAAAGTCTACACGAACCACTCGTCAAGTACCTCTCGTGAATTTGAGCAACCAGGACCTAGCACGACTAGAAAGAATAAACCGGAAAAGAAAGTCCAAACCAGTCGACATTGGCGACCAAACGGACATTGATATGGTGGCCGAACTGAAAAGGCTACAAAATGAGATGGCTGAGATGCGACAACAGCGCGACCGTGACCAACAGCAAGAACGTGCTATCGGGGATATGGACAATCCCCACTCCTTCTATAGGAACCGAGCTGCAATTGTTCCTCCCGGTGTTTTAAGGCAAGACTATGAGATCAAGCCACAGATGATCACGCTGGTCAAGCAACATCTATTCCACGGACTGCCCGCTAAAATTCCGATGGACCACATAGAAAATTTCGAGGAGATCTGCTCCACGACAAGCTCCAACGGGATGAACCCGGATTTCTTAAAGTGCAAGCTTTTCCCCTTCTCGCTCGCGGATAAGGCTTCACGATGGCTCAAGTCTTTACCGGCTGGATCTATCACGACTTGGCCACAGTGCAGGGCAGCGTTTTTGGATCACTTCTATACCAAAGCTAAGACCGCGGGATTGAGAAACAAGATCTCCACATTTCAGCAACATACAGGAGAATCTTTCTATGAAGCATGGGAGCGTTTTAAGGAGTATAAGCGAGAGTGTCCACATCACGGATTCACGGATGAGAACTTGCTGGGTATTTTCTACAACGGTGTTGATTGGGACTACCGTAACACGTTGAATGCTGCTAGTGATGGTGACTTTATGACCAAGACGAAGGAAAACGCTTACAAGCTTATTGAGAACCTAGCCGCAAGCTCGAGCAACAAGTCTCAGGAGTATGATCGGACTACGAAATCCAATGGAACAGATTCTCGTAAGATCGATGACCTAACGGCTAAGGTCAACTTGCTGCTCAAAGGGAACCAAAGGATGGTTCACTTTGCCGATGAGAATGGAGAAGCACTAGTTGAGGATATGACCGATGGAGGAGATGGTGATCAGGAGGAAGTGAATTACATGAATGGGCAGGGGTATGTCCGAAACCAAGGGTTCAACTCAAACTACAGGGACCATCCGAATTTCTCTTACAGGAGTACGAATGTAGAGAACCCGCAAGATCAGATATACCCGCAGCAAACCGGTTATCAGAACCAAAAACCTCAGGATCAAGGATTTCAAAAGCCGGCATCTCAGGGTTTTCAAGGCAAGACATTCGTTCCGTTTCAAGGTCAAAAGCCTAAGTTCAACAACTTCAAAGCTCCTGCGAGCTCCAGTGGCACTTCTCAGGATGAACTTAAAAGCATGATGCAACAATTGATGGAAAATCAGAAGAAGACAGCTGCTGAGATGAACACTAAGGTAGACTCCATGTACTCGGACCTTAACGGTCGGCTTGAGGCAGTTTGCACTCACGTGAAGAAGTTGGACACGCAAGTTGCTCAAACTGCTGAGGCGGCTAAGAGACCAATTGGAAATCTTTAAGGGAAAGGAGAGATGAATCCCAGGAATGGATATGCATCTAATGGCTCACGCGCGGATGTCAAATTTGTCGAGGACCAGAGACCCAATCAGAGTAGAGAACATCAAGCACCACCTTTTCAAGAGAATAGACTTGAACTCATGATGCAGCGGATTTTAGATGGGCAGAACAAGAGTGCCCAGGAAGTGAGTGAGAAGATAACCTCTCTTGACGACAAGATAAATATGATGAACAATGAGCTCAGCTATAAACTAAAGAGTTTAACTTGTCAGGTTGACTTTCTTGATTCACAACTTGCTTCTATGTCTGCGAGTAAGGCGTCCAGTTCTGCGGAAGAAGTTGAGAAAAATATAAAAGCTGTATTGATTCCTGCGGACGAGCCAGATCGATCGATCCCATTTGAGCCACCTACGGATCCATAGAGTCAAAACTTAGATATCGCTCCAGGTAACACTCAGAAACCATTATTGAGGCAATTGCATAAGCTAGAGGATCCAGGTAAGTTTGTTGTTCCTTGTTTTATCTTAGGAGTTGATTTTGAAGATTCTTTATGTGATTCTGGATCTAGTGTTAACCTCATGTCAAGGGATATTGCAGAATCTTTGGGTATTGTTGATATACGGACTTCTCAGATGTCTATTAGGTTTGCGGATGCCTCAGTAAAAACTTCACAAGGGTTAATTGAGAGCTTAGATGTCCAGATTGGGGATTGCTTGATCCCGACTGATTTCCAAGTTGTGGAGATGAACAACGGTTCATACATGCCCTTGATTCTAGGGAGACCTTTCCTCGCGACAGCAGGTGCAGTTGTTGACTTACCAAACAGAAGGATAGTTTTCTCTAACATCGACAAGCAGATCTCTTACAACGCCATTTCAGAAAATGATGGCGACAAATATGGCTCTTGTGTTGCCATAGACGATGTGATAGGGAAGGTAAGTGTCTTGCCAGCTACAGCACTTTGCAATTAGAATGAGGTTGAAGAAGTCTTGGATGGAGACACTCGTTCTTATGAAAGGAAACCCAAGAAAGTCAACAAGCGGGACAAACCAAAGCTCGAGAAGAATATTTCAGGTTCGCATATAACCTTGACACTACAGAGATGTGTTGGAGACATAATTGAGTATAAGTTGAAAGGCAAAGGTATGTCTAGGCCTTTTGTTAAGGTCAAAGCTATCATTACTCCGGAGTTTAAGGAAAAAGGTCAAGCAGCTATGGCTACTATGCTAAGCAAGGTTCTGCAACTAAATATAGGCGATCAAAGAGCAAATAGACCACGCCTCAACCCACCTCCACCGAGCCCTGACCCGGACAAGAAGGTCTCTAATCCTCATATGGATTCTGCTCACGCCTAGACGGTATACAAAGTCAAGCTAAAGACTTTAAACAAGCGCTTGGTGGGAGGCAACTCACCGGTATGTTTTCTAACTCTTTTACTTTTGATTTCTTTTTCTACTAATTTTGGTTTTTAGCTTTGAAATTTTCAGGTTTAAAAAAAAAAAAAAAAAAAAAAGGGGAAATTTTTTCCAGAGAGCACTCCGTCGATCGACAGGGATTCACGTCGATCGACGCTGATGAAGATGCAAGACGAAATTTTTCCAGAGACCCCACTGTCGATCGACATCCCTATCCGTCGATCGACACGGAAGTTTCTGCCCACACTTTGCTGCGAAGAACAAGGAGAGCACCTGCTCCTTTCAACTAAAGCCTGCTCCCCATGACAGAGCACCTGTTCTCGAGGGTAACAAAAACAAAAACAATTTTATGCTTTTCCTTCTGATTTATTTTCACTCTCTCTTTTCTTATTTTCACACCGGGACGGTGTGAAGTAAGTCTGGGGGGAGTTGCTACTGATGTCGTTTATTTTGGATGTTTTCTTTTCTTATGTCTTTTGAGCCTGTTTTTCTTTGTTTTATTGAGTCAAGACTTTTTAGTTGGGAATTAGGACGTTATTCTATGACGATTCCTGAACCACTTGTGCTAATTAACTCTCTTTCTAGTGACCATTTCTACAGAACGCGAATTGCAAGGATTAGCTCCACTTCAATGCACCATCTTCCAGGTTCCAGATTGACCAAAAATTCTCTCGCTATAGGCACTAGACTAGGGAAACGATTCATATTCAGGACTTCTTTTTCCTTTTTACCATTCTTGCTGATCCTGAATAGCTAGCTCATTTTTAGCTAGTACCCTCTTTTAACCTTATCTCTTTTCAAACCCCTTGCCGTCTTGTTACTTCATTGTCATATGTGCAGCATATGCGCAAAAGGGCCGGAAAGAGATGGGTCGACACAACCTCTAGATCACTCGTTCTGAAGGACAGAGCACCTGCTCTATTTATGAGGTTTTGTGGACGAAGGAGTGGAAGGAACATTTTCGAGATTCACTTGGGTATGTACATTAATTCTGATATTTTTGTTTGAGAGACGTATATGTGTAATCAAAACCCTCTTCATCATCATCATACTTTCAAAAAAAAAAAAAAAAAAAAAATGTGTGTTAATTTCGGTGATGAAGAGTGGGAATCTATAAAAATATGTCTCTCAAACCCAGCGATTATACCCAAGGGGAACAACGGTTCACGAGAGAAAGGAGGAAACAAAGGAGGATGGAATGAGTGATTTAGAGAATGTGGACATCAAACAGACCCGCTCTCTCTTGCAATTTTGTGCGATATCCTGCATCCTCTACGAAACATCGGGTAACCCTTAAACACTTTAAACACCTCTAACTCCACCCTTAAATGGCATTTAACCCTTAGCGCCGTATTTTCTAAGAAAGTGTCTTTAGCGAGATCCTCACGCATACTTTGAGTGCGTTTGGTTTGTGTTATTACAACGAATTATTTGGGAAATGGCCTGGTTGGGAAGCGTGTTGAGGTTGTTTTGGCGAAGCTTTGTCGTTCGTAATCTGGATTATGTGGTCTGCAGATTGAAAGCCAAAGGTACGGTTCGCTGAGAATAAAAGAGTTTCCACGTTTTCAAACCTTTTTCCTTTACTTAGTTTTGAGTTTGTTTGAGGACAAACAAAGATCTAAGTCTGGGGGAATTGATATACTCCATTTTTGGCGTATTCTAACCATTGTTTTATAGGATTTTATCGAGTCTTTCTCCTTTGTATCGAGTCTTTTTAGGTCCAAAGGTGGCTGGAATGAAGAATTGGAGTTTGCTAGGAGTCTTGGTGGAAAAGATAGGAAAACACGATCTTTTGGAAGATTCTGGAGCTAAAGGAGCACCCGCTCCCCGATTTGACTGACCTGCTCCCAGAAGATTCATTAAAGGGAATATTCACTTAATGGAAATATTCACCTAGAAGATTTACCCTAGATCCACCTTGGATTTACTCAGCCGCCGCAGCCCTTAAAAGAAGGAAACATCTTGGAGAATAAATACACGCCCCCTTCATATCTTTTACACACGCTTCTTTTACACACAATTTTCTTTACGCTTAATTATTCACCAAAAAACTTTTACTTGCTTTTCACGTTTTGGCCGAGAACCCTAGAGAGATCTTCGTCGCACTTTGCTTTGGATTTCGAGAGTTGTTCATCTACTTGTTATTGAGTTTTCTCTTGAACCTTATCTCTTTAATTAATTCTATGAATACTTTCATCTCTCTTTGTGTTCTTCGTTCTATTATGTGCGAGTAGTTACTTTTGTTAGATTAGGGTTTTTCAAAGGGATTTAGAGATTCATGAACTCGGCATAGATAGGATAATACTTATATATTTGATATCTTCATCTAAAGTTGAACTTATTGCCTAGACTAGCTTGATCACCTAGCCTTTGATTTTAGGTCTAATTCACTTATCAAAAGTGTAGTGAATTCCTTGAATAAACTTAGATGGACGATTTGATCCTTAGCCAACGACAGTTGAAGTTAAGGCAAATCGTGAACTTATCAATCTTAATCGCTAATGCTTGTTAATTTTTTTAGTCTCAAACGACAGTTTAGGGTGCTAGATTTATTAATAAAGTTGTTGATGCCACGACAGTGGATCCTCATAAAATCGTGATTGTGTTCTAGATTGGTGCTTGATCTAATATCCTGAATAATTGATTGGTTCTTGATGATCTATTTCCTGAGATAATTCCCTTGTCTAACACCTTTATCATATTTGTTACAACCGAATTTTACTTGCTTTGTTATTTTATTTTCGTGACACTTAAAACCACTTGAATCGCTTAGCTAGAATTGTGTTTAAAGGAATTAAAGTGTATTGCCAGTCCCTGAACGAACCTAAATCTATTTCTACATCGGATTAGTAATTTAGGACTTGAGTTCTTAACCCAGGCTAAAAACCTGTTATCAGAAGAAAAAGAAGGTGATTACTTTAGTTTAGAGGTTGCAAAAGCTACATTATTTCAGGATTCTGACTATAGTTTTATTAGATTCCTTTTAGCTTTGCTGTTGAAGATAACTTAGCGAAGGTATGGTCTTCAAGTGTGATTATTTGAATGACATAAGAAAAAAATGCTTTGTAACTTGAAGAGAAATATGGGAATGGAAAACGGAACTATTCGTGTTGATCTTGCATCAAGATGTCTTCAAGTTTCAATAAAAAATGTCTCAAGTCCGAGGTATGTGCTGCTTATATACAAGTGTTTTTGTTAAACAATTTTCCAACATGAATCTGAGGAGTTCCAAATTCTTGCTCATGGTTCTTCTTACTATAGCTAAGCAATAACGGCCGGGAGGCTTGCAAACATGAATCTTACCAACTCGACCGGCTTGACCTTTATTCCAGCGGTATTTGTACTTAATGCAGAAGGTTGCATTCCTGGCCTTGGGTCTCTTATTTGGCCGCTCCACATTTCCGTCAGTTTCTACTGCTAACTTGGACAGCTTAGGCTGCAACAAGATTCAATAAATTTTATCTTAGAAAACTACTTTTTATGTTTGAATGCTTCTTGGCACCATGACTACTCTTTTGCAACCACTGGTAGCTCATGCCTCCACTACATCGTAGCTTGGTCAACACTCTCCACCACTAATGGACGGTCCACACGTAGTCACATAAAGCAACTCAATGATAAATTGAAATAGACCAACAAAGGTTCTAAATCAATTGATGAATTTATGCAGGTGGTGAAATCAAAACGTTTCAAGTCACTCAATTCTCCGCAAGATAGTGGATCATGAGGATTTTATTGACTACATTCTCGAAGGCCTTCCTTAAGATTATTGTGCGGATGGTGTTAACAAGAAATGATGAGAAATCTTCTCTAAAAGGCATGACAGATTTTCATCATTAAAATATTTACCAAAGTAATACGAAAATGGAAACGGTTCAAGAACATACTAATCTTTCTTTTAACGAGGTCGATCATTTTCTCCAGTTTTCGAGTTTTGGGAAAGATTAGTGAGTCCAATTTCCATCTGTGCCCTCTCCTTTTCTGCCATAACATTATGTATTCACCAAATTCTTGGTATCTTCTAATCATCTACCCTCGAATCAACCTGAAAATACGACAAAACGAAATATATTTCTTCTCTTTTTTGAAACAAGCAATAGGTGTATTTTATAGTAAGAATAATGCGACTGATTGTCAAAACAGGAAAATAACTATTAACCTTGTTGAAACAAGCAATAGGTGTATTTTACGCACCAAATATAATGACTACTAGATTAGGACCCGTGCTGTGCACGGGTTAAATTGTAACTATCAATTTAAATTTAAAATTATTTGATTATAAACAAATGAAATAATTTGAAATTATGTTAAAATTATTTGATTGTAATCTGATAATATAATTTAATTATATTGATTGTGTTGACAATGTGATTGACGATATGATTTAAGTAAATTACTTAGAAGCATTTCCCTTTTAGTGTGAAAAATAAAATAGAAGTTTTAAAAATGTGTTTGGTAATGAGTGTAAAAAAAAAATAGAGAAAAAAAATTCAGAATATATTTAACTAAATTACTTAGAAGCATTTTTCTTATTAAAGATTTGTAGTTTGTTAGGTAATTGGATTTTTATTAATCAAGTTACGTTCATTTTGATTTTGAGAAAAATGAATTTATAAAGCGTAATTACCAATTAAAATGGGATGGCTAAAAAATTATAAATGTTTGACCTAAAAAAAGAAAGCAAAAAATTCAGAAATTTATAGTATTTGTAGTTTGTTTGGTAAATTAGAGTATTAATCAAGTTACCTAGTTTGTTAAATTAGAGTTGTTTGGGGATTGGATTAAAGTCATCATATAATGTTTGGAAGTTAGCATAGTAGGAGAATAGAGTGTTTGGATAGTAGTATATGAGACATTAAATTATTTAATAAAAAAATTGAGAAAAATTGTGGGAGTGACACATCATCAAAGTTCTCCCAAAATGCTCTTCAAATAATATATAGGATGTTTCGGCATTTAAACAGATAAATAAAATAAAAAAGATCGATATAGAGATACAAAACATTCTCGAGAATTGATATCTTCAAGCCTAACTTTTCACTAAAAATATTTTAAGCAATTCCTTACAAACATTGTTCTAACCTTCGTTTTTCATAATCTTAATTGGCCACCCTAAAAGTAATCTTTAGAATCGTATATATATATATACTTACACCAATACAAAGTAACGGTATCAAATCTTTTCAGCATTATTGAGACACAAAACTTCCCGATATTTTTTTTTCAGATACGCCATTACATATTTTCTTTACAGATTTGATGTGAAATTTCAGCGACAGAAAGCCCTTTGTTGTGACATGCCTTCATCTTCATGTTTCATCACAAATTATATATGTTCTTTTAGTTAACTCGCCTGGATTTGACCAAAAGAAAAAATATAACTCTGTTTGGTTAATAAAACTTGGATTGTTTAACAAGCTATCATTCAACTCTGTTTTTTTTTAATCTTTAGATTACATATATTGTAAATTAAGATCAATACACACAACTCATTCAAAGGAATAGAGTATATTCAATATGTTTTGCAAAAAAAAAAAAAATGTTGAGTGGTTGAGCACTATATAAGGTCTCCATAGTTGATGTCGTCCTTTAATTATTTCTCTTTGAGGCGTGATTTTTTTTTATTCATGGCCTGATTTACATCGTCCGGCTATTTTTTAATGCTCGACACTCGAATTATTCTAAAGTACTTAAATGAGTTGCAAAAAATAAGAAATATATTTTAAAGGCAGAATCATTAAAACTAAGACTAGTATGCATATTAAAGCAATATTTGACGTTAGAAAATAAATTCCTGATTGAATTAAAAGAACCTATTAATCAATATAAAATTTCGAGTGGATAAAGTTTTAATTTTAATTTATATGTTGTTGGTATATAACAGTGCATTCATATACATAGAAAGACCACCAAAACATTAAAGGAAAACACAAACACGGTAGAGAGTTGAGACAAAATGGAAACCTTAGCCATTCTCGTATTTGTCATCTTTTTGCAAAGCTTAGTGCTTAATGTGTATAGTTCATGTCTTCATGAAAATTCTACACACGATATTTTACAAGATTCATCTCCATTTCCTTCTAATTTTCTTTTTGGCACTGCTTCTTCTGCTTACCAGGTACTTTCTTCTCTACTTCATTAAATCTTTTGTGTTCATGTGTTCCTCTCCCTACAAAAGAAAATATTAGAAATTGGAGCCGCTTCTCGAATTTCCAATCAACTTAATGATTTTTAATTGCATTATGGTTATTTTTTTTTTTGATCAAACTGATTTGGACTATAAATTGAAACTCCAACTAGGAGGAATGGTTTAAAGATACAAATCCAAATTTAGCGAGCGCATCGGCTAAAACGTTTTCCGAGCGAGAAATAAAAGCAAAAGAGATAGAAGCAAAATCATTCCGTAGACACTAATTTCATAAAGAGTTGATTTCAACTCGTTAGTCACTCCGTTCCAATTGATTGGAGAGACGAGCGAGAGAGAATCCGAAAAGAAGTTAACGTTTTGGAATCCCTTTAGTTTAGCCGCAATTAAGGCGGTTTTCAAAGCAAGTGCCTCCGCCATTAACGCCGAAGTCACTTTCGGACGGGAGCTTGAGTCTTGATAGATTGTTTGCATATTAGAATCTTTAAAACACCACCCCAATCCACAGACCTGAGACGACTCCTTCCTGAGGCTTGATAGATTGTTTGCATATTAGAATCTTTAATGACTATGTTTCGGCATTTTGGTTATTATTCGACGTATTTTAGTATGAAGGTGCGTTCTTGACTGAAGGGAAAGGATTGAACAATTGGGACATATTTACGCATGAATACCCGGGTATGCATTGATTTCTGGTTATATTCGGCATAGTTTTATGTATTGGTTCCTTGTTTTATTCAATTTATCTTGTTGAGTTTGGAGAAAACCAATCAATAAATTAAAATACAACTGGTGTAACTTACTTTGTTCTGGTTTATTTGGATTAGGTGCAGCAATATAATTTTGCATTCGTCGAATTTAAATTTTGGTTCAGATCTGTATTTGAGTTCAATGATTTGGTTTGGTTCGGTTTAACTTATTTATGTATGTAGATAGTTCCATACATATAAGTTTACAGAGCTGTGCATATCTACTAGTATTATAGTAGTACTACGTAAAAATACATGTATTCACAAAACAATAAAAAGTGTAACGAATTTCAAAATTAGCTAGTATATTAGTATATTGTTATATGTTATGTTGACGATATCAAATATATTCCAGGGAAAATACGTGATGAAAACAATGGAGACATGGCTGTGGATCAATATCATCGATTTATGGTCAACTAAATTACTAAATAAATCATTTGGTGTTTTATTTTCCTATTAGAAAAACGTGAATCGTACTAAATTATTTACTATGGTTATAGGAGGACATCCAATTAATGACTTCCCTTGGGGTCAACAGTTACAGATTCTCAATTTCTTGGTCTAGAATCTTACCAAGTAAGAATCTATTTTCTTAATTTTCATATGATGAATTGACTATGACTAAACTATATTTTGCTGAATGTTACATCATTTAGAAAAATAATTATTTACCCGTTGAGAAAAAGAAAAAAATAATATAGTCTACCATTAATCAATCGGTTCAAATATGAACCAAAATTAATATATTCAAACATACATAAACCGGTTATTAAATAAAAAGAGGTTTGTATTTTGTGACAAAAAAAAAAAAAAAAAAAGGTTTGTATTTTGGCGCGGCAGGAGGAAGATTTGGAGGGATTAACTATTCGGGGATAAAGTATTACAATAGATTAATCGATGCTCTCATTAGTAAAGGTAACAATGTTTGTATTTATTTATCCGTACGTAAGTATAATTGTTACTATTTAAGTTAATGTAGTTTGAGATTGTGATTTCAATAATTAATTGTATCCAGGGATTAAACCATTTGTGACATTGAACCATATGGACTATCCTCAAGAACATGAGAACCGGTTTCAAAGTTGGTTAAGCCCAGAGATGCAGTATGTGGTACTCTAATCAATCGTTCCTAAGTAATTCAATTTTAATTGTATCTAATTCTATTATTTTCGAGTTTTGTAGGAATGATTTTGGGTACTTGGCTGATTTATGTTTTAAACATTTTGGTGACCGAGTTAAACATTGGACCACATTAAACGAGCCAAACCAACAAATAATATTGAGCCATCTAAAGGGCAAATTTCCGCCGTCCCGCTGCTCCTTACCATATGGAAACTGTAGCAAAGGGAACTCGGAAACCGAACCTTTCATAGCAGCGCATAACATGATTCTCGCACACGCAAAGGCGGTACACATATATCGAACTAAATATCAGGTATGAAGTAACTAATAAAAATATGTATCTTAACAGCTAATATCAGATGAAATATGATACGTAATAGGAAGAGCAAAGGGGAATAATCGGCATTGTGGTGCAAACATCATGGTTCGAACCCATCAGCGACTCCATTGCGGATAGAGAAGCAGCAGAGAGAGCTCAATCGTTTTATTCGAATTGGTATTCCATAATGATTAATTACTCAAATATATAATTCACAAATTCAAGTAACAAATATTCTTATATATTGTGTATTCAACTACTAGGATTCTGGATCCGATTATATACGGGAGATATCCAAAAGAAATGGTGAGTATACTTGGATCGGCCTTGCCACGATTTTCGAAAAAGGAAGTGGAGAACCTAAAGATATTAGGATTAGATTTTGTGGGCATTAATCACTATACAAGTTACTTCATTCAAGATTGCTTGTTCTCATCTTGTAATAATGATGGAGATGGAGCTTCTAAAGCTCAAGGATTTGCACTCAAGTTAGACCGTATAGGCAATGTTTCCATCGGAGAACTCGTAAGCACATTTTGATCATTTTTTTTGTTTTTCAATTTTCTTTTGGTACCCGCAAGTATATTCTTGAACTTTAAAATCAGTAAATCACAATTTAAATGTTTATTTTTTAGACGGATGTAAATTGGCAGCACATTCATCCAGAAGGATTCCGAAAGATGTTGAATTACCTAAAAGATAGGTACCACAACATACCGATGATCATAACCGAAAACGGTACAAGACCTCAAGACTTAACAAATTATCAAGTCATGAATCATATTTTTGGAATTTATATTGACTGATTGCTTTTTTAAGGTTTCGGAGACTTGCAAAAAACCGAGATAACAGTAAAAGATCTTCTAAACGATACTAAAAGGATACAATACATGAGTGGATATTTGGATGCTTTGCAGTCAGCAATGAGGTAAGGAGACTATATGTAAATTGCGCAGTGAGCCAACCCGGTATCTCAATAGCATTTAGTTAACCTTTGACGTTATGACCTAATCTTATTATATAAATGAGAAATCTTATAATTGTTACTCACGAGATCGCGACACGTGTTTAGTAGTCGTTTAGATTGTGACACATGTCAATTATTTAAATATGTAAATTTTTCAATATCGAAATTGTTAGTTACTCAAAAAGGAAGAAATTAAAATGGAAAATAAAAAATATATAAAGGAGAGTTCTTATAATTTTAACTCACGAGATCGCGACACGTGTTAAGTAGTCGTTTAGATTGTGACACATGTCAATTATTTAAATATGTAAATTTTCCAATACCAAAATTGTTGGTTACTCAAAAAGGAAGAAATTAAAATGGAAAATAAACAAGCATAAAATAAAGATAAAGAAAATTTGGTTAGTGGTATGTTTAGTTTACGAAATAGCATCAAAGAAGGATCGTCAAAACATGTACGAATGGTTTAGTTGTTATATCAAAATGTTTAATGATTTAAATCATATTTATATATATATATCAAGTATGTATACTTTAGTAATTTCTAAATTCTTCAAACTATATGAGTTATGAAACTATATTTTTTAAATTACATATGAACCTATAATTTAAAATATTATATTATCTAAGTTTTTTTTTTGGTCAAAACATTACATTATCTAAGTTAGAATTTAAATTAAGAATATAGTATATAATAAGTTAAGGTTTAAATTAAGAATATGATATGCTTTTCTCTAAAATATTTTAAGTCATAATTATTTACTATAAATCAATTAATTCTCGCATCGCGAGGGGTTTAAATCTAGTATTGATATATATAATGCATAACCTATTAGTATTGTGATTTTGTGATTTTTTTTCGTAGGGACGGAGCAAATGTGAAAGGCTATTTCGCATGGTCACTATTAGATAATTTCGAATGGTTGTTCGGATACAAGCTTCGATTTGGGTTATATCACGTTGATTATACAACTCTCAAAAGGACACCAAAACTATCAGCTTCGTGGTACAAAAACTATATCGGAGAGCACATTAGAAGACAATGTTATAAAATATAATAACATATGTAATTTTTTATTTTTGAATCTCCTTACCACCTTGTGAAAAAATAAACGAGAAAACATGTGGCTGGATTTTTCCACTAATGAAATCGAATACTCCTCTCGGTTCGACCATTCTTTAATATTTTCATACTTCTAATTATCACACCTATTCAATTGGCAAGTTTCTCTAGAATGCAACATAAATTATTAGATATATAAATATTAAAGTAGATCAAAGTTATCAAAAATCTAATTACATATTAAATCCACAACTCATTAAAATCATTGATAAACAAATTAGAAACCGGTTGTCAAGAATTAGAAACATGGGCGATGCAAGATACGAAGGTGTTATGGAAGCATGGTTTGTCTCAAGATAATTTGTGTATCAAATTATAAAAATTGATTCTTATTACTCTTTAGCATAACGACATTTTAGCATAACGATGCACTAGTTGTAAAAACTTTTTTTTTTGTTTGAATAAATTTAGTATTCAATTCAAAAAAAAAAAAAAAAACTAATTACAAGGAAGAGAAAGTTTTCTTTTATAATTCAATCCTATTTTGTTATTAAGTTTTTTTTTTATATAATCGTTTTTATCAACAAACTTAACAAACCTTACATTATAAAATTAATTTAAAAACGCCAACGGTTTACGGTTTTACGGTTTACACCGAACCAAACGATGGTGTTCTCTTCTTCTTGTTTCATTTCCTTCACAGAGACGACTTCAAATTTGCATAGAAAGAGAGGACGAGACTGAGTGTTATGGTCTTCACGTCCCAACTCTTTTATCTGCTCGTCGTTTTATTGCGCCGGAATTCAATATGCAAAATTAGAGTAAAGGTTTACGAGTACCAATCAGTATCGATCGGTAAAATCTCTCTTGCCAGCCAGCTGTTCGACGAAATGTCTCAAAGAAAATCTTACAAAGCCAGGTAATCTGATTAACAACTAATCACTTTCATAATTCGTTTTCATGATAAGTAATGACACTTTATACTATTGAACAGAATTGTCTCCTGCCGTTTTGAGAGAATCTTGAAACACAAGCTAACTTATAGTGTAGGTCATTAATTAGAAGCTCTAAACATGGTATATTTGAAAAGATGTATTCAAGTTTAGAGGAGGTCAACTCAAACTTAGTGGATCATTATATAACTACTTGACGTAAAAAATAATTTTACATAGTGGC
Source organism: Draba incana (assembly GCA_963576765.1). NCBI lineage: Eukaryota > Viridiplantae > Streptophyta > Magnoliopsida > Brassicales > Brassicaceae > Draba > Draba incana. Next base: position 3,517,458 of record OY755215.1, on the reverse strand, counting down.
TTTTTCCTTGGGTAGATATTCATCTGGACTTAGTCAATCACAAGCCACATGTAACATTACAATGGGTTCACAAATCAAGAATTCAATTACATCATATAGTTGCGTGGTTGAAGAATTCTTATGGTCTCCAAGTTGATATCTTTCTTTGATTAATTCTCCCCTGTTTCTCATACTATATAGGCGCTTACAAAGTAAAAGAGAGAGTAGCATCAGATACATTATAAGATTGAAGAAGAAGATATAAATGGGTCTTGAGAAATCCATTTGCATCATAACTTGTTCTCTCTTCATTTTCAGTTTTCTTGGGGTCAAGTCCTCAGGTCCAAACTTTGCAAACACCACTTGTTCAAACGCAGGGAACTTCTCGAGAGGTAGCATATACGAATTGAATCTGAACTCGCTTCTCTTAAACCTCTCCACCTCTGCAGACTCAGTATATGCTTCCGGGTTCCAGCTGGCTACATCAGGGCAGAGGTCGGATGTTGTGTACGGTATGTTCCTCTGCGAAGGTCAGGTCTCTGTTGACGACTGTAAAGAGTGCCTCACGGTGGCAGCCAGAGTTATTAATCAAACTTGCAGAGAACAGAAAACAGCGATCACGTGGTACGAAAAGTGCATGTTGCGTTATTCTGATGTCAATTTCACTGGCCTCATGCAGACAGTTCCAACGTACTTGAGATGGCGCATCAACTACATACCCAAGCCCAGCTTGCGTTTTAACTCCTTTGTTTTGCTATACTCGCTAACAAGCAAGGCACAGAGTTCAGAGAAACTGTATGCTTCTGAGGAAATAGAGGATGATACAGTGTTGGGGAAGAGTTATGGAATGGTACAGTGCACGAGAGACATAGATGTTGATGCTTGTGGTAGTTGTTTGAACAATTTGACAACAGAGGCAAAGGAAAAGAGTCAAGGCCAAGTAGAGTTGCAAATGTATGGTCCTAGCTGTATGTTGCTCTATGAAGCTACTCGCAACAGTAGCTTTGAAGCCCCAGCATCACAACTAGCCCCACCACGAACTGGTGAGTTATTTGGTTGCTCTTTGATCGTATTTAGATCACCCATATTTTTTCAACAGTAAGTTAGGTGGAATGTTTCTGACTTTTTCAACGAATAGACAAGTAGCATTTGAAAGGGATATTGGTATTTGAACCGACGTAACATTTGAAAGGGATATTCATCAAAAGTTGAAAAAGTCTGCATCATTAGATGGTTAGACTTAGTTAACGTAAAGTTAGATGGTTAGACTTAAGTTCTTATAAGTATCTATATTCTTTTGTGGGAAGTGATATATTAGGAAATGTTACATTTAACAAGGACCAGTGATCTTCATGTAGGGATGAAATAGTTGTGATGGAATTTTGGCAGAATTTTTAGTATAAGTAACTTAGTCTTTGTACCAGTAATATCCGCTATTGTACCCATCTACTTAAGAAGGCAGTCATGAATCCTGTACAAATAAATTATTGATGAAAGTGAGACGAGGATTAGAATAATAATTGATTTTCTGGCAAGCATAGTCATTCTCATCTTATGGCAGGTTTTAAACGAGTTATGGCTCTGCATATTTCTAATAACAAGATTTGCAAAGAACTGATCAAAAGTTATTATTGCAGAAAACGGTTCTAAACTGAAGACCATCTTGATGTCAGTTGTAGCATCAGTTGCATATCTTGCTGTCTGTTATTTCTCATTTTGGTCTTGTCGACGCAGATCACGGAAGGGTGTGATTCTGTATGCCTAATTTCTAATCAGCTCTCCTCTGTCTTAGCTTTCAACTTTGAGTTTATGAAGCTATGCGTTAATACATTGCAGTGTTCGGAGTTTGAGTTCTTCCCAAGAGCATGAGAGGCAAAAATCAGAGACTTGATTTTGATGTAAGAATGATTGACGAAGAGGCTGATGACGGTCAACAGATGCGCTACATAAGCTGCATACTATTGTAGACGCAACTAATGGCTTCTCTGATGATAACAAATTAGGGGAAGGAGGTTTTGGTCCTGTCTACAAGGTAAATTGTTGAAACATTGTTAATGAAATCATTAGTTAATCTTCTTTAAAATCTTGATTAGGCTGCATCTCTCTTGCTTAGACTGGATAGGTAGACCAATCCTCTCCTTTGGCTAGATGTCATTTATTAGTTTGTCAAATATTATGTGGAAATCCCTGAGTTTTATGTCAAACAGAGAATTAAAGAAACAAGTAGTTTATGATCTTATAAACTTTGTTTCTATAGGTTTTTGATCTGAGTCTATGTGCTTTAGTCTCTTTTTTGTTTTTGTTTGCAAAAAAATGATAATTCTCTTGTTTACCCAAAGTTTTGCTCGGTTTTGTAAAGGGAGAATTACCAAACGGGGATGATGTCGCAATCAAGAGACTCTCAAGAAAATCAAGTCAGGGTATTACAGAGTTCAAGAATGAAGTGAGTTTGATAATTAAGATTCAACATCGAAACTTGGTGAAACTTTTAGGGTATTGCTTCGAAGAAGATGAGAAGATTCTTATATATGAATACATGTCTAACAAGAGCCTCGACGCTTTTCTATTTGGTAAGTACATCTTTGATATTGACATTTATGTTTATAAAAATGCAGTTTTCTTAAGCTTGTGATATATGTATATCACTGTTTTTGTTTTCGCAATCTGAGCAGACCCTGTTAAGAGTAAAGAATTGGATTGGGACAATTGCACGAGGACTCGCGTCTCAAGATCATCCATCGTGATCTAAAGCCTAGTAATATTCTTTTAGATTGTGACATGAATCCTAAGATCTCAGATTTTGGGACTGCCAGAATCTTTGGATGCCAACAAATGGAAGACAACACTGAAAGAATCGTTGGCATGTTGTAAGTCAGTTAGATATATTAATTAAACAACGTTAAATTTGACATATTTTAGCGGCTATATGTCTCCGGAGTATCCATTAGGCGGGATGATTTCAGAAAAATCTGATATATACAGCTTTGGAGTTCTGGTACTAGAGATTATATCAGGCAAAAAGGTTAACCGTCTATTGCGTCATAACAATCAACAAATTAGCCTTGTTGATTATGTAAGTTCTTTTTGAATCTACATAAATTAGTAATGAATCAACCTTCATGTTTGACCACTGTATGATGTGTTATTAAAATTTCAGGCATGGGAATCATGGTGTGAGACTAAAGGTTTGAATATGATAAACGATGAAGCAGTTTTGGGTAGTTCATTTTCTTCACTAGAAGCTTTGAGATGTGTTCTTTGTCTCTTTTCTCTCTTTTCTTCATAAGAATTCACATAGGTGTATTGACCCTTTTTTGGCTCGTCGATTTTCCAAATGTTGTCAAATACCAATACCAAATCTACCTGACCCGGCTTTGGGATTTTTGTTGAGCTGGATTGAACAATCACTCACTCAGCAAGTCTTTGATTAATTGACTGCAAACTCCAATAGTTTCTTTATCATAAGTCATGAAATCTCTTCTTATCATAAATAAGAACTATGTGCCGTTTCAACATTTTTAAAAACGTCATGAAGTTTAGTACCCATATCCTTAAACAGCACCCATGTTGCTATCCATCAACTCCATTCAGTTTCAGTTAATTCGAGCGCACTGCGTGCCGTTAAAAAGGTACGAAAACGCCTCGCGAGGTTCTCCTCATTCATCTTTCGTTTGGCTGGTCCAGTATAGGACTGCGTGCCGTTAGAAAGGTAGAAAGACGACACACTGTGTTTTCAAAACAGAGCAATGGCAATATCTTATCTTCTTTCTCCATTACCATCTTGAGACTGGCATGAATGGCTTCTCTTCCTTTGAACACCATCGCGACTAAACTTCCATTTCCTTGTAACCATCTCGATGATCAAGCTCGTTACTTTGATCGCGTTTCGTCTCTATGTAAGAAGGGTGAGATGAGAGAAGCTCTGAGTTTGGTTAGGGAGATGGATTTGAGAAACCTGCGGATTGGTCCGGAGATATACGGTGAGATCCTCCAGGGATGCGTTTACGAGAGAGATTTGTCGACGGGTCAGCAAATTCATGCTCGGATTTTGAAGAATGGTGGTTTCTACGCTAAGAACGAGTACATCGAAACCAAGTTGGTGGTATTCTACGCGAAATGCGATGCTCTGGAAGTTGCTGAACTTGTCTTCTCGAAACTGAGGGTTCGTAATGTCTTCTCTTGGGCAGCTATTATTGGTGTGAGATGCAGGACTGGACTTGTTCAAGGAGCTTTAATGGGTTTTGTTGAGATGCTTCAAAATGGGGCTTTTCCAGACAATTTCGTTGTTCCGAATGTTTGTAAGGCGTGTGGTGCGTTGCAGTGGAGTCGTTTTGGGAAAGGTGTTCATGGGTATGTGGCCAAAGCTGGTCTTCATGATTGTGTGTTCGTGGCTACTAGTTTGGCTGATATGTATGGGAAATGTGGTGTTTTGGATGATGCGAGGAAGGTGTTCGATGAAATTCCTGAGAGAAATGTGGTTGCTTGGAATGCATTGATGGTGGGTTATGTTCAAAATGGTATGAACGAGGAAGCGATTCGGCTTCTGTCTGATATGCGCAAGGAAGGTATTGAGCCAACCCGGGTCACCTTCTCGACTTGCTTCTCCGCTTCCGCTAATATGGGTGGGATCGTAGAGGGGAAACAGTCTCATGCCATCGCCATTGTGAATGGCTTAGAGCTGGATAATATCCTGGGAACGTCAATCTTGAATTTCTATTGCAAAGTTGGTTTGATCGAATATGCAGAGATGATTTTCGATCGAATGATTGAAAAAGATGTGGTTACATGGAATCTGCTTATTTCCGGGTATGTTCAACAAGGGCTAGTTGAAGATGCTATCCATATGTGCCAATTAATGAGACGAGAGAATCTCAACTTCGATTGCGTCACTTTAGCGACATTAATGTCTGCAGCTGCTCGTACTCACAACTTAAAACTGGGGAAAGAGGTGCAGTGTTATTGTATCCGACACGGTTTTGTATCTGATATCGTTTTAGCCAGTACCGCTGTTGAAATGTATGCCAAGTGTGGCAGCATTGTTGATGCTAAGAAAGTGTTCAATTCTACTCTAGAAAAAGACTTGATACTGTGGAATACGTTACTCGCAGCCTATGGAGAGTCTGGTCTTAGCGGGGAGGCTTTGAGATTGTTTTATGAGATGCAGCTAGAAAGTGTACCGCCAAATGTGATAACATGGAATTCGATCATTTTAAGTCTTCTCAGGAATGGCCAAGTAAATGAGGCCAAAGAAATGTTCTTGCAGATGCAATCGTCAGGCATATTTCCTAATCTAATCTCGTGGACTACTATGATGAACGGTTTGGTACAAAATGGTTGTAGTGAGGAGGCAATTCTTTATCTCAGAAAGATGCAAGAATCCGGGCTGAGACCAAATGTCTTTAGCATCACTGTTGCACTCTCTGCTTGCGCAAATCTAGCATCATTGCATTTCGGAAGATCAATTCACGGATACATCGTAAGAAATCAGCACCATTCCTCTTCGTTTTTGATAGAAACTTCATTGATTGACATGTATGCCAAATGTGGAGATATAAGCAAAGCAGAGAGGGTTTTTGGTAGCAAGTTATATAGCGAGTTGCCTCTCTACAATGCCATGATCTCGGCGTATGCATTATATGGTAACGTGAAAGAAGCAATCGCTCTGTACAGAAGCTTAGAAGAAGATGTGGGCATTAAACCAGACAATATAACAATCACAAATGTTTTGTCTGCTTGTCACCACGCCGGTGATATTAGCCAAGCTATCGAGATTTTCACTGATATGGTTTCAAAACATGGCATGAAACCATGCTTGGAACATTACGGATTAATGGTAGATATTCTTGCATCAGCTAGAGAAACAGAGAAGGCCTTAAGGTTAATCGAGGAAATGCCATACAAGCCTGATGCAAGAATGATCCATTCTTTGCTTTCTTCTTGCAAGAAGCAGCATAAGAGTGAGCTTATGGACTACTTATCAAGGCAATTGTTAGAATCAGAACCTGAAAACTCCGGAAACTATGTGACAGTATTGAATGCTTATGCGGTTGAAGGAAGTTGGGATGAAGTTGGAAAGTTGAGAGAAATAATGAAAGTTAAAGGCTTGAAGAAAAAGCCTGGATGTAGTTGGATTCAGATTAAAGGAGAAGAACAAGGAGTTCATGTGTTTGTTGCCAATGATAAGACGCATCTTAGAAACAATGAGATACGAAGGATTTTAGCATTGTTACTATATGATATGTGTTCGGATTTCAAATGATATTAACTGAAAGTTGTAACCTGTGTATGTATAGAGCTTGTGAGTTTTACAAGTAGGAATCCATACTAATTTGTGTCTTGACTAGCTCTAATCCATAACTGAAATGTCTTATGTAATTGTATGTTCCATTTCAACTTGATTTTTGGTTTGACCCAATTTATTTTATTTTAGCTTGCTTTCAAAGAAAATTCATCAAACTAAAACAAATTCTCATTTTGATCTTGTCTATACTATACACTAATTAGACAGACAATGACTTTGTAGATTTGATAATCAAAGAAAATACTTGAATTTATAATTAATATCTTGTCTATTTACGAATTAAATTGTCTATGTAAATTGCTTATAAAGCTCTTATATTTGTCATTTGTGGACCATATGTCACTTACGTACCTCTTTTGTGAACTGATTATTCGAAGCTATGAAAACATTTCCTTGACTAAAGATGGTTGGATTAGCACTTCCATCAATAGCATACATTTTGCTATATATATCATAAAAATCTCTTTTTAAAAAAAAAACTTATATATCTATAATTATTTAGGATAGGCAACCACATAATGTGTTCTTGGACATGTGCTTTCAATTTTTTTGTAAGGATGTTTGAGTATCTAGTGTATGTCGCTCTGTTACAATGTAATTTATATTTTGAATTCCTATTTGACTTTTTGGTTTGCTAAGCTTCGATTCCAATGCTATTATTTCTGTTTTCAGATTGTGGTTCAATTTCATTAATTTGTGCAAGTGTTAAATTTGGTGAGTTCAGTCTCACACGTCAACTACTATTGGGCTAACACTGGACCTTTTGGAACCTTTTCCCTCTTCACTCTCATGCTTTCAAGTTTCAACAGGATGATCACTAGTAACACAGCAAATCTTGAAAAGGCAATTTATGAAAATGGATTGTTGGCAATTTCAAATGTTACTAATCGATTTATACTATTAATGGATAAGTTTGAAACATTTGTTTACGTATAATAAATCTCGTATAATACAAATATATTTTAGTTTACATAATATATATTTCTACTATTTATCTTTTTATTGGTTTGTGAGGTTTCTTTTTTGTGTTAGCTCATGGATTTGTGCAACAAGCCGCTCTCACATGACACGAGTGGAGTATGTGATCGAGGACTTCGAGTACTTGGCCGATGACGATTCAATCTTGGACCTCCTTTGAAAGGCTTCTTCAGCTAACGGGTTTGGGTACTTCGGCTCATGTGGTTTACTTCTGCAACCTCATCTCCTTCAACAAAATTGACAAAATAATTTGGGTTTTGTTGAGTAACTTGGGTTTTTTTTTGCTTTAAATATCAAACCTAACAAAATAAAATCATCTATATGCCTAAACTTGTGGATCAAGTATGAAATAAAGATAGATATACCATATTTTGGAGAATGGTGGATGTACCGCAACTCGACTACAAAACCGTACACAAAACATCGTAAGGAAGCGCATTATTCAATGTGTTTGACTCTCCGAACGTAAACAAAAACGCATCTTTATTGGGAGAAGGTTTTTTTAAAAGAAGCAGATCATTGTGCTAAACTATTTGATTTTGAAACCCAAAAAAAAGTCAACAATTCAAAAGTAACTTTGGGATAAACTGTCTGAGTTTAAAATTTCTTTGTCGAAGACTTCATTGTGGACTCCGTTCCCATGGAAAGGAACCGTGCACCTTAATTTTAATATTGGTACTATGACCCAATTTATCGTTGTAACGCATCAGCATCTCCGGATTAAGTTCTGGTATCAAAGGGGCTGTGAACCGTTGACGACTTTCTCTAATATAAATCTCCATCTCTGTCAAACACGGAAAACATTCCAAGAAATACCAACAAGTTCTTCAAAGCTCATGGAGTCAGTGTCACCTGAGACTCACATAACAACCTTATGAGCAACAAACTTCTGAGGCTGACATCTCAAGAGTTTCTTCACCAGTTTGCGCTCTTTGTAAGTCTTTCCCAAGACTGCAGTTTCATTGGCGATACTAGAGCTGAACTAAACAATAGTATCATTATGATCCATTCTGAGATTTTCAAACTTAGAAGCCAGGAGATCGAGTCTTGTTTGTTTTACACTGCTTGTTCCTTCAAGAGACAGCTGCAAGACATCCGCCTGTGTTGCTGACTTACAGCACTGAATGAGTTTGAACTCATCTTCCTCTACACCACTAAAGATAGCATTCATGGTTCTAGCATTGAACTTGGAGAGATTCTTCTCTTCTATGCTCCATCTTGATTTTGGTTTAGGAATCTTGAGTCCATCATTAATTGGAGAGCTCAATTGGAGGTTCCCAGCCGTCTTCTACAGCCGTCCACGCATCTTCACCTTGCCCACTAATTAGTTGCATCATGCGAACTTTCCAATATCCATATCTTCTGGTATCCAAAACCAGAGATTTACTTGAGCTAAACAGCTCATTTGAGGTATTCATGGTTACAACAGGATCACACTGGTTATGAATTAGAGAAATTCACGGTTAGATGCACCGCTTTGATACCAATTGAAATAACCAGAGACCTCTAAAGCAAAGAAATACATAGATACCGCAGTAAACCTTTTTGTATTAGATATCAATAGAACTCTTCTTTACAAGATCTATTCTACTCCAGAATTACACAAACCCACCCTAAGTGATTTGAACCTGAATCCTTATCTAACTACCCGATCAGCACCTGCTGATTTCTCTTTGTTCACTCCCCAATTAATTTATCCTCAAATTAAATTTGTGAGCTCACAAAAGATGTTCTCTGTTTTTTTCTATGAGAGAAAGCATAAAGAACAAGACAGCCCAACTTCCCTTCTTTATGTGTTGTACGCCGACAGCTACACTACCACCTGGTACAACTCGTCAGCTACAGTGCCCGCAACACACTTGTTTATCCAAAGGGTCCACCACAACTCCATGCTTTTTGATGATGATAACTTGTGTAGCCTCTGCCTCCACACCTACTTTGTAGAAGTCCATCTGCTACAGTTGAAACCTACTCAACAATCTTGTTGATGGGCTCGAGACAACCACGTCAGCAGTGCTGACTTTTGCACTTGCTATTTAGCTTCTCTGTTAGACTTTGAGTAACTCAGGAACCTTCCAGAGTGACTTAGAGACTAGTTTGACATGTTCTTTCACATCTTTATTAGATGAAGTGTTTTTTTTAAGAAGCAGATCATTGTACTAAACTATATGATTTGAAAACAAAAAAAAAGTCAAGAATTCAAAAGCAACTTTGGGATAAACTGTTTGAGTTTAAAATTTCTTCCTCGAAGACTTCATTGTGGACTCCGTTCCCATGGAAAGGAACCGTGCACCTTAATTTTAATATTGGTTCTACGACCCAATTTATCGTTGTAACGCATCAGCATCTCCGAATTAAGTTCTGGTATCAAAGGGGCTGTGAACCGTTGACGACTTTCTCTAATATAAATCTCCATCTCTGTCAAACACGGAAAACATTCCAAGAAATGCTTTATCATCTCTAAATCTCTCGTGAGCCCATCAAATCCTCGAATCTCTAATCTCTTCACAGGACAAGATACTAGCGAACGGCCTTTATCCTCCCGAGGAATGCAAATACATGCATCCCCACATTTTTCTGTAACACAATGTAAGAGACCTCCCTGAAAAAGCAGAAATGTGACATTAATTATTATCATGAACAACACCATCTATGTAAACGTTTTCTTAAGTAGTTTTCATTTGGTTGTGTTTTATATACCTTTATGACTAGAGTTTCTAGATTTGGACAGTTTCTTAGAAGAACCGGCATTGCTTGCCAAGCTATATCCATGCTACTCTCGATGTCTAACAATGTGAGGTTATTGAACACCGGTATCGCTTGACAGCATAGAGCAAGTGCCTGGAACAAAACCAAAATTAATAATCTCAATGGATACGGTAGTCTTATTATGCTGTTGACAAAAAACAAAAACAAAAAAAAAGCCTACTGACCTGGAGAGTGCCTGGAGATAAGTAAAGCTTCTTAAGGTTGAATATGCCACGGACAAACTTCTTCACATTACCAAGTCTAAGAAAAACATTATCCTCTAACGTATCGTCATTCCGTTGGCATAGTATCTTCGAATGATCTTGTATTACTACAAGATTGATTTGAGCCTCAGCTAGGTTTTCCAAATTAACCAATGGATAGTCCTTCGCAACTGAATCAGTGTAATTTAAGCGAACAAGATTCGGCGTATCCAGCGAAAAACTTTGAAAGCAATTGTCACAGTCGATTGTTAGAGTCTTGAGGCTTGCACTTGAGATAGTCTTATTCCCGAGTAACATACGTATATTCAACATATCTAACTCCTCAAGAACAGGGCAAGCAGAAAGTATCATCTGAAGCTGACCATCATATATCCAAAGTTCTTCAAGAACAAGAGTCTTAAGCATAGGTAAGGAAATGTGTGCACCTCGTAAATGTAAAGAAAACCTAGCTATTATTCTCAGCTTAACCAGTGTATGGCTCACGAAAATTTCCAAAGGTAGTTCATATTTGTGTCCTAAATCGAGGAACAGGTCCATATACGAAACAACGCGCTGCAGCACATTACTTATCCATTGATTCACACGACTTCCATCAACACCAATTTTACATGTTAGGGAGAGTTTCTCTATGGGAGAATCACCTTGCAAAGCCAAAACCCTAACCATAAAATCTATTAAATTCTGCAAAACTCTGTCCCTGCCCCGCTTACCCTCTCCGGGATGAAGAAAGACATAGTCATCAATATCAAGACTAGGGACTAATGCAAACAGATTTTGCCACCTCTTGGAGAGAACCGATGTCAAAGCCGTTTCTTTTGTCTTGAGGAAGGACAAAATATGACAAATAAGCTCGTTCGGTAGATTGTTGATCCGATCCATCTTCTCTGCAAAGAGATTTAGAAAAGTAGATCAACCTACACTAACATAATTACAAAACATGTCACTGCCTAATCTACAAACAGAAAAAGAGAACATTATAACATACGTGAAAGAAGAATCCACGCAAGGCAAAAATTGATGCCGAAACTTTGAAACAAAATAGTTCCAAGGAAAACAGAATAAAAGGGATGGTTTCGACAGTTACCTCGGTAAAATCGCGAAGAAATCAAATAGTTTTCAGCTTTTAAATACCGAAAAATCAAACAAAAATTAGGGTAAAGTTGGAAGGGAAGAAAAAAATATATATTTTAGGGTTTTGGACAATGAAGAGAAAGAGAGATCAGAGAGAGTGAGATATATAAATAAAACGTTACGGAGTTGGAGAGAAAAGGTGTGTGATATATATATCGATGCATTGAAACGGTGTCCTTTTATTACAAGCTGAATAAAACCTAGAGAATTTGCATGTGGTATCATGACGTTTTCATATATTTAGTTAAACGGTCTTCGTACTGTTCCAGATATTGTTGATATTTTGATAAACCGAATAAGCCCCTAGGTATATACCCATCATAGGTCACAGTTGCTACTGGACTTTTCATAACCTATAAAGAGCTATGTATGTAGTGTGTCACAGGTAAGATTCGGCAAGATTGCGTGTGTGAATTAAATTTCTCTTAAATTTATTCAAAACTATTAAATTAAAATAAATAAATGAGATAATTATTAATAAGGTAAGATGATGTTGCAAGTGGGGCGATATTTTTGAGGTGTGTGAGGTGTTTATATGTGAGAGAATGTTTGTGTACTTATCTGATACATAAAACCGAGCCAATATCTCTTTGTTTGTAAAGATTGTTGGATTTTAGTCGAGGTATTTCACACAAACTTCATCCATATATAATTATTTCTTTTTGTGTATGCTGTAAAACATTTGTGGAGCTAATTTTGTTTTTTTGGTTTGCAGTTGCGCTTGCTCAACATGGAAGACCGCCCTGATTTGCCGATGAGAATGTTCGTTGTTGGGGAAGAACCAGTGGGCATTAGGGTTACTGCGTACGAACCCTCCAGTGAAATTAAAGCCGTCATGAATGCCCTTTCCGAAGATGAGAGAGAAACTATTCGTAGATCTACATTTGGGAAGTTTGTGTCGATTGCCGATTTGCCAGCTTATTCTGGCCTATTTGGTAGATTTCTAATCTCTCGTATGCTTAATGTGAGAAAGAAACACGAGATATGGTTTTTGTTTGCGGGTAAGCCTGCGAGATTCTCTTTGAGGGAGTTTGCCATCGTGACTGGGTTGCCTTGCGGGAAGTTCCCAAAAAAATTGAAGTCGAGGTTGATAAACAACTTAAATGCTACTCCTTACTGGCCGTCTCTCTTCGGTAAATTGGACTCGGTTCTGTATCGGCTGTTATCAAGATGTTGAAGAGGAACCGGAGACGAGGATTAAGTATGCATGTCTGGCCCTGCTTGCTTCGGTGCTGATGCCTACCACACACAGCCCGAAGATCGCAAAAGAGCATGCAGAAGCTATAGCCGATTTACCAGCTTTTTTCAGTATCCGTGGGGAAGACTAGCGTTTGAAACGCTCGTTGGCAGCATTAAGGAGAAGAATGAGGTAATTTTGTCCCAGAATACTATTGCGGTGAAAGGGTTTGTACATGCCATTCAGCATGTTATGGTGGAGGCAGTTCCAGCTTTGTTAGAAGGCGCACAATCTAATTCTACATCATCGTCGGAGTCCGAAGCAGATAATGACAAGGAGAAAGTAGTTGAGAGGAAGATACGTCTTAATCCTGGGCATGCTAGAGAGCTTCATGAAGCCGAGGAGGTAATTTTTTAATTTTATTAAACTTGGAATTTTGTATCCATGTTCTACTGGATATAGTGGCTTGGATCTAAAGTGCAACATATTTTAGCGTATATAAGGTTTTTTATTGGGGGGGGGGGGGGGGGGGGAAGGGGAGATGGTCAAGTTATGAGGGAGTTTAGGAATGAATTGGGGAATTTGGAGGCAAAGATTCAGGACAATAATGGTAAAATAGATGAAATGAAATCTGCCATTGCGTTAAGGGATATCGATTTTAATCTTGAGATGACACAACAAATGTTGAATATGAAGTCAGCCATCATTGATGCCATTATTATTGGATTTCTGGAAAAGTCGGGGACTCCGAGCGAAAGGGATTATACTGAAGGGCAGAGGAGTAATGCTAATGGTGGATTGAATGTGAGTCAGTTCAATCATTCAGATGGGTCAGCGGGGAACAAGACTGCTGGGCAGGTGAACTTGATTTCCCCAGAACAAGCTGTAGGCAATATCATTAGTAACGTTATAGGGGAGCTTCGACTGTTATCTTCAGACATAGTATGGATTTTCATGCTCTTTTTATTTGCTGGAAATTGTTTTTGTATTTTTTGGAAGCGTAATATAGTTTTTTGTATGTAGGGAGTTGGTATTGGCGATGGTGATGGGGCTAACGATTTTAATTTATCGGGGGTGGGGGATAATGGTTGTGATCCTATGGTTGTTTGCAATGTAAGTGTTTTTAATTTTTGTTTGTCTTGGTGGCACTTTCAATTTTGTTTCTCATGTCTAATTTTTGGACGCAGGTTATTGGACCTAATTTGGTATTGGACCCCCCAACTTTCTCCCTTGGCCTTACACAAGAATGAATAAATCCCAACCAATGTGCACATGGTGGTGTCACTTAAACTGGTAGTGATAATGAAGAGGAAGTCCTGGAAGGTGGTAATTATTGTCGTAAAAGCAAGCAATTGAAAACTTTCCCGGCTAGTCTTCTTGTGGATTATCAGTGCGACAAGCGTTTGGTCTCACGGATTAGGGAATCTCATTTTGGTGGTTTGTGGGGAATAAATGGAGAGGAGTGTGGTGGTAGCTACGGGAAGCTTGTGCAGAAAGTTACTGGCATTTTGTAAGTTTTTAGATAACTAGATGGTTAGCTATGTTATTTACGACGCTTTTAAGGTGGGATTGGGAATGAAGTGTATCCGAAGTTAGTTTGTAGCTGCTAACATTCTAGGTGGCTTGGTAAATGTTTATTTATCATCCTAAAAAAATGATTCATGTATTTAAGGTGGGGTTGGGAATGAGGTGTATGCGAATTTAGTTTGTAGCTGCCAACATTCTATGTGGTTTGGTAAATGTTTATTTATCATCCTCAAAAAAACGATTCATGTATTTCTAGAACTGAGTGGTACTGGTTTCACATAGGTTATGTACTTTGATGTATATGTCGGCATAGATTGCGTGAGAATATTTGCTAGTTAATTTGTTTGTAGCTGGCTTTTTGTGTAATTGTTTGATGGGAAAAATTGAGTAACGTTATGGTAGATTTTTGTTTGTTGTGCGGTTTTTTTAATGAATAGATGACAAAGGTGATTCAAAGGGTGGTTGTGATTGCGGTTGTAATAATTGGTGTATTGGGATGTGTTTTTTGTAGGAATTTGTCTCTTGGAGGAATCAGTGTATCAGTCAAAGATTTTTTGGACATTGCTGGCAGAAAACGATTTATGCAACCTAAGGTATGTATTGGGTAATGTTAATATGATTAATTAATTTTTACAATTTGGGGGAGTCGTAAGTGTGAGATTTTTATGTTGTAGATTGTTGATGTGCTTATAGGCCATACAAGGACAACGTTAGTGAGAAGTGAGTTGCACTTACAAAAGAAGATTCAGTTTTTCGACACAAAATTTGTGTCATTTCTTGTTAAAAATTACACGAAGTTTAACAAGTTGGAATATAAGGAATCTCACTTATTTAATAAGCATGTGCTTGATGCATTTAGTGGAGAGAACGTGGAGAATGTTGAAGCTGATCGTTTTTACCTACCATTCAACTTTGACAAAACCCATTGGGTTGGGATATGCGTGGACTCCACCTGCTCAACAATTTTCATCTTGGATTGTGATGTTGCTATCAGGAGTGATGTTGTTATTGCAAATGAATTATATCCCTTTGCTCAATTATTCCCCTACTTGCTTAAGCAGGTTGGTCGTAACGGTGGTCCACGACAAGTCAAGCAATTTATGGTAGAGAGGGTTAAAGGTGTGCCTCAGAACGGTAATCATTTTGATTATGGAGTTACGTCTGTTTTGCTCATGCAAGCTCACGCAATGGGTGGAGTAGATGTTTGTCGCTGTATAACTCCGCAGGTGCTACAGAATAAAGCAGAGAGACTCTCTGTCATGGTCTACGAAGATAAGTATGGTCGTCTCTAAAGTGGCAGTCGAGTGGTTATTGGTAATAATATGTATCCTGATGTAGTATTTGGATTATGTTTGCATGTATGTGTGTTGTTTTCTGGAAAACTTTTTGTGGATGTTTAACCTTAGTTTGTTTTGTTCGTGTTTTCTTCTATTAACATGTGTTTGGTTCCTTATTTTTGTGGAATGTTGGCGTGTTAGGTTATATAGATGTGTAGTCTTATTAATGTATTAGTTGGCATAATTTTGGTTGGCGGCTGATATGGTCAAATTTACCCTAGACCTACTCTCTCAAATTAAGAGATCAATTGTAGTACTTGAGGTTATCGAATCCACAGGGAATTAGGGACACAATAGAATTAAACTTTCGGACTAAGCTAGGCAAAATATAATATATGAATAAGCAAGAAATAAAAGCAAGCAGATGATAGATATGCTTTAAACAATGAGGATAAAAGCTAGGTTCAGGGAAATCTCAGGAGAATCAAATATGCAGATGATAAATTAATGATAGGATTATGAAAGTTCAGTTCCTAAACATGAACACGAAAGTAAAACAAACCAGCTGTCGCTGCGAATATTATCTATGCTTAAATCCTAGAAAACCAAATTCCTTTTCGAATCCTATGAATCTAAACAAGCATTAATTTCAGGTTCAATTGTTCACAAAACCCTAAACCAAATTTCTTTGCGAAAAGGAATTTTGCTCATCAAAGACTAGATCAGGTTATCAATCAAACTGTCATTTCTATTAATTAACCTTAGATCAGATTTCAGTTCGCGAGACTAAAATCAGCAATAAACACAAGTCAAGATGAAGAACATTCTAATGATATTATCCTAACAAGAAATCAGATCTAACAATTCATCAAAACCCTTGAAAACCCTAAACCTAACAGAGGATTTACTCAGACATATTCAATGAAGCACAAAACATCTTTATTAGAGATATCTCTTAAGAGTAAGTTCTAAACAAAGTAAAATAAAGCTTAAGCCTAAACAATGGCTTGGAAAACGTATTTATACAGGTTCTAAACCGTCATAGATCACAAAAGTAAACATCTGGAACTTCTGGGCAAAAACGGCAAATTTCCGAAAAGTGGCTTTATGTGTACGCGCAGGGTGTCGATCGACACCCAGGGATGGTGTCGATCGACACCAGTCTCTGAAATCCATTCTTTACTTGCATTTTCGACGTCTTCTTCCGTAATGCTCCAAAACTCCCAGTAAACATCTTTTATTCTCCAAACGTGTAGAAACCTGCAAAGACTCTAAAACCAATGGAAACACACAAAAAAATCTATATATTGGACTTATATCATGATCTAAACTGGGTAAAAACCATGATATATCAACTCCCCCAGACTTAGCTTTTTGCTTGTCCCTAAGCAAAACAGTATTATCACTCCTTTAGGAACCACATACCTGCAAATCAATATTGATACTTTGATGTGTCCCTAGAAGTATAGCAGTCCTCCAGGTTGAATCCAAATCCCTTAGAGAAACTCAGACTTTCAGTCGCAAATCCCTTTCATTACTTAGGTGCAGTCTCATCGAGGGAATATCGATCGCTGGAAGTTCTAGACTCTTTACCTTCCTGTAACACTTTCCTGCGTTTCACCCTCTCTCTTCCCTCCGTAACTGTAAATCCAATTAAGGATTATCATAGAGATGCATTGCCCTTTGTTGAACTTTTATGGGACGAATCTAATGAGTTCACAAAGGAGATACGGGTTTACGCATCATCCCTTGGTTCACTTAGAAACTTTTAGTTTCCCTTACAACATGTTTTCCGTGAGGTCACAAAGGAGACACGGGTTTACGCATTATCCCTTGGCTACTTAGGCATGTTGCTTTGATGTTTCTGCGCTGATTTTTTTTTTTTTTTTTTTATACTTTGGCATCTCTATGAAACACTAGACCGCGCTTAGTACTATTGTTCCTTGTGAGAACAAGGTCTTTTGCGCTTCTTTTGGTCTAGGAACAGTTCTAATCATCATATGGGAAGAAGTTTCAGAGCGGTTCAGAGCGGTCCATCTTCGCGTTCAAGTGTTGAAAGATGAATCAAATCCTGCGATTACCAACGCCCTAGACAAGAAATTAGAGTTCATTAGGGGTGGGGTCTGCAACTTCTTTCTGGCGTTCTCCAAAAATCTGAACTCGCTCCGTTAAACCAATCCACTTCCAGTTACCCACCTTGTAAAACCAGCCAACTTGCATCGGAAATGGTCCTTGAGTGCTGTTCAAAGTAAGTTAGAAAGGGAAGTTTCGACCCGAAATTTTTTAAAATTGACTCAAAAACACCAAAATAGAAAACATAGTTAGCAACTACCTCCCCCAGACTTAAACAACACTGTCCCCAGTGTTATTAAGCCTAAGATCGGTGAAAGAAACATAAACAAAACTGAAACGAATTGAAAAACAAAGAAGAAACTTACCTGCCGAGGGGTGTCGATCGACACACACATGGTGTCGATCGACACCAAGAAATTTCGCTCAAATCAGATCGATTGATCAGGTCGATCCGCGGCTCCATCAATTGGTCTTCTCCTCGGGTGTCGATCGACACACTCAGTGAGTGTCGATTGACGCATGATTCTTTTTTTTTTTTTTGGCCTGAAACACTTAGACTAAAAGGTTAGTAAAACAAAAAAAAAATTGAATTTAATATGAAATGGTCAAATTTACCCTAGACCTACTCTCTCAAATTAAGAGATCAATTGTAGTACTTGAGGTTATCGAATCCACAGGGAATCAGGGACACAATAGAATTAAACTTTCGGACTAAGCTAGGCAAAATATAATATATGAATAAGCAAGAAATAAAAGCAAGCAGATGATAGATAAGTTTTAAACAATGAGGATAAAAGCTAGGTTCAAGGAAATCTCAGGAGAATCAGATATGCAGATGATAAATTAATGATAGGATTATGAAAGTTCAGTTCCTAAACATGAACACAAAAGTAAAACAAATCAGCTGTCGCTGCGAATATTATCTATGCTTAAATCCTAGAAAACCAAATTCCTTTGCGAATCCTATGAATCTAAACAAGCATTAATTTTATGTTCAATTGTTCACAAAACCCTAAACCAAATTTCTTTGCGAAAAGGAATTTTGCTCACCAAACCCTAGATCAGATTTCAGTTAGCGAGGCTAAAATCAGCAATAAACACAAGTCAAGATGAAGAACATTCTAATGATATTATCCTAACAAGAAATCAGATCTAACAATTCATCAAAACCCTTGAAAACCCTAAACCTAACAGAGAAATTACTCAGACATATTCAATGAAGCACAAAACATCTTTATTAGAGATATCTCTTAAGAGTAAGTTCTAAACAAAGTAAAATAAAGCTTAAGCCTAAACAATGGCTTGGAAAACGTATTTATACCAGTTCTAAACCGTCATAGATCACAAAAGTAAACATCTGGAACTTCTGGGCAAAAACGGCAAATTTCCGAAAAGTGGCTTTATGTGTACGCGTAGGGTGTCGATCGACACCTAGGGATGGTGTCGATCGACACCAGTCTCTGAAATCCATTCTTCACTTGCATTTTCGACGTCTTCCTCCGTAATGCTCCAAAACTCCCAGTAAACATCTTTTATTCTCCAAACGTGTAGAAACCTGCAAAGACTCTAAAACCAATGGAAAACACAACAAAAACTCTATATATTGGACTTATATCATGGTCTAAACTGGGTAAAAACCATGATATATCAGCGGCTATTAGTAATGTTAGTTTGATAAATTTCTCTATTCGTGGGTAATTTCATATTTGAATTTTCACATTGGTCTATTATTTATGATGGAGGGATTTTATTTTTACACCGCGTGGGCGGTGTTTCAATAATTTTTTTTAATCTTTTAGCCAATGTTTTGAATTTTGGTATTGGAATTCCATCAGTTTATTTGATGAGTTCATGGGTATTTTTTTAAGATGTTTGTTCGATATATATTTGTGCATCCTCTAATCTAAATTATTTGAGCATTGCACATTGCAACTTACCCGTTTACATTTCAGTATAACCCACCATATACCAAAGTAAACGCTATTGTGAATATTGGACCGTTATACAATTTGTTAACCAGAATGAACGACTTGGTTCTTAAAAACCATTTTTAATTATAAGGAGTGCAACATTTTTTTTTACAGCGTTGCCTCTGTTTCACTATGATGGTAGGTTAATATAGTATAAAAGGTTATATTATCATCACTTGATAGGCATTACCCTTACAATTTATTTTGGTTGGGTCTAAACGAGTGCAATGGTTGCACATCGTTAGACGTCTTGGGGGGCTTCATTTGTAAAAAACATTGGGAATGTTAGTATCAGGTTTTGCATGTGCCACCATCAGGTTTTCATATATTTAGGAATATTGTTTTCGTACTGTTTTTGATATTAAGTTACTTTTTTTTCTTTCAACATATTTTTTTTAATTTTCGTGATAATTTACTTATTTGAATAGCCATGTAAACTTTTATTAGAGACATTGGTAAGTTGTTTGTGTTTGGTGTCGATGCATACTTGTATGTAATTTAAATATTTAATTGCATATTTCAACATAGCCGGTCATAATTCAAAATAACCCAACCGATACCTGAGTGTACAGACATGATAATTTTGGCCGGTAACATAATTAGTTAACCATAATTAACGACTTGGTTCAACACATTTTTATTTATAAGGAGAGCAACTTTATTTTTCTTACAACGTTGGCACATGTCTCATCTAGGATGGTAGGTTAATATATTACAATATAAACATGAAAATTTGCTGACCCAGGTACAACTCTTGGTAGGTTCGACATTATCATCAACTTAGTTGCCTCCTTTATTAGTTACTTGTTGACATTATGCAATGGGCATCTTACAGCTTGCTTTATTGTGGCCTAAACGACCGCAACGGCTGCACATTGTTCGACGTCTTAGGTTCTTCATCTGTGGAAAACATTGTGGAATGTTAGTATGTTGGGTGACAAGGATATTTTAATAATAGTGGGTTTTAGCTTACTAGGGTTTTCCCTCGAGAAAAGAAGCGTTTTGTTCCTTGGCCTACCAGGTGGTCTTCTCGTTGATGGTGGGTGGAGGTGGAGCTCGTTTAACGCGCTTGATAGGTTTTCTACTCCTTCTAGTTCTGTTGCGGGGTTGATTGTGTCTGCGTATGCGTTTTTCCAAAAATCCGTTGTGTACTCCATAGCAACCAATCTATCTGTGCGCATTTTTGAAGTCACCGCTGCTGCTATGGCATGTGGGCAAGGGATTTTTAGTGATTAGAATTCATTACACGAACAAAATTTATCTGCCAAGTTAACTTTAAACGGCATCCCCTCCTTGTCTCTAACTTCGAACTCTGAATTTTTGATCTCGTGGACTGCATATCCAGAAGATTTATCGAAGTACTCAGCTAGTATGTTGCACACTTTTGGTGTGAGTGTCTCTGGATATTCAGATGCCTCTTTCCTACGTGCAGCAAACCAAGTCATTATCTTTGCCCGTACGAATTCAACTAAAGATATAATGGGGTATTCTCTAGCCAATCGTAGTGATGAATTCCACGGTTCTGCCATGTTAGATGTCATGACATCATAGCGATCGCCTTCAAAATGGGACCGTGCCCAATGGTCAAAACCCATTCCTCTTAGGTATTCTGAGCAGCCTATGTCCATGGTTTTGATTTCGTCAAAGAGGCGGTAGAATTCTCCAAGATTGTATGCTTTAGCACACTGGGATACCAAGTTTACTAGATGTTTGTTCTTGTAGACAGATTTGACGTTCCTTTTCAGGTGAACTAGACAGGCACAGTTTCTAGTGGCTAGATAAACCTACAAGTAACACCCAAATAAAAATATTAAACGGTAATATTGAAAAAATGATGTTAATTGAATACATGAATGTCTATATGTAACAGATGCAAGTTTACCTTACTCATTGCTGAATAAATGGAGGGGTGGCGATCCGAAATGAAAACCACATCTTTACTATTCAGAATGAACATAAGGAGCTTGGTGAAGAACCACTCCCAAGCCTTCTCGTTTTCGCTGTCAACGATTGCGTAGGCAAGGGGGAATATTTGATAATTCCCATCTTGGGCGGAGGCTGTTAGAAGACACCCAACATAGTTTCCTTTTAGATGTGTTCCATCAATGATGACAACCTTTCTCATGTATGCATAGCCTTTGATTGATGCACCCATAGCACAGATGAGATATTTAAACATTTCTCCAATCTTGACATCGGTTGTTGTTTCTAGGCCGACTAGTGTCCCAGGATTTGCGACAACTAGCTTCTGAAGGTAGGTAGGAAGTTGAATGTAAGAGTTATTTGAGGAGCCTTTTGCGGAGTTCATTGCCAATTCTCGAGAATGCCAAGCTTTCCAATAAGATATTCTTACGTTATGGTCACCTCTCATGATATCTTTTATATCCTTTGGGCTTGGTCCGGATCCAGCACCTCCAAATTTTGTTTTTAGAAGTTCGCCTATAACACTTGTGGTTGCTTGCCTTTGATACCCACCCCGCTCATCGACAGTACACCTATGGTTTAGTGTTGTCTTTCTTATTTCCATCATTTTCGAGCCGTCTAGACGAATTACGTACGCCATGGGCAATTTTCCCCAGCATTTTATGATCATAACTTCGGGGCTTGACTTTTCGTTACGGTAGCAGAATTTGTTGTGGATGGCATACAAGGCCATATGTTGCTTAAATGTTTCGCGATCTGTGAAAGTCATCCCAAGGCTTAATGGGAATGGGTTGTTAATTTGTGTTCCTACATGTCCAAAATGTTTATTAGTTGTTGTTTTGTAGGCGTTTTAATAACGATAAACATAATTGGTATTTCACATTGCACACAATAATTGTTACAAAGAAAACATTACATTAAGCCAACAAAAGTAATTAAACATTAGGCCGGTTAGGGCTTTTGGTTGTATCCGTAGACAGCTGAAAATTGGTGTACACCCTAGTCTCACCGCCGAAAATAGGATAAGTTTTACACATACGAATATCCGAGTTAAACATAAAGAGTTTTACACTAAAACCAGAGGTAACACAACTAAAACCCACCAATAGTTTGGCTCTCGTCCGAGGAACTCTCACACTCCTCAACTTCCGGCAGTGGGATTGGTTTTGGTGGTGTGCTGGAACTGGCTCTTGTGCTAAGTGATAAACCTAGGGGGACGGTGGGTTCTCCAGTGATGATTGGGCGGTTAGGTTCAGGTGGAACAACTACATTATATGGTACAGATAATTATTGTGTTAGTAGGTGTAGCCAATATTGTGTAACAACTTGTTTATTTAGATTTATGTTTACTCTTACCATTGGTAGCCGGATAAGTGGTACTACTACCACCAACTGTCTGCTAAGGTACTGGTTCTGGTATGAGGAGAGCCATTTCATGTTGTGAGTCAAAGTTTGTCATGAAGCAAAGATCTCCTGATGAACCTGTCGAAGAGTTGTTACTATCAGTAGTAAACTGGGTGGCTGTGTTTTCGCTCAAAGGCTCATACATAGCATCAATTTCTCCTTGCAGTCTCTGAATTTGAGCAGCGTTTGAATTTGTCTCTAGGGCTTGTGGGAGTATTCTGTCCCAGTAGAAACGTGAGTCATCAATACCTCCGCCCATAACCGGTCCATTACATTCCATGAATATGTCAATGAGGCTCCTTCTGATATTGCCGGCATTGTCAATGTTTGCATTGACTATGGGAGGTGGAACGTCCTGGGTGGTATTCAAACCGCAGACCTCAATGGTTCCATTTGTACCTGTGGTAATGTTAATACAAAGATGTTGGTCACTTAAATCAAATACGACAAATATAGGGATGGGATGTAAGGTCTTACTAAATATATATTGGTTATCAGACTGCTAACTAGTAATACGATTCTAAAGTATATCTTCATCGCATCAACCAAGTTTGTTTATATTCACTAATTTTATGGGTAGGAGATAACATTTATTTATATGGTAAACATTTAAAATAGCATATGTAGGTTTTATGGACCAGCATTCACTTTTAGCACCTTACAAAGAGCTGATTCGGCTGATTTTAGGATAAAATGATTTGATTTCATTTGCTTATTCAAACTATATTTCATTCGGCGATATATCTAATATTCTATGTTTGGAAGACAAAAACAAACCGGTCTATAAAATGGTTTGATTTACGTACCTATTTCATGGTTTATAAAGTTGTCAACCGGGCTGCCGCAATTTTCTCCCTCAAGTCCTATATCCATATCATTGATGTCGTCTAAGAGGACGATTGGGTTCTGATTTTTTGTTACTGGGTTGTTTAAAAAACGGCTTTGGTTCACCGGATTTCCAACTTGGTTCAGCGGATTCGAGTGGAGGACTTCCAGATGAGTCCGATGGAACATCATTTGCTCCTCCTCCGTGAACACTGTGTGAAAGACACTCCGGACACACATAATCTCACGGCCTACGATGTGTTCTGATCGGGAAAATGAAGAGAGTTAGGGTTATTTAAGGTATGTATTATGGTTTATAAAGTTACCATTGTTATGTAATGCTTTACCATGGTAGACGGTCATATCTTCGTCGGTTGGATTTTCTGGTAAGTATAAATGTCTCCCAGCCCTAAAAGGGCTTCGATATTGGAACTCATATTTGGCACAGTCTTCGGCTCCGACTGTTACCCGGAGCACCAAGGCGGGATAGCAGATCCGGAGTGCCATGAACAGTGTCACACCTGTGTCGGAGGTGATATTAGACGGCGGTCCCGTCTCTTCTTCTACTCTGGGCGTTAGATCCGGCATTCTATAAGTTAGCTGCACCGGAGTCGTCGTGGGGATGAGATACCTTCTTCTCACATGGCCTCGAAGGGATTCAAAGTTTTCATCATCTCGGAGGAAATCGTTGTAACCCATGTCGCCTGGGTTTCTCTGAAATTCCCACCGTGCATACGGTCCGATGACCCAGTTTCCTTGGAGTAGGCGTACGAGGCGGGACATCTGTGCGGCAAAGGAATGATGATTTGTTAAAGGTAAACCAAAAAGGAAACAAATTCATGTACTTTAGTTAAATTTTGTAAGGTCAACAGGTGAATCTCATTTAATAATGACATAAATGGATTCTAGTATATAATACTTAAAGAAGGAAGCAATCTATCAAAACGTATACTTAAAGATCAGGTGTGGGGACCAACCTTTTACTAGGTAGTCGATGATTCTGTTAGATGGTATGGGAGTAAATGTTTGAGACTTTAGGATATAAACTGCATCTGTTTTTCTGTGTGTAAAGTAGTAAAGCTTCGGCTACCCAATATATAGACCACCAACCCTTTTGGAACTTAGTTTACAGTTATTTACATACATTTTTGATGTATGTATATGTGTATCTCTGCATATCACAACATTAAATGCTTTGAACTGACAACACAAATACATGGCTTAGAACACGCCACCGTTTGTTTACAAGAAGCGTAGGGTCGGCTAAAAAAATAATAGGCCTGCAGCTATAAAGATTTTGCTGCAGGCCTTTGTGTCAGTACGGTGGGTTTGCCCACAAAGTTGATCTAATTTATGAAAAGTTATTCCCGGTTCCCAGGAATGTGACTGTAGACTTCCCGCTGGGCCTTTGTGTCAATATGCTGGGTTGGCCCACAAAGTTGATCTAATTTATGAAAAGTTTTTCCCGGTTACTTAAGATATGTGAATAGTGATGCCATATACCTAATTAACTCTAAAACCTAGATCGCTTCATTATCCCTTTGTCAAAAAAGTTGGTCTAGAGACGAATAGATTTGTAATTTTGAGGATTATATAATTTGGGCCACGACAATATGAGCCCATTCTTTTAGGCCCATAAATGTTTTAAAAAAATGTAAATTTTTATGTTTTTGTTGAGGTCAGATACGTATATTGTCCTTGAAGTTGGAATGGATTATTTATTAATTTTGTTTTCTAAGATTTCCTTAAACTACAAAACGGCGCCGTTTTAAACAATATCGTGGATAATCCAGTACCACGACGTTTTGTAACGTCTCGTATGTTCGGTGACATTAAATCAAATTACCAAATTCCGGCGAAAGATGAAAAACGGAAGAAAAATGAGTGTTCTCTAATCACTTGATCACCAACATTTGATCGGAATCGGAGAATTCTCAATCAACCAAATCCGATCGCACGATTTTCCGATTTTGATTCTGAGGTTCTCCGGTTACGAGCGGTGATCGGAGATCGTCGAGATGTCATGGGGATTAGGGTGGAAGAGATCGTCGGAGAATTTCCGTCTTAGTCTCAGTTACGGCGCCGATGATCTAAACGACGATCCGATTCAATCATCGTCAGCTTCTCCGTTGGGATCTCCATCTTCGGTATCATCTTCGTCGTCTTCTTCTCCATCCGCGGTGGAGGATCCGGAATTAGGGTTCCGGATTGATCTGGATTGGACGGCGGGAGATTCCGAGGAGCAGGTTGCGTTGAGACTTGAATCGCAACTGATGGTTGCTTTGCCTGCGCCGCATGACACAGTTGTGGTTGAATTGAAGGGAATTGGTAGTGAGGAAGATGAAGTTGAAGAGAATGTTGAGGTTGAGATGAGAGTTGAGAAACGGAGAGAACAATTGCGAGCTGTTACATTGATGAAAGCGGCTGGCTCGGGTCAGCAGTACGACGGGGTTGGTGTCTTGACGAGGCTGATGCGGTCTAATATGATGCCTGCGGCTATTGCTGCGCCGAATATCGACGTCGCATCTTCTTGCGGAGAGCACTGGAAGACTGTGACATCGTTGAGTCTATCTGGTTGTGGTTTATTGGTATGATTCTTAACTTTTCTTCAATTCCAAGTAAGAAAGTTGTGATAAAGTATTCAACTTTATTGCGAAATGTGAAGTTTTTGTTCCCTTTGTAATGTTGGTCAGGTAATTCCAGTTGTAGTGACTGAGTTGCCTCTTCTTGAGAAGCTATGCCTTGAGAACAATAAATTGTCAGCTTTGCCACCTGAGATAGGGAAGCTGAGAAACCTTAAAGTTCTTAGAGTTGATAATAACATCCTTATTTCTGTTCCAGGTGAGCTTAACCTCGAAATTGCTTATACTTGTTAACTAAAAGAAAAGCATTAGAATGTTCAGCTGCTTGGTATATATGATATTGGTTTATACTCGTGTGCAGTGGAACTAAAACAGTGTGTAGGTCTTGTTGAATTGTCATTGGAACACAACAAACTCGTTCGGCCTCTTCTTGATTTCAGGTCATTGTGGCAGAAGAGTTGATATTAGCTTTTTTTTTAATTTGGTAAGGGAGGCTGATTTGTTATTTGATTGAAATGCAGGGCGATGGCTGGGCTACGAATACTTCAGCTTTTTGGTAACCCCCTTGAATTCCTTCCAGAAATTTTGCCTTTGCATCAGCTTCTTCACTTGTCTCTCGTAAATATCAGAATTGTGTCTGATGAGAATCTAAGATCAGTAAATGTACAGATCGAGGTATGAACAAAACTCATCACACAATCTCTTTGTTACCTTTCATTCTCTAGATGGTTGAGTTTTTACGC
Organism: Draba incana; assembly: GCA_963576765.1. NCBI lineage: Eukaryota > Viridiplantae > Streptophyta > Magnoliopsida > Brassicales > Brassicaceae > Draba > Draba incana. Next base: position 3,490,596 of record OY755215.1, on the reverse strand, counting down.
TAAGGTTGGGTATCTATGATGCCAGACAGAAAACACATCCTATTTTGGGGCATCTAGACACAAACTTAGTGCCTTCTCACCCCTTATATTTCGTTCTTCGTCTTGTCATCATCCTCTTCTAGCATCTACATTGGTGAAGATTATGCAAGATGAAGGAAATCGTTCTGTTATTGGTAAAGATGAAAATGCGGTGAGACAGCTTATAAGTATGATAACTAGTGACAATCGCCACGTGGTATGTTGGTTTTTGTTCTCTCTAAAAATAAATCTACTTTCTTTTGCGAACAGTCACCGTAACTTGAGGTTTGATAGGTTCAGCAAGCATGTGTTGCTTTATCATCTCTTGCTCGAGAAGTTGGCGTAGCAATGCTACTGATGAAGTGTGATATAATGAAGCCAACTGAAACTGTTCTGAAATCTTCGGCCCCGGACGAAGTGATATCTGTGCTACAAGTCGTGGTCACCTTAGCTTTCGTATCTGATTCGGTTTCTCAGAAGATGCTTACCAAGGATATGCTAAAAGCCTTAAAATCCTTGTGTGCCCATAAGAGTTCTGAAGTAAGATCACTGTTTTTCTTTTTGTTCTCCTAATAAGAAAACCCTATAGCTTCTTCGACTGAGTTTCATTTTCCTTAGGTTCAAAGACAAGCCTTACTAGCAGTTGGGAACTTGGCATTCTGTTTGGAAAATCGTCGTATACTGGTTACTTCAGAGAGTTTGAGGGAGTTATTGATGCGGTTGACTGTCACACCTGAACCACGAGTCAATAAAGCTGCAGCTCGAGCTTTGGCAATTCTTGGTGTGTCTCTTGTGTATCAAATTGTCATTTTTGTTTACACCATAGTTGGGCATTAACATACAATATTTTTCTTCTGATAACAGGAGAAAATGAAATTCTGCGACGTTCCATAAAAGGCAGGCAAGTACCAAAACAAGGACTACGAATACTCACCATGGATGGAGGTGGAATGAAAGGTCTTGCAACGGTGCAGATTCTTAAAGAGATTGAGAAGGGAAGTGGCAAGCGGATACATGAATTATTTGACCTCATATGTGGAACATCAACAGGAGGAATGCTAGCTATTGCCCTTGGTGTCAAGCTTATGACACTGGAGCAATGTGAAGAAATTTACAAGAATCTAGGTGCGTCGAATTCCTTTTGAGATCTACAGCTTTTTGGCTTATTGGTTCTGGACTTTACTTAGGATGATTTTTCTTTAGGAAAGCTTGTTTTTGCTGAATCTGTCCCAAAGGACAATGAAGCTGCAAGTTGGCGGGAAAAGTTGGATCAGCTATATAAAAGTTCATCGCAAAGTTTCAGAGTCGTTATCCATGGGTCCAAGGTATATACAACTCCTTTGGTTAATACACGGTTGATTTCTTCTGTAGCGACATAGAATCAAAGAGCAATGTCTTATGTGGTTTTGAGGATTTATCATTTTCGATGCTATTTAGTGTCTTGGATTTTAAATGTAAACTTTCCGACAAAATGTCCTCTAGGATTGTAAAAAAATAGGCTTGTAGAAAACAGAATAGCTGTTGTATGTTCCTACATGACTTGGAATCAGGTTCTATAACATATGATCTTGCAGCACAGCGCAGAGGAGTTTGAGAGACTGTTAAAGGAAATGTGTGCGGATGAGGATGGAGATCTACTAATAGAATCAGCTGTGAAGAATGTTCCAAAAGTCTTTGTCGTATATACTCTTGTTAGTGTAATGCCTGCACAACCATTTATATTCCGGAACTACCAGGTATTATATTTCACTTTTCTACTTTTGGTTAATTTCTTATTCTCTGTTATTTCACTATGAAGGGTGTACCGCGTTCCATTCACCTGCCTTTTTGTCTTTTGTGTCTAATGTGCTCTCTTTTCTATTTGCAGTATTCTGTTGGAACACCGGAAATGTCATATGCTTTTTCAGACCATTCAGGCGGCAGTACATTAACTTCATCAGCTGCCACTGATCAAGTTGGCTACTACAAGCAAAGTGCCTTTATGGGAAGTTGTAAGCATCAGGTTTGGCAAGCTATACGAGCATCATCAGCTGCTCCATATTATCTCGATGATTTTTCAGTCGGTAAAAATCTATCTTCTTTTTTTCTCAATCCTTATCCTTGAGACTTTTTGGTAAGCTTTTCTACTGATACTGATTACAATCTCTGTTTTTTTTCAAATCACTTAAGATGCATACCGCTGGCAAGATGGTGCAATAGTGGCAAACAATCCTACAGTCTTTGCCATCAGAGAAGCACAACTTCTGTGGCCTGACACAAAAATTGACTGCTTGGTCTCTATTGGCTCTGGCTCTGTACCAACAAGGGTAATTCCCCTTTTTCTCCTACTTGTGTTATTCAATTGATGAGAAAAACCACTGAAATACATAAGGTGAATAAATGCTGGTGGTCCTTGTAATGTTGAGTACTTATTTGTCAATGTTGATCTAACTCCCTTGTAGGTGCGGAAAGGCGGATGGCGTTATTTAGATACTGGACAAGTACTGATTGAGAGTGCGTGCTCAGTGGAACGGGTTGAAGAAGCTCTAAGCACACTGCTCCCTTTGCTACCAGAGATACAATATTTCCGTTTCAACCCAGGTAATACACAGCATTTTACAACATGCATGAACACACATGCCAATTATCATTAAACGGAAGTCTTTGGACGTACAATCCCAGTTAAGCCTGTGTTTATATGGTCCATGCAGTTGATGATCGCTGTGGAATGGAGTTGGATGAGACTGATCCGGCGATCTGGATTAAACTGGAAGCTGCAATTGATGAATACATACAAAGCAATTCACAAGTATTTAAAAACGCCTGTGAGAGACTAACACTCCCCTTCCTAAACGATGAGAAATGGTGTGAGAATTTGAAACCACGGTTTATGAACGGAAAGCTACCAAACAGCAGAGGTATCCATGAGTTGATTTTTTAAAAGATGTCAAACTTTTCTCTTAGAAACTTATCATTTTTCAGGAGAGAGCAGTCCTTTTCTTGGCTGGAGACGCAATGTTTTGCTCGTGGAGGCGCAGCATAGTCCTGACTCAGGGAGGGTAAAGCATCACGCTCGTGCACTTGAGTTATTTTGTTCTAACAATGGAATAAAGTTATCTTCATTACATGCAACTTCTGGAGGCCTGAAACCGTCTCCAGGAACTGCTTTCCCCACACCATTTACCTCTCTTCTAATTACCGGAAGCTTGCCACCGAGCCCCCTTCTTTACACTCCTGATCTTGGCCCACAGAAGTTCAATAGAATTGACATGGTTCCGCCACTTAGCTTGGATGGTGGTCATGCAGGAAAGACGGTTATGTCGCCTCCATCATCTCCTCCACGACAAAGACAACTCTATCTTCCATTACGACAGATGCATGAAAAGTTACAGAATTTGCCCCAAGTGGGAATCATTCATCTCGCGCTTCAAAATGATTCTAATGGTTCGATACTGAGGTTAGCTCAAACTTTTCACTTTCCACCACATCACACCCGGGTCTAAAAATCCGAGTCTAGTTAATTGATACATTGTCTTTCTGGTTTCATTTAGTTGGCAAAATGATGTGTTTGTGGTTGCGGAACCTGGAGATCTCGCTGATAAGTTTCTCCAGAGCGTCAAAGTCAGTATATTATCAGTCCAGCAAACCCATCGCCGAAAGGCTGCATCAATTCTTTCCAACATCTGCTCAATCTCAGATCTTGTGAATAGCAAGAAATGCTTCCAGGTTGGGAATATCATCCACCGTTATATCGGACGCCAAACCCAAGTAAGCGTATGCCTTTGCGGTGTTAGTATGAATATGATAGCTTTGGAAGGTTAATTTTTCTTCTTGTTAATTTATTTTAAAGGTGATGGAAGATGATCAAGAAATCGCATCATTTATGTTCCGTCGAACTGTCCCTTCGACTCACTTGACCCCTGATGATATTCGCTGGATGGTAATCGCACTCCTTTCTTCTTTGATCAATATTTTGTACGACTTTCGAAGAGAAATAAGGGAAGAATTGTTCCTTTTGTGTATTCTCTGAAACAGGTAGGAGCATGGAGAGAGAGGATAATACTATTCTCAGGAACATTCGGACCAACGCAAGCTGTAATCAAAGCCTTTTTAGATTCTGGTGCCAAAGCAGTGATTGGTCCTACGACCGAACCGCAAGAGACGCCATTAATCACATCGCAAGGCTTGTCTGAGTACAACATCGGAGAAAACGGGAAGTTTGAGATCGGAGAAGACGAAGACGAAGAAGAAGAAGATGAGGAATCGGAAAGAGAACATACCGAACCACCGACTCCGACAAGTGACTGGGAAGATAGCGACCACGAGAATAAGTGTTGTGGTCTTTGGGAAGACGAAGAAGGGGAAGTGTCTGAGTTTGTTTGCCAGTTATATGATCTCTTGTTCAGAGAGAATTTAAGAGTTGATGTTGCTCTTCACAAAGCTCTTGCCTCTCATCGAAAGCTCAGGTACACTTGTCATCTTCCCAATGTATAGGAAACTAAACAAAAACAAAATTATACCTTTTTTGACCCCAAGTGAGAGCAAAAATTGTGAGAAAAAAATACAAAAGTAAAACAGATATAGTATTTATGTTCGTTTCTTGCAAATAACAGTAACTAATAAGTTTATTGCTTCCAAAGCTATAAAGAAGAAGTAGAAATAAGATTTTTACAATTTTAGTAGAGAAATCTCTTTATGCCTCTTTTAGTTTTGGAATTCGATTAAAAGAATAGTGTAAAAAATAATCAAAATTATTATGAGATTAAAAATGTAAAAAATTACATTGATCATATTACACCACATTAGAAAGAATTGTTTGCATCCGATTGACTTCGAGCCCTAACCCTAATTATGTTTTCACTTGGGTTTTTTTGTTAAAAAGAAAAAAAATTATGAAAAATGAAGAAAAGAAAATTGTTTCAAGGATTGAATTTGAATACTCTATGAGTCAGATGATGATGTCTGAGTTGCAGAAGCAGGTGTAGTATCAGTATTAGTATCATCAATAACTTCTATTGGCATAGCCAAGAACTCAAGTGCTGTGACAACATCTCCCATTAATGGCCTAGTCTCTGCTTCTTCTTGCAAACACATCGCCGCAATCGCTAGAGCTTGATGCAACCCTTTTACCGGATAATTCCCTTCTAGATTCGGATCAACAATCCGCGTAAACATCCTCCTATCTCTCAAAAACGGTTCCGCCTGCAAAAAATAAAAACTCTTATCAGTTTCTTCCATCTCAAGCAACAACAAAAACATGTTAACAATATAGTACTAACCCAAGAGATCAAGTTTTGTTCATCGGTTGGTCTATCGCCATCAATAGCTCGTCTCCCGGAAATGATCTCGAGGAGGACAACACCGAAGCTGTAGACATCGGATCTAGCTGTGAGCTGACCAGTCATCGCGTATTCAGGAGCACAGTATCCGTATGTTCCCATGACTCTAGTGGACACATGATCTTTGCCTTCGGTCGGTCCAAGCCTCGCTAACCCGAAATCTGATAGCTTTGAGTTGAAATCCGACTCTAACAAAATGTTTGAAGCTTTGAAATCACGGTAGATCACAGGAGGATCTGCGTAGTCGTGCAAGTACTCGAGCCCTTTAGCTGCACCGTGCACTATCCGCATTCTCGTGTACCAGTCTAGACTTGGTGCACCTTCCGGTAAGTCTATGTAAGTGAAGAAAGATTAAAACTTTATATCATCAATTACACAACATGAAAAGGACATAAATTTTACCGAATAAATGATCTTCCAAAGATCCGTTGGGCATGAATTCGTAAACAAGGACTCGTTGTTCGTCTTCTACGCAATAGCCAATGAGATTGACAAGGTTTGGATGTTGAGCCAGACTCAATACCATCACCTCTGCAAAGAACTCTCTTGTTCCTTGCAACCCATTCCGGTCAAGCCGCTTTACAGCTACCACCTAAAACAAGAAATTTAGCAACTTTTTCGCAAAATCCGTGGGTGTCCACACGCATTTAAGATGATTGAAAAGGGACCTGATTGAGGCTGGTGAGGAAGCCTTTGTAGACTCTTCCGAAACCACCTTCTCCAATCATACAATCCATGCTGAAATTATCGGTTGCAGCTATTAGCTCCTTGAATTTGAAGATTTTACCGCAGTTCTTCACGTTCCCATACTTCTTTATCTCGTCCGTTATATACTTCTGCCTGCTGCTTCCTGCATTTATCAATGTTCATAACAACATTTTCAGAAACCAAATGATAGATGATCAAATCTTCGAGAAGACGGTTATAGTTACCTTTCTTGCGTGATCGAAAGGTGAAGAGAGCAAATAGTTTACGGCTATAGCCTCGATAAGCTGTAAGACCTTCATCGAATGAATCTCTAGGCGAACTAGGTCCGAGATGTTGCGGATTGATGAAACAAGGACAAAACTTCATCATTCTTTTTCTTTTTATGTTCTTGATCCTCCTCAGACAAAAACAAACAAACCCTTTTAATGGAAATCCCCCGAGGAAAGACTCGATCTTGTCTCTACGATCGATCCTTTCAGATCCAAACCCTGTCTGGGCAAAATGAATCTGAAAGAAAGATCAGATCTTTCCCAGGAAAATGATGTTGCATGACAAGAGAATTTGGGGGAGGATCACAAAGTTTTCTTGACTCTTGTTATATATAAATGTTTCCATCTTTGGAATTCTCTCAAATTTGGATAAAATGGATTTATCTTCTCTTATTTTTAGGGTTTTCTTCTCTGTTTCGTTTATTTGGAGAAGAAGCCAACGCGTCTCTGCTTAATCTAACAACCCTTCCAATCTTAATCCTTACTCTATTAACATAGTTCGTGCTAAGCATGAAAGGACTATATAATATAAACATATGAAGACATAATATGCACACACACACACACACAGACACACGATTGACCATTAAGACAGGCTAAAGATTGTTTCATTGCTTTGACCAAATCTTACAGATAAGCATAATGTACTCAAAATCTCTCTGATTCCAAAACCAAAAATCAATAAGAGAAACCTATGATACTTATTTCATTGCAGACAAGTAAAGATTTTTAACCTGAAGAGAGAAAATTCGTAACCAATCTCAGAACGGTCAAAGCCATAAATATCTTGGGATTTCATTGAGGCAATGCAGCTTCAACGTCATTCCACAACTCGACGTTTTTAGTGAACTTCTCTTTTACCTGCCCAATAAGCGCCTTTGCTTCTTCGACTTTCGAAGAAGTAGCTAATCCGTTAACAAGCGATTTCATGATACTGAAACTCGGAACCCAATTCTTCTCCATACTCTCTTTACAAAGACTTAAAGCAGTCTCAAAGTCTCCACCTTTGCACAAGTAATATATAAGAGTGAAGTAACATTCACTATCAGGTTTACATCCTCTATTCACCATAACCTTGAACAACTTCTTCGCCTCGTCTAAATCATTCCCGTTACAAAACCCGTGAATCAAATGGCTATACGTCACTGAATTCGGTTTCATCCCTGCAGATAACATCCCATCAAGCAAAGCCTTTGCTTCTGGAGTTTTCTTCCTTTTGCATAAACTCAGAATCCTAATGTTGTAAGTCGAAACACCGATACTAACACCGCGTTCTTTCATCATCGCCAACACTTTCCCTACCTCTTCGTTCTTATCTTCCCCGTAAAACCCAGTAATCATGAGTCCAAAGCTAGAGCTAGTCGGCTTTATCCCTTTCCTCTCCATCTCTGCAATGATCGAATACGAAGAACTCGCGGAACCGGAATCGCAGAATACTTTGATCATACGGTTATACGTTTCGAGATCAGGTTCGATTTTGTACATCTTAGGGAACTCAATGTATACTCGTTTCGCTTCCTTGTAATCCTTAGCTACTAAACAAGCAAAGAGAAGAGCGTTCAAGGATTTTACCGTACGAACGATTCCGAATTTCTCGAGCTCGTTGAAAATCCTTAGAGAGTGATCAAGCATATCCGCCTGAGCGTAAAGAACAATGGCGTGAGCAGCGAAACGCTCCGTTTTGAGATCAGATCGATTCTCGATGAGTCCGTCGAGGAGATTCGTGACGGCGGCGAAATGTTTCTTCTCGGCGAGATTCTCGACGGCGGCGGAGAAAGCGATTCGGTCGATGTGGCAATCGGGAGTGAGAGAAGCAGCACGGCAGATTTCGAGAATCCGATCTGGATCTTTCTCGGATTTGAGAAGAGAAAGTGCGGCTTTGCTCTTTTGCTTGCTGGTGAGTGGAGTTTTGGAATCTGGCGAGAGGATCGATGAAGCGGAGGCGAGAGAGCGGATTTGAGGAGAAGGATTGAGGTGGCGTAAGAGAGAGGTCGATGATCGGATTCGAGAGAGAAACGCCATTGATGCAAAGGATTAGGGTTTTTTCGATGTTGCAGGAGAAATGGAGAAGATAGTGAAAATGAAGTGACGAAGAAAGAAGAAGAGATTTAGGGTTTTGGGATTTTTTTTTAAAAAGTCTGTACAATGGACGGTTGAGATGAGTTTATAATGAAAAAATTAAAAAACAAAAAATGTCGGATCTAAGATTCGGGAGGTTTGAACCCGACGTCAATCGAACACGCAACCTTATCTGGAGTCAGACGCTCTACCATTGCGCCACGGATCCGATTGAGATTAGTGGCGCAGTTTTTCTAAAAAACTTTAACTGGTAAATGTTAGTACAATATTTTTAGAAACTTGTTATGTAAAAATATATGATTTGCATCTTGGGATTTTATGATTTTGCAAATTATATATGCCAAATGAAAACTTATTCTTTCGTTCATGTTTCTAATTAACAAAATGTGATCTAAATTATTTTTTCTTGTTATGTGTATATGTGTATCTACTACTACTAGTGTTATTTGATCGTGAATTTTATTTACTAAATGTTAGAGAGTCCAAACCCAATACTATTATCAAACCCATTAGCCATGTAACTAGGGTTTTAGCATTATAGGTTTCCTATATATATGCTTGTTTCATCATTATCTTAATGTAACCAAGGCTGCGTTTCATGCAGCCAAAGTTCCTCTCAAGATTCTCATAACAATATATATAAATCTAGATTAACCCTAATTACATGGTTAATGGGCTAATGGGCTTGAGTCTCTAACATCCCCCCGCAAACTTAGCGTGGATGGAACATATACGCGAAGTTTGATGACCGTAAATGAAGATGACTTGACAAGAGCTTGAGTAGTCGAAGCAAGATCGTGCTTGAGATATAGGCGGATAGCTCTCTTCGTCATTAAGATTCACCATTAGTGTGAGATCTATTCAAGTCTATCCACGGAGATGTATCGCATGGCTCACTCAGAGGTTCTTTGACTTGGAGAGCTTAGTCGATCTCTCACATGTGACTTCTTTGTCTCACTAACAGTCCGAGCTTCCTTTACTCGTTTAACTCCCCTAATCCATCTCATGACAAGAAGAATTCTCTGCCCATAACAACTGAAATCTTGCTCATTATCAGAGTTGCGAGCGGAAGCGTGGTGGGCCCATAACCCACAGGTCCCAGGGTCGAAACCTGGCTCTGATACCATGATAGAAAACTCAAACTAAGATAGATTTGTGCTCTTAAGAGCTTATTCAAATAGACATCTACACTAGAAATGAAATAGCTCAAAGGAGCTTTATTTAGTACAAGAAACTAAAGGAAAGGAAAGAACTTTATGTTGTCTTCAAGAACACAAAGATTTGAGATTGAGATTCATAAAAGGAAGAAGAGAAGACTGCTAGAAACGCAGCCTTGGTTACATTAAGATAATGATGAAACAAGCATATATATAGGAAACCTATCATGCTAAAACCCTAGTTACATGGGCTAATGGGTTTGATAATAGTATTGGTTTGGACTCTCTAACATGATAGAAAACTCAAACTAAGATAGATTTGTGCTCTTAAGAGCTTATTCAAATAGACATCTACACTAGAAATGAAATAGCTCAAAGGAGCTTTATTTAGTACAAGAAACTAAAGGAAAGGAAAGAACTTTATGTTGTCTTCAAGAACACAAAGATTTGAGATTGAGATTCATAAAAGGAAGAAGAGAAGGCTGCTAGAAACGCAGCCTTGGTTACATTAAGATAATGATGAAATAAGCATATATATAGGAAACCTATCATGCTAAAACCCTAGTTACATGGGCTAATGGGTTTGATAATAGTATTGGGTTTGAACTCTCTAACACTCCCCCGCAAACTTGGCGTGGATGGAACATATACGGCTAAGTTTGAAAACCGCTTATGAAGATGACTTGACAAGAACTTGAGCAGTCAAAGCAAGATCAATGTGACATAGGGAGATGGCTCGATTCACCATGTAGAATCGCATTAGTGTGAGATCTATTCAAGTATTTATCCATGGAGATGTATCGCATGGCTCCCTCAGAGGTTCTTTGACTTGGAGAGATTAGTCGATCTCTCTCATGTTACTTCTTTGTCTCACTAAGAGTCTGAGCATCCTTTACTCGTTTAACTCCCCTAATCCATCTCATGACAAGAAGAATTCTCTGCCCATAACTATTGAAATCCTACTGACTATTTACTTCTTATCCATTAGCCACCACCAAGCTTAATCAAACAATCTGATTTTTCTCTTTGGCATTTCACCGAACACCTTGTGTGCGTTCTGTGATTTCATCTCTTAGTCATCAAACCAGAAACGTATTATCCATAAAAACTCAATCCCAATCAGTCCTATTCCATTCTAGCTTCTCAATTTCATTACAACTTCTCATTTCCAGACCTATAATCTAATCGAATTTATCCTTTCTCAAGCTACACATCAATGACTTCTTCTTTCCCTTTATTTTGGCTCAATGAATGTTCTGTCTCAATGATATTACTTAAGCACAGAGACACATTACCGTGTATGGTGAAAAAGAAGCTTGATTTGAGATTGAGATTCATAAAAGGAAGAAGAGAAGGCTGCTAGAAACGCAGCCTTGGTTACATTAAGATAATGATGAAACAAGCATATATATAGGAAACCTATCATGCTAAAACCCTAGTTACATGGGCTAATGGGTTTCATAAGAGCATAAAAGGTAGAAGAGAAGGCTGCTAGAAACGCAGCCTTGGTTACATTAAGATAATGATGAAACAAGCATATATATAGGAAACCTATCATGCTAAAACCCTAGTTACATGGGCTAATGGGTTTGATAATAGTATTGGGTTTGGACTCTCTAACACTAAATCCAACCATATATGATATGATATTTATGGTTTAGTCGTTATTTCGAATTATGTATTAAAATATGATGGTATTACCTCTAATATTTGTAAAATCATGCATGCTTATTTAAAATGAAAAAAAAAATGAAAAATGATTTATGTATCTAACAATTTTTGTCTATCTACAAGGGCTTGCCGAGAGCACGTTAGTGCAGTGGCTTGTCCACTCAGCTTGGCACCTAAAGGTCGCGAGTTCGACCCTTCTTATGTACGAAAAATAAGAAAAGGCTAGTGGGACCGGCCTGTGGCCCACATAGACGACAAAAAAAAAAAAAAAAAATCTACAAGGGCTTAACCACAAAATTAAACAAACTGCGGAGCTGACGTGGATTTCCTTGTTAAAAACTTTCCTCTTGACAGATACAAATTCAAGAACTTGGCTACTTGATCGTCTTCTTCACAATCTATCTTCTTCGTCTCTGCTCCAAGAACCAAGAATCAAAGTCTTCTTCTTTCTTAGCTCAAGTTTATACTTTATCTGTTCTCTAATGTAAGTTCTCTCTTCTTTACCCTGTTTTCTTCTTCTTTTTTATTCTTTCATCGACAACAATCTCTCTACCTCTCCATTACTCGGTATATAGATTAGGGTTCATTTTCACTTTAGGGTTCATTATGATCTGTACAAAAAAACTGGGTTTTTATAAATCATTCATTCACACAGAAAACAGAAAATGATATTGTTTTTCTTCTTCATCGTCATCTTCAACATTGTGTTTTTTCTCTCTTTCTTAGCAAAAAGTTGATACTATTCGAAGATGAGTTCAAGAAACGAACCTCAAGGTCGCAACAATGGCGGATCTAACGAAATCGGAGTGCAACATGATAACTTAGAAGAAGAGGTGTATACTTTACTCTGTTTCTACTTGCTCTATTCGCATTTTCGAAATGCATAGTTTGATTAATTCCAAATATTTTCCAGGTTCCATATCCAAATCTAAACTTGAGTCTAACCGTGACTCCGAATATGATCAACTACTTTTCTTTCCACTTCTATCAATCGGAAACACCGATCGGGGTTGCGATGGTTCTAGCTAATACACCCACGGATGGCGTAACAACATACATAGAGACAACCACTGTAGAAGAAGGACAAGGCATAGGTAGCTTTCAGTTTCAAGAAATGGATCATATTGGAAATATGATGAAAGAAAGCGCGCAGATCGCTTACACAGTCGCCAGAAATATAATGCTCGAGAAAGAACCCGAGAATCGCTTCTTTAGTAATTCCAAGCTTTGTTTACATCATCTTGGAGGAGCCAGACCAATAAATGGCTCAGGCGCAGGATGCACAATGATTACTTCGTTTCTTTCACTTGCAATGAAGAAACCTGTGAGGAAGAATCTTGCAATGACCGGAGCAGTTAACCTAACTGGTGGAATTCTTCAAATTGCCGGCGTAAGAAACACACACACACACACACACACACTATAATTACTCTGTTTTTAGCTTCTTGAAGTTTATACACTAAATCATCTCTAACAGGTTAGAGAGAAGACTATAGCTGCTAAAAGGAGTAAAGTGAAGATGATAATATTTCCAGAGGCTAACCGTAGAGAATTTGAAGTGCTCGAAGATCACGTGAAAGAAGGGCTCGATGCTCTCTTTGTCGATAATTATAACCAGGTTTTCGAGCTAGCCTTTGGCTATGACCATTAATACAAGTTTGACAAGTCTCTCGCTTGGAATCTTACTCGTTGTTTTCATGATATATCACTGACCTTATCACTGATACTTCAAATTATTTAGGATGATCTTAGTCTAACTCATAGACATTAAACATTGTTTTTTTCCCCCTTAGCACAAGACTAAATGTAACCGGAGGTAGGGATTTTGAAACATTTAGTCTAGAAATCAAAAGCCTAATCATGAAACGTTAGGTTCTAATCAAATGTGCTGCAACAATAATGGTTCAATGCCTCTTGGGGTCATGTATATCAGAAAGTGTTACTTAATTCTGTTCTAGACAAAACCCAAATTTTTGGGAAACTTATTCTTTTCTTTTGATTCATACAAGTCAAACAAAAACAAAATCCAACAATATTCGATGCGAATAAAGCATTGTTGTAATCAAGCTGCATTCATTCCAAATCAGCTTGGGATCGAAAAGTGACCAATGAGGATCTTATCTTTCATCACCATGTTACAAATGTATATGCCATTGATAGAATCGAGTGCAAGAGTAAAAGAACACAATGCACCAACAGCTTGAAGACTCGACCAAAAGTCTCGGATAAGGAACATATAGTCTAAATATATCAAATACTCTACTGATTTCTGATAACTTGTCTGTTAACACCCTATCCTCAAGCACATATTATTCCTACGTTCTGATGTAATCTTATTCAAATGAGTTTAAGTGCAATATTATCAATTATAAGAAGACCTTTCTAAGTCATGGACAATAACAAGAGTTAGAAGAGTTGAAACTCAAATCCACATAATTATGATCTCCCTCAACAACATACTGCATAATTAAGGCCAATATTCAGTATTGAAGCATTTACCAACTATCACTGGATTGATATAGATCCTAATGTGTTCCTTTTGCCAGGGTCCTAATTTTGTCTTACAGCCTAAAGTTTAAACCAAAATCCTCACAATATGGACCTAGGGTTTCAAACTAGAGAGAAAAACACCAAAATCCTTACAAATCCAAAGAAGATTTTCGAAAAAGTATCAATTTCATTTATCCAAAAGAAACATTCCTCTGTAAGGAATTCGATTCCAAATTACTGATTCTTTAGCAATTCTATTAGGTTCTTTATGAGTTGATTTTTGCTGAAAGTAAAGAACACAAGCAGTCGAGCTTCAGGGCTTAGTGCCGACCCCTAACTCGCCGGTGACCGAATCACCGGAAAACACTTTATCACGGCGTTAACTAGCCAACTAGTGTTACAGATACAATTGATTTTGATATAACGTGAATTTGGAGTTTCCTAACCATGTTCTTAATGAGTTTTCGGAGTCTTTCGAGTGGTTTTGAGTTGATTATTAGATCCATACTCGAAGATTCGGAACCACATGCATACGGGAAGAAGATTCAAGCATTTCGAGTGAAAACCGGAGTTTTCTGAAGTAGGGACCGACGGTCCACCTATTGGACCGACCTGTCCCATGAGCCGACCGTTCCGATGCGAAAACGGACCAATCCAAAAGAGGGACCGACCGGTCCACCTCCTAGACCGGTCGGTCCACTTGAAGATGAAGATTTGAAAATCGGCCAACCCTCTGGAAATGGGACCGACCGGTCCACACATAGGACCGGCCGGTCCAGGCTACTTGAAGATTTGGTGATCCGAACAAGGGACCGACCGGTCCCATGCTTAGACCGGTCGGTCTGTGCACCTCATGTGAAGATTTTGCTCTCTGGAAACTGGACCGACCGGTCCTGCTTCCAGACCGGTCGGTCCACCCCCTGATTTTTAGGAAAATGTCCTTTTTCCGTTTTATTTTCTATATAAACCACTAGGGTTTCGTTTTTATGGGACACAATCTCTTTTACCACTTTGATTCAGACGTTTTGTAAGCAAGGGAGAAGATCTCATCACCTTTGGAGAAGATTTCTGAACCCTTTTGATTTCTTATTTATATTATGCAATTCTCATCCATGATTTCTGTTTTGTTCTTAATCATGTCTGAGTAGATCTATAGTTAGGTTTTAGGGTTTTTGATGGATTTCACCGATTGAATCAGACACAAATAGGTTGCTTATTCTTTACCATCTTCATCACTGTTAGGCATAATGCTAGGATTGAACTGGCCATTTAATCACTAGATCTTAGGTTGATGCACATTCCAAAAGCTTGTGCATAACTGGAACTACGGTTGATGAGCAATTATTCTTTAGTCTCGAAAGTGAATTAGAGTTAATTGTGAACTGATCAAACCTGAACTATAATGCTTGCCTAGGATAGCCGTGACCAAACGAAAGTTTAGGCACTCGGATCTCTAGGGAAAGTAATTGTTATCATGAAAGTGGAGCAATTTATATCAGTGTTTGAGTTTAAGATGCATGCATATTTTGAATCTGAATAGTTGTCTGGTTCATGAATGTGATTTCCTGAGAATTCCCTATTGCCTAGCGCTTTTAATCATCTGAATTTACATCGTTTCAATCTGCTTTCTTGTCTTTTAATTTAATAAACAATCACCCATCTTTGTTCCTGCTTAGTTTAGTTTAATAATCTATAATTTTTTGTGTAACACTTGGTCTCTGTGGATTCGATCCCAGAATATACTACTGTGATTGTTGTGTACTTGCAGTTTTATAATTGGATAAAACCTGACCGTATCAGATTTCACAAGCACTACTAATTGTATCTATTACTTCTCTTGTGCAGCTTTTACAGGGATCTCCAAGCTCGGATTTCACGAGAGGACTTCTTCACCAGAAGGCCAGAACCGGGAGATTTCGGCTTAACCCGCCGTCGCAGAGCAAGACCTAGCTCACGTCACAGAAGAAACTGATCGGAGACGAAGCCACAAGATTCTGATTCACCGGAACTCTATTCTCTCAGACTTCTCGAACTCTTTCTCTGAATTCTCTCTGTAACAACTCTATTCTCTGTTTCCTGTAACAAACTCTCCGATCCAGAGAGGAAGAAGACGTTGACTTCTCTTATAAGAAACTTTGACTGGCTTTAACAATTTCGTAGTGGGCTTTTAACCGCAGCCCATCACACCACATAAGCCCATCAACTTAAAACGACAACTCCACAAATCTCCACCTTTGTCGTTTTCACTTCCTCAGTCACTCAAAACGCAGAAACACTGAAACCCTTTAGCTTCTTTTCTCTCTCAATCAGAAAACCCTATCCACAACCACTGAACCGACGATCTCATCTCCTCCACCGAGATATCATCCGTCACTCGACCCAGACTCTGACAGCGAAGGCTTCAAGCCTGATCCTGGAGACATGCAACCACTCTAGTACACCATCGACCTTTCCTGTTTCCTTTCTGTGATACGTCTGCTCTCGACACCGATCATACACAGCTTCTCAGGAGATGGCCGACTACAGACTTCTGGGACGAAGCATGAGGTAAAAACTCTTCACCTTCCTTTTTCAAATCTGGTTACCATAAATCTTCCTCTAAACTAGAACCCTGGAAACCTGAAACCATCTGAACACTTTTGTCGATTTAGTTTCCTGTGTTAGTCTGTTCAGATTCTGACTTAACACTGCTTTCCCTTTTTTCTTGCAAGATGACCCAATCGACAGAGCCATCAGCATCTATGCCCGGAGGCATTCAGGAGAGGACTTTGAGCGTTACGAGGCAATCCTCGAACGCATTACCAGGTAAACTCTTTGTCAACATATCTGTTGGGTTCTTTGTTGTATGAATTTTCTGAATCTTGATTAGGCCTAGATCAATATAATCCCTGATCATATGATACTTGTTAGCAATATGCTTAGTCCTTCCATGAAATATTGCATTCTTAGCTAGGCATATTGCACTCTGTGAATCACAATTCAGCTTGAACTGCTCCACCTTAAGCCCAAATTCCTCACAAAATTCTCTAATCCATAAACCCTCTTTAGCAGCCTCTGATAGTGACATATACTCAGCCTCTGTTGTAGATAAAGCAACCACACTCTGTAAAGTAGATCTCCAGCTTACTGTATTTCCCCAGACTTTGAAAACATACCCTGTAATTGATCTTCTCTTCTCCAAATCTGCTGAGTAATCTGAATCACTGTAGCCTTCAATATCTAGCTCATCTGATTTTATAAAACTGATGCATAAATCTGCTGCACCATTTAGATATCTTAGGATCCATTTCACTGTATTCCAATGATCTCTGCCTGGATTTGCCATAAACCTGCTTACTAAACCAACTACATAGGCAAGATCGGGCCTTGAGCCGATCATTGCATACATCAGACTTCCTACTGCACTTGCATAGGGAACTGATTCCATTAGCCTAGACTCAGTTTCTATTTCTTGCTGAGTTAGGCTCCTCAGTTTAAACTGGGAATTTGTTGGAGTAATAACAGCCTTGCTTTCACTCATACTGAAAGTCCTCAGTACTTGCTTCGAGTACTTTTCCTGAGACAGTTTCAAAATTCCTTTCTTTCTGTCCCTTAGAATATCCATTCCCAAAATCCTTTTAGGATATCCCAGATCCTTCATTTCAAACTCAGTACTTAGCTGTTCTTTCACTGCTGCTATTTTCTTCCTGTCTTTAGCTGCAACCAACATGTCATCTACATAGAGTAGAAGAAACACTGAATCTTCAATAGCTTTGCCTTTAACATAGACACAACGATCCTTAACACATCTGATAAAACCCTGAGTCTTTATGAAGTCATTGAACCTCTGGTTCCATTGTCTTGGAGACTGTTTCAACCCATACAGAGACTTCTTGAGCAAACAAACCTTATCCTCCTGACCCTTCTTCACAAAACCCTCAGGCTGATCCATATAGATGTCCTCATCTAGATTACCATGTAGAAACGCAGTCTTGACATCAAGCTGCTCTAACTCCATATCCAGATTTACCACCATAGACAGTAAGATGCGAATTGACACATGTTTCACCACTGGTGAAAAGATTTCATTGTAGTCAACCCCTTCAACCTGAGTAAAACCTTTAGCTACAAGCCTTGCTTTAAACCTCTGAGGTTCTACTCCAGGAATGCCTTCTTTCAGCTTGAAAATCTATTTACACCCAACTGTCTTCTTGTTAGGTGGCCTATCCACAAGAATCCAAGTCCCATTCTTCATTAAAGATCTCATTTCCTCTTCCATACCTTCACACCATTTCTGCCAGTTTCTGTTTCTTCTTGCCTCAGCAACTGTTTTCGGCTCATCCAAATCAATCTGTGAAGCATAGAACAAAGCATATGCAACTACATACTCACCACTATCATACTTAGCTGGTGGTTTTCTATTCCTCACTGGCTTATCCCTTGCAATGACGTGTTCCTCTAGAACTGACTCATTCTTATTTGATTCTTCTTCATATTCTGAAGACTCTACCTCTTTCTGACCACTGTCTTCCTCTGAGCTATCTGACTCTTCCTCAGTAGCTCCACCTTGAGTTGAACCCTCTGGACTAGCTTCTAACCTTACTGAATCATCAACTATAGTAGGACCCTGAATCAATATTGGACTGAAGGAAACTCTCTTAACCTTCTTATCCTTAGAACTCTTCTGAACTTCCTTAGCTGTCTCAACCTCATTGTAGATTGTCTCCTCATCAAATATCACATTTCGACTAACAGTAGACTTTCCTTCATCAGGAAGCCATACCCTATAGCCTTTAGTGCCCTGAGGATATCCCATGAAGATTCCTTTAACTGCTCTAGGACTCATCTTATCCTGAGTAGTATGCACATAGGCAACACAGCCGAATCTCCTTAGATGATCATACTCCACCTTAGCCCCAATCCAAACTTCTTCTGGAATTTTAAACTTGTAACACCCATTTTTTTTTTAAAACAACACAAGCGGAATACTCAACACAAAACATTCAATAACAGTTTCATATACCAATTCCAACAATTCCAGAATTCCAATAACCATTCCATTATATTCTAAGAACCTAAACAACATTTCTATCACCACATAATCCATAACACATAACATCCTAATCATCCCATTCCTCTGCCATGATTCTGCGATCAAACATTCCTGTTACCTGCAATTCAAAGGGAAAAACAGAGTTGCGTGAGTATTATCATAAATACTCAGTGGAACGGTCATCCCGTCTACCAGATATATAATAGGAATTAGACTATCAATTACTATGCGATCAATCAACAATCAACAATATATCAGCATCAACATTACCAGTAGTATCCAATTACCAATACGCATCCGCAATAAACAGTTAACAGCAATTAACTTATCAAACAAGAACAATAACCAAAATTCCACATTCAAGCAACTGGTGTCGATCGACACTTCACCAGGGTGTCGATTGACACCTCATTCGCAACAAAAACCTCATGATCATAAAAAAAAGTGGTGTCGATCGACACTACCACTAGGTGTCGATCGACACCACTCGCAGAACCTGAACCAGGCCAAAATCCTCTCACGGCTCGAGTTCCGTTCTATCTCGCGGGATCATCACGATTCCAACACATAAATCACACTGAAATATCACAGGAAACAATCCAATTCATCACAATCAATCCAATTCATCACAAACAACCATTCAAATTCCCTAATAACCTAATTCCATATCACGATCACGCACTCACCTCGAATACGGATCGAATACGAAGAAACGACGAAGAATGACGAACACAGCGACGAATCAAACCGAGACAGCAACGAAACACGGCGAAACAACGAGGAAAAATGCTTGCTACTCGACCTCCCACGATCACACGACAGATTCCTACGAAGAACGACGAAGAACACGAATCGAAACTCTCGATTAAACCATGAATCTCTCCTGATTATGGAATTCTCTCCTTTTTCTCTACCTGCCACGGCCAAGGGCTCTGAGATCCCTTTTATATACGAGCCTTAGGGCTTCCCCGAAACCGCCCCCGCAAACCGAGCGATTAAAAGCAAACTGAAACCGACCAAAAACACTGGTGTCGATCGACACCCACCCCTAGTGTTGATCGACACCCCGACCAAAATCCCAAAAATTGGTTTCGGGATGCTACAATTCTCCTCCTCCAACAATGGATTCGTCCTCAAATCCCGACAAAACCGTCTACCAAGACTCATATCCGACCCCAACCGGTCCAATAGTGCTACCAAAACTCAAATCCGGCCAATCCATGCCATCAAAACTCAAAACCTGACCCTAACCGGTCAAAACTATCCGAGATCAAAACCCGATCTCTGAGGCTCCCGTTCCGTCTCATGTTTATACGCCCGTTTTCAAACATCTATTACCCTTAACTCATTCGACATCCCTCCCACTCGCAGGACGCATCCTTTGAGCTATCGATGTCACACCACTCTCACTTGCGGGATGCATCCCTTGAGTTATCGGAGTACCGCACCCATCTCACTCGCAGGACGCATCCTTTGAGCTATCAGTGCCCGCACCACTCTCACTCGCAGGACGCATTCTTTGAGCTATCGGTGCCTCGTGTCCCTTCCACTCTCAGGACGCATCCTTTGAGCTCCGGGTACACAGGGAAAGCCAAACAATCCCTCGAGAGAACGCATCCCCTTAAAACAAAATGAATGAGTTACTCGGGACCGCAGCCCCCAGAGTAATAAATTCTAAAACGTCTATAAACATATATCGACTAACTGCCTCTCGTGGTCAACTCGATACTCCAAACCCGGAATATCACCACCAAACATTTACAAGAAATAACCATCTTGTAAAAAACCGATGAATACGTAAGACTCCATCTTACAAAACTCCAAAACCCCCACACCACAACAACAAAAGGAACCACAACAAACTCTAACAGAAACGCGCAAGGCTCCTAGCCCAGAATACCCTAATGCAATGTTTCCAAATCCTGACTAGGTCTGTCCAATTGATCGTACAACAATCAAATAAGAACATGTACAACCAGCTGTAGACCCAGAGTTGGATCGATCGATTGTGCAACAATCAAACAAGAACATGCACAACCCAGACATTACAATCAAACAACAACTCAAGCTCTGGCTCTAACTAGGAAAAAATATTTCCTTTGGAGTAATCAACTTATACGTGAACAAGCATCCGAAACTAAGAATACCTTCCTTGATAACAACACGCAACACACAACCTATTCTAACAAAACAAAACTACTTATCCCGAACACACGGCCACACAACCGACTCCCAGAAGATCCAAACCACAACCTCGACGCACAGCACCAAACCAATACCTCGCATGCCCCGAATATCTGTTGTTCTTAACTCAGTCTATTCCTGACACTCATAGGACGCATCCTACAGCCCATCAGGAATACATACCATTCGCACTCTCGGGATGCATCCTTCAAGTCAATGGTATCCGGGAATCTCACATCCCAAAACAACACAGAGAAGGGCTCACCTCTCCTCACAACACATGAGTTATTCGGGACCGCAGCCCCTAGAACAATAAATACCGAGCACCGAATACCGAAACAAACTGCCCAACAAGGCCCAAAACCCCTCATGACGCCTCAACGCCCACAACCTTCAGCCGATACCCTGCCTGTCCCGCTCGAAGGAACCTGAACTGAATCGACTGCTTCAAACGACTCACGACTCGGATTCTTCTCCTGAATCCCATAATGCTCTATGCACTCCTGAACGCGTGACGATACGCAACTTCTGCTGATTCTCGATCCTGATAACTCTCTTTGATAACCCAGAAAAACTTTCGATAGACTGATACGCTCCTGGCTCGCTCCGCACCGAGTCCTCCTAACCCAGACTAAGTCTAACAGATTGACCGCACGACAATCAAACAAGAACACGTACGATCAATCGTAAACCCATGCTTGGATTTCTTACCGCGCCAAAACCAACCAGCCACGACTTCTTTGAAACATACCAAAATGCCATCCGAGACGACCCTTGAAACCTTTAGATACTCTCATCTGACTTCTCACAACCAACCGGCTCTCCACCAAACAGCACTGCTCGACTCTGCCTCCAGCTTTTGCTCCTGGTTCTTTCCAGAACCAAACACCATGAACTGCATGCTCCTCAAGATCCCTTGAATACTCCAAGATAACCACTGCATACGATAACAGACGCGTCCGGATAATCCTCGATCACGACGACGCCTCTGGTGCTTAACGCAAGCACACTAACACACAAAAACATAAACACAACCCGAAATGCCTAAAGCTTGTCTAGTCTCATCCAGAATTCACGATGCGACATTCTTAATCCATCCAGGTCTGCAGTCAATTGTACAACAATCAAACAAGAACATGTATAATCGCCCGTCATTCCAGACTATACCTAATCCAAACTAGGTCTGACAGTTGTCTGTACAACAATCAAACAAGAACATGTACAGCCACCCGTCAGTCCCGCTTTGGATTTCCCGAATGCTACATCTGTTTTCCGAACTCAACATAGACCCAGCCCTACCAGCGATACTCCGACTCACAACCTGAGCATTCCAAACCGTCTATCACAGACCAAACTCTTGGCTGCTCCAGCCAACACCACGAGATTCCCACTCGTTCTGCAGACCTCCAACACGGACCAAAATCCCGACCTGACACGGCTGATACAACACGAGATCCTCCCCGGACCTCAGAGGCTCCCTCTAATCCACACACGAAATATACCGATCGCACTCTCGGGATGCATCCCTCGAGCTAACGGTATCTGGGGAACTCACATCCCCGCAAGAGATCTCACATCCCTCGTTGCTTATTCCGGGAACACGCTTCCCAATAAGCACATAGGAGAACTCACATCTCCTCTTATTAGAGATGCCTCTTGTGGTATAATCTTGGTATTCCCAACCTCGAATAACCTCACTAATCCGACCAACCATGGTCCACACATAAAAACCAACACGAACCACACATCTCAAAACCATATGAAAATAAATAAGGAACACCCTCTTATAAATTTTCAAAAATGTAAATCGTTTCAACACCAACGAAATACAATAAAATCCAGAAATAACACCGAAGCTCAAACTCTAAAAACGAAAAACAAAACCGAAAGAAAACCAAAGCCAGCTCAATCCTCGAACTGCTCCTCCAGGCCCTCAACTGCTACAAGAGCCTCCACCAACTCTGCCCTCGAGGCATACCTGGAAGCCATGCCCGGCTTCTTCAGCTCGATCTGAAGTCCCGCCACGAACTTGCCCATCTGGGCTCTCTCCTCTTCCATGCCGCTACTCGCATAGACCACTAACCTGCTGAACTCAGCATCATACCCACGAACTGATCGACAGCCCTGAACCAAACTCTGGAACTGCAACTCTAACTGCACCACAACCTCTTGAGGAAAGTATCTGGCATTAAACTCGCTCAAGAAATCCCCCCAAGTCCACCATGTCTGCCTCCTCCTGGCCTGGCCTCCGGTCCACCAAAGGCGCGCATTGCCTTCCAAGAATTCCACCGCCAGGTCAACACAGAACTCGCCAGGACATCTGAGGATACGAAGTCTTCGCTTAACCCGTAACCTCCACTCATTGGCTTCCTCTGGCCTCCCACTACCCGAGAATGATAAGGGCCCCATGAGCACCATCTCGTTAGACCATGCAAGATACTGCTTCCTCCGGGTCCATACTGGATTTTGTACTGGCACCGTACCCGGTAAACGCTCCAAAATCAAGGCTAGCATCTTAGACACATGATCCTCCGGATCCTGAGCTCCGCCTGAAGCACCACCTGCACCTGGGCCTCTTGCCGCACCTGCAGCTCTAGCACTAACTCCCGCTCCAGCTGGACTATCTGACACGCTGACAGAGCCCTCTGACAACTCCTGATTCTCAGGTGAAACAACCACCTGATCCGAGGACTCACTCTGAGTCTCCCACTCGAACAACTTAGCCATGCGGCCCCGACCACGACCACGACCAAAACCATGACTCCGGCCCCCACTGCCACCAGCTCTGCCACCACGGCCTCTCGGAACTCTAGCCATCACACACTGCACTTATCACAAGTACACACTACGACACCAGAATTCAAAATCAGGAAAAAACACACAAACAAAAACTTACCGCGGAATCTCTTTAAAGGCTGAAGAGGATGATTCTAAGACTAAAATTGACTAAGCACACTAATCAATTAAAACACATAGTCTCAGACATCCAAATTCATTACTAGCCCTAGAACCGTAAGGGCTCTGATACCAAAATGAAACACCCATTTTTTTTTTAAACAACACAAGCGGAATACTCAACACAAAAAATTCAATAACAGTTCCATATACCAATTCCAACAATTCCAGAATTCCAATAACCATTCCATTATATTCTAACAACCTAAACAACATTTCTATCACCACATAATCCATAACACATAACATCCTAATCATCCCCTTCCTCTACCATGATTCCGCGATCAAACATTCCTGTTACCTGCAACTCAAAGGGAAAAACAGAGTTGTGTGAGTATTATCATAAATACTCAGTGGAGCGGTCATCCCGTCTACCAGATATATAATAGGAATTAGACTATCAATTACTATGCGATCAATCAACAATCAACAATATATCAGCATCAACATTACCAGTAGTATCCAATTACCAATACTCATCCGCAATAAACAGTTAACAGCAATTAACTTATCAAACAAGAACAATAACCAAAATTCCACATTCAAGCAACTGGTGTCGATCGATACTTCACCAGGGTGTCGATCAACACCTCATTCGCAACAAAAACCTCACGATCATAAAAAAAAGTGGTGTCGATCGACACTACCACTAGGTGTCGATCGAGACCTCTCACAGAACCTGAACCGGGCCAAAATCCTCTCACGGCTCGAGTTCCGTTCTATCTCGCGAGATCATCACGATTCCAAAACATAAATCACACCGAAATATCACAGGAAACAATCCAATTCATCACAATCAATCCAATTCATCACAAACAACCATTCAAATTCCCTAATAACCTAATTCCATATCACGATCACGCACTCACCTCGAATACGGATCGAATACAAAGAAACGACGAAGAACGACGAACACAGCGACGAATCAAACCGAGACAGCGATGAAACACGGCAAAACAACGAGGAAACGCTTGCTACTCGACCTCCCACAATCACACGAGAGATTCCTATGAAGAACGACGAAGAACATGAATCGAAACTCTCGATTAAACCCTGAATCTCTCCTGATTATGGAATTCTCTCCTATTTCTCTATCTGCCACGGCCAAGGGCTCTGAGATCCCTTTTATGTATCCTTAGGAGTAAGATTAATCAAATACACTGTAGTATTAGCTGCTTCAGCCCAAAACTTCTTTTCCAGCTTAGATTCAGCCAACATGCACCTTATCTTGTCAGCTATTGTTTTGTTCATCTTCTCAGCAACACCATTTTGCTGAGGGGTGTAGGTGCAAGTTCTGTGACGCTTGACTCCAGACTTCTTACACAGATTATCCATTTGAATGTTACAGAACTCAAGTCCATTATCTGTCCTCAAACACTTCAGCTTTCTACCAGTCTGATTCTCAACCATAGCTTTCCATTCAGAGAAATGTTCAAACACTTCATCCTTTCCTCTCAGGAATCTTATCCAAACCTTCTTGGAGAAATCATCAATGAATGTCAGAAAATACTTAAAACCAGACATGTTTTCTGAGTTGTTCACAGAACCCCAAAGATCAGTGTGAACATAATCCAGCTTTCCTTCAGTAACATGCTTAGCTTTGGGAAAACTCTGCTTGTGTGACTTTCCAAGAACACATGTTTCACAAAAATCCAGAGTATGAACTTCTTTCTTACTCAGATATCCTTCCTTAACCAGCACATTCATGTTCTTCAAGCTCATAAGGTCAAGTCTGGAATGCCATATGTTTGTCAAATTAACCTCAGCTTTAGCCACAGTTGCTTCACCAAAAACAACCATTCCTTGTAGATAGTATAGTGATATATCATGGTTTTTGCCCAGTTTTATACCATGATATATGTCCGTTTTATCGAGTCTTTTGGTGTTTTGGAGTCTTTTGTGTTTTATATTAGGTACAAGGACGTTTGGAGCTTAAAAGATGTTTACTGGGAGTTTTGGAGCATTCGCGGAGTGAAGTGGTAAAATGCAAATTCGGAATCAAGATTTTAAAGCTATGTCGATCGACATGACTATGTGTGTCGATCGACACGATAGCTTCTGGAGCAAAAGGATTCGATTTGAAGATTCGTGTCGATCGACACGATAGCTTCTGGAGCAAAAGGATTCGATTTGAAGATTCGTGTCGATCGACACGATATATTGTGTCGCTCGACATGCTGTTCGACCAAGCTCAGTTTTTCATCATAAAAGTCCGTTCGAAGCCCAAAGTTTCGAGATGTTTACTTTTAAGTTTCTGACCGACTTTGTACCCTTATTTATACGTTTTTACAGCCATTCTTAGGCTTCATGCTTTGTTTTATTGAATTGCTTAGACTTATCTTTAATAAAATCATGTTTTCTTCTATGATTATGTCTGAGTAATTCTCCCGTTAGGTTTAGGGTTTTTGAAAGTGTTTGATGAGTTGCTGATCTGATTCTTGACTAGCTACCTTGAATCTGATCTAGAGTTTATTAATAGAAATGACAGTTTGATTGATAATCCTGAACTAGTTTTTGATGAGCAAAATACATATTCGCAAAGAGATTTGGCTTAGGATTTTGTGAACAATTGTGCCTGAATTTATTGCTTGTTTGAATCAACCTGATTTCGTAACGATAGTTGGTTTTCTAGGATTTAGACATAGAAATTATTCGCATCGAGAGCTGGTTTGTTTACTTTCGTGTGCATGTTCATGAATTGTTCTTAATATTCCTAATAACTGATTTATCTGCAATTCTGATTCACTGTACAATTCCCTGTGCCTAGCTTTTTCTCTTATTGATTTACAACTCGTTTTTATTGCTTTGATTTACTGCATTCATCTCATCTCGCCTAGCTTAATCTGAATTTGAAATCTATTGTGTTTTCCTGACTTTCTGTGGATCGATAACCCTAAGTGTTGCAACTGATCTCTTAATTTGAGAGAGTTTAGGTCTAGGGATAATTTGACCGTATTAAATTTTGGCGCCGTTGTCGGGGAGTCAATTAGCCATTAGATTTTATTATTAGGATTTTGTCTAGGTCTTTTTATTTCTTGTTTTTGTTTTTTTGTTTTTGTTTTTCTCTCTTTGTTTTGCGTTTCAGGTACATGCGAAACCGCAATACCAGGAGCAGCAAAGACAAAGAACTTTTGGAACTGGAACTTGAGGATCTAGCTCGCTTAGAACGCACCAACAGAAAAGCGACGAAAGAAGCTAAGAAGATGGTTGCGCCAGTGATGATCTTTCAGAGAGAAGATGGTTTCTACGATAGAGAAGGAAACCGTTACAATGAGGATGGACAGAGGCTAGATGAGGCTGGGAACGTTATGGTTGATGTGGTTAAAGAACAACGAGCTCGTGAGGAAGAAGAAATAAGAATGGCTTGTGAGGAGGAAGATCGTGTCGAGCGACAGAGGCTTGCCGCCGATCGACACGAAGAGGATTTACAGATCGAGCGACAAGCAGGTATCGTTCGACACCACAACAGCGTCGCTCGACACGACAGAGATCTTATTGTCGATCGACACCAGGAGGGTGTCGATCGACACGCTGTCCAGAATCGAACGCTGGCTGATTTCAACCGACCAGAGCAGTTTTATGCTAATCGAGCTGTGATTCGACCTCCTGCCTTCCAGCGCAATGACTTCGAGCTCAAGCCTGCGTACTTCTCCTTAGTTGCTCAAGACCCATTCTGCGGTCTACCTCATGAGAACCCCATGGATCATATAGAACGATTCGAAGATTTAAGGGCTATCAGAGGAACTGCCCACACCATGGTTTTAACGAGGTCCAGCTGCTTAATATCTTCTACAGAGGGATTGCACTGCAATACTCTGTGTCACTAGATGCTGCGAGGAAAGGGAATTTCAACACGAATTTTCCAGGGACTGCCACCCAGCTCATTGAGAACGTTGCTAACAGCACTAGTACGAAGAATTTGGATTTCGAGAGGAGCAAGTCAGGACAGAGCATCAGTGGGAATCAGCTTGTTGAGGTAACTAAGAAGCTGGATACTATGACTAGTCTTCTAGCTGGGAAGAAGTCAGTCCACTTTGCGCAAGATATTGAGACTACAGAAAAGGATGTGAGCTACCTCAACCAGAGCGGGTTTCAGAAGTACGGTGGATCCTCTTATCAGAAGCCTTACACACGAGACTATGGATCATCTTCTTATCAGAAGCCTCCTCCTCCGTCTGAGAACAGTAGATTGGAATCTATGATAGAACGGCTTCTAGAGGGACAGCAGAAGTTGGTTGTGGATTGGAATGGGAAGTTTGATTCACTCTACACGGACTTGAACGGAAAGATTGAAGCTTTGAGTACTCATGTCAAGAAGCTGGATGTTCAGGTAGCTCAAACTACTAAATCAGTAAGGAGAAAATAGGGTTATCTTCCTCCGAATACGGACATGAATCCCAAGAAAGCCTGCAATGTCGTTCTAACAGCAGAGGAGGACTATTTCGACGAATTTGATGCAATTTTTGGAGCAGCAGAGCCTGTGTCGATCGACACGCATGACACGTGAAGAATCAGCCGTATCTGAGATTGAAGCATTGTTGTCGAGCGACAGGGACAGTTGCATCGCTCGACACGAAGAAATCAGCTGCGTTAATCGGCAGGCACACCACGTCGCTCGACACGACGATCTGGCCGACACTGATTCTCCAAAACCGGCTCTAATCGTTGAGGAATCCATCCACAAGCCCAAGCTGCCCTCTCCCAGAGCTACGAAGTCCAAACACGAGGTTGAGGAAGCAATTTGCAAGCAGATGATCGAGAAGATAATGGTTGAGATGCCTCTTGTAGATGCGATCAAGCTTTCTCTTGCGATTCGACGTTATGTCAAGCAAATGGTTGCGAATGGAATTAGTCCTGAGGAAGGTGCGCTGCTGACCAGAGATCTTCAAGCAGTACTCTTGAGCACAGTTCCAATCTCCAAGAAGAAGAAAAAGGAGATAGTGGTTTCTGCTGAGGTTAGCGTGATGATACAGAGCAAGATTCCAGTGAAACTCCTTGATCCAGGAAGCTTTTGCTCGACTGTTCTATCTCTGATGAAAGCTTCTCTCACTCTCTCTGCGATACGGGTTCTGGAATCAACCTTATGCCTCTCTCTGTTGCTGCAAGACTAAGAATGACGGACTTCAAGAAGACAAGGATGTCTCTAATCCTAGCTGATCGTTCAAAACGTTTCCCGAAATGAGTTCTTGAGGATGTGCCAATCAGAGTTCAGGAGTGCGTAATTCCAACAGACTTTGTCGTTTTGGAATACGATGAAGAACCTCAGGATCCTATTCTACTGGGAAGATCGTTTTTGGCTACTGCTGGAGCGCATATTGACTGCAGAAAATGGACGATCAAGCTTGACCTTGGTGATATTTTCATCGAATTTGATATGGACAAGACAAGGAGAAGATCCACTATTGATGGGCAAGCTTTTTCCGTGGATACTTCAGAGGAAGAAGAGCAGATCCCCAAGCCTTTTAAGGACATCCCTACCGCTATCAACTTTGTCAGTTCAGAGCCATCTTCTGTGAATCCTCAAATGGGGCCAAGGTATGAGTCTCTTGCACTTAATTCTTCACCTCCTGTCGTCAATTCAAATTTAAACTGTGAAAAGCCTGTTATGCGCTTACGCAAGCATCGAGTTTCTCTAGAGCTTAGTTTTTCTGATGAATTTGCAGGAAAGAGAAAAGAGGAGGTTAAGCCTAAAAAGACTTCAAAGCCTTTCGCGAGAATGAGGATCATTGTTCCCCAAGAGCTTAAAGATCAAGGAGAAGCAATTGTTCAGGAGATGATGGCCAGAACGAAGAAACTTTTCCCTGAGATTGCTTCTGATAAGTCTGGGGGAGATGCAAAGAAGGTTCGAATGAAGCAAGCTGCGAGTTCCATCCAGGATAAAGGAAGTTTAATACTTCCTAAAGATCAACCATAATAAGAAGTTCCAAAACGGTCAAGCTAAAGACTGAAAACAAGCGCTTAGTGGGAGGCAACCCACTTGTGAGTTCTATATTTACGTTTTGTTTTATGTTTCTTTTTCAATTTTACGTTTTGGTTTTGTGTTTGTGTCGATTTTTAGGAAAATAAACGTTCGAATACAAGTAAGAATGGTCTTCAGCATTTTGTGTCGAGCGACGAGCATGTTTCTGTCGATCGACACGAAGAAAATCTACCAGTCATAATCGGGACAGAACCATGAGTGTCGATCGATAGTAAGGTCGTGTCGATCGACACGACCCCCAGGTTTCTCGAATTCTCACTTAATTTTTCATTCGTTTCGATTCCTGTTTATCTTGTTTTGCCAATCTTGGGCTGAATAACACTGGGGACAGTGTCGTTTAAGTTTGGGGGAGACAGTCGCTGACTTTTATGTTTTCTTTTGGATTTTTGAGTCATTTTAAAAAAAAATTAGAGTCAAAACCTCCTTTAGACTTGCTTTGAACAACACTCAAGGACCATTTCCAATGCAAGTTGGCTGGTTTTACTGAGGTGGGTAACTGGAAGTGGATCAGTTTAACGGAGCGAGTTTAGATTTCTGGAGAACTCCAGAAAGGATGTCAAAGACCTCGACCCTAATGAATCTATAATCTCTTGTCAAGGGCGTTGGTAATCGCAAGACTTGATTCAGCTTCCAAACAGTTGAAAGCGAGGATGGACCGCTCTTGAAACTTCTTCCCGAATGACGAGTACAACTGTCCTAGATCGAAAAAAAGAAAAAGCCTCATGACCCTGTCTCCACAAGAACACCAGTAATGAGAGCTAATCTAGTGATCATAGAGATGCCAAGGAAATAAAAAAGTCTACAAAAAAGTGCAAGCATGCCAGAATAAAACGCAGAGAAACAACAAATGGTAAAGGACCCTCTGCTGAGGTAGCCGCCATCACAATGGCAAAGGCATTGCATCTCTATGAAGATCCTTAATTGGATACAGTTTCAGAGGGAAGAGAGAGGGTGAAACGCAGGAAAGTGTTCGAGGAGGTGAAAGAATCTAGAAGGTCCAGCGATCGATATTCTCTCGATCAGACCGCACTTAATTAAGCTAAAGGGGTTTGCAAAGGAAAGTCTGAGTTTCTCTAAGGAGTTTGGATTCAATCTGAAGGACTTCTAAGCTTTTAGGGAAACATCGAAGTATCACCGGATGGCTTTGCAAAGGTATGTGGTTCCTAAAGGAGTGGTTATATCTGTTTTGCTTAGGGACAGGCAAAAAGCTAAGTCTGGGGGAGTTGATATATCATGGTTTTTGCCCAGTTTTATACCATGATATATGTTCGTTTTATCGAGTCTTTTGGTGTTTTGGAGTCTTTTGTGTTTTATATTAGGTACAAGGACATTTGGAGCTTAAAAGATGTTTACTGGGAGTTTTGGAGCATTCGCGGAGTGAAGTGGCAAAATGCAAATTCGGAATCAAGATTTTAAAGCTATGTCGATCGACATGACTATGTGTGTCGATCGACACGATAGCTTCTGGAGCAAAAGGATTCGATTTGAAGATTCGTGTCGATGACACGATATATTGTGTCGCTCGACACGCTGTTCGACCAAGCTGAATTTTTCATCAGAAAAGTCCGTTCAAAGCTCGAAGTTTCCAGATGTTTACTTTTAAGTTTCTGACCGACTTTGTACCCTTATTTATACGTTTTTACAGCCATTGTAAGGCTTCATGCTTTGTTTTATTGAATTGCTTAGACTTATCTTTAATAAAATCATGTTTTCTTCTATGATTATGTCTGAGTAATTCTCCCGTTAGGTTTAGGGTTTTTGAAAGTGTTTGATGAGTTGCTGATCTGATCTGTTTATTAGGATAAAATCATTAGAAGTTCTTCATCTTAACTTGTTCTTACTGCTGATTCTTGACTAGCTACCTTGAATCTGATCTAGAGTTTATTAATAGAAACGACAGTTTGATTGATAATCCTGAACTAGTTTTTGATGAGCAAAATACTTATTGGTAAAGAGATTTGGCTTAGGATTTTGTGAACAATTGTGCCTGAATTTATTGCTTGTTTGAATCAACCTGATTTCGCAACGACAGTTGGTTTTCTAGGATTTAGACATAGAAATTATTCGCAGCGAGAGCTGGTTTGTTTACTTTCGTGTGCATGTTCATGAACTGTTCTTAATATTCCTAATAACTGATTTTATCTGCAATTCTGATTGACTGTAGAATTCCCTGTGCCTAGCTTTTTCTCTTATTGATTTACAACTCGTTTTTATTGCTTTGATTTACTGCATTCATCTCATCTCGCCTAGTTTAATCTGAATTTGAAATCTATTGTGTTTTCCTGACTTCCTGTGGATCGATAACCCTAAGTGCTGCAACTGATCTCTTAATTTGAGAGAGTTTAGGTCTAGGGATAATTTGACCGTATCATATAGGCCATTTTTCCATTTTCCTTCAAACACTTTAGGACCCTGGCTTTTATCAGTCATTTTCTTATACCAGTTTAGTACAAAGTCTTCTCCTTCATACCGTAATCCATTGTGTTCTAGCTGACCATAGGAAATCAGATTCCTTCCCATGGTAGGCATATATCTGACCTCGGTTAGAATAACCTCAGAATTGTTTGGATTAACAATCCTGATATTGCCTATTCCTCTAACCTTGCTCATAGTGTTTTTTCCCATGAGAACATTTGCACCATCCACTTCTTTGAAATCAAACAAGGAGCTTCTGTCATGAGTGATGTGAAATGTACAGCCTGAGTCAAACACCCATTCATTCTTAGAATACTCAGTGCTAGCAGTGAGGATCATTGGAAGATCCTTTTCCTTAGAGACAGTAGCCACTGCTACATTAGCTGCTCCATTTGGCTTAGAGGATTTAAAATCAGGACAATCTCTCCTAAAGTGTCCTTCTTTGTTACAGTGCCAGCATTCTTTGCCTTTAGCAGACCCTTTTGGCCTAGACTTAGATCTCTTATCTCTACTCTTAGACCTCCCTTTACCATTTCCAAAACTTCTCTTTTCAGTTCTGCCTCTACCAACAAACAACCCTTCAGCCTGTATCTTAGACTTATTCAGTAAACCAGCTTCTCTGAGATCGGTCTCTTTAGAATAAGCTGATTCAGTTACCTCAGCTAAGGTCAGGGTTTCTTTGCCATTTCCATACTTCAAAGTATGAACAAGTGACTCATACTGTTTAGGCAGACTGGACAACACTTGTATAGCCTGATCCTCATCACTGATGTTGATATTAAGACTAGCCAGATCATCAACTAACCGTAAGAACCCATCCATGTTCTCTTCAATGGACTTAGACTCATCCATTTTATAACTAGCAAACCTTTGCTTAAGATAGATTCTATTCGGCAAAGACTTAGTCTGATAATCCCTCTCAAGAGCTTGCCACACACCAAGAGCAGTCTTCTCTTTCATTACTTTTCTGAGCACCATGTTCCCAAGACATGAGCAGATGAGATTCTTAGCTCTAAGATCTCTATCTTTCTTCTGCTCATCAGTATAACCAGCAGAAGTAAGAGGTCTTCTTGGTGTTGTAATTTCTTCCCCAGCAGCACTTGGGGTTCCACCTGGATTTGCAAGACCTGACTCCTCTTCTCTCCTTTTAGGTGAAGGAACAAAGATACCTCCTCCACTAGGAGGAGCCGTAGAACCAATCCTTTCTTCACCAGTGATAATCTTGTGCAGACCTTGCAGCTCAAGCTGCATCAACATCTTGAACTTCCACATACCAAAGTCTCATTTACCATCAAACCTTTCCATATCAAACTTTACTACCACTGGCTCCATCTTTAATCCTCAAGAAGTACATGTACCTGCAAAACAACCCAAGAACCTAAACTATGACGAACACAGCTTCTTTCCCAGCTGATCAACCAAGCAACCTGACTGAATCCCCTTCAATCCCTCTTGCTTCTTGAACACAGCTCTGATACCACTTGTAAGGAATTCGATTCCAAATTACTGATTCTTTAGCAATTCTATTAGGTTCTTTATGAGTTGATTTTTGCTGAAAGTAAAGAACACAAGCAGTCGAGCTTCGGGGCTTAGTGCCGACCCCTAACTCGCCGGTGACCGAATCACCGGAAAACACTTTATCACGGCGTTAACTAGCCAACTAGTGTTACAGATACAATTGATTTCACAAGCACTACTAATTGTATCTATTACTTCTCTTGTGCAGCTTTTACAGGGATCTCCAAGCTCGGATTTCACGAGAGGATTCTTCACCGGAAGGCCAGAACCGGGAGATTTCGGCTCAACCCGCCGTCGCAGAGCAAGACCTAGCTCACGTCGCAGAAGAAACTGATCGGAGACGAAGCCACAAGATTCCGATTCACCGGAACTCTATTCTCTCAGACTTCTCGAACTCTTTCTCTGAATTCTCTCTGTAACAACTCTGTTCTCTGTTTCCTGTAACAAACTCTCCGATCCAGAGAGGAAGACGACGTTGACTTCTCTTATAAGAAACTTTGACTGGCTTCAACAATTTCGTAGTGGGCTTTTAACCGCAGCCCATCACACCAAATAAGCCCATCAACTTAAAAAGACAACTCCACATCCTCGTTTCCAACAACAACAAAAGCAATGAAATAGTTCCCAACAATTTCCCCAAAATAACCATTCAACGAAGCTTTCTCCAAACACTAGGAGACGAAACAAAGATACAGCCAATTTCAAACTCTCTATAGCGAAATGCAATTAAAAAAAAAAGAGAAGAGTAAAACTAAAATTAAAATGCTGACGTGGTAAATAAAGCTGACGTGTCTTTCTCTTTTTTCACCTGTTATAAATATACGATACAAAATCCAATTAACAAGTTTAACCGCTTCATCACTCACTTTCTTCATCATCTCACGAACCTCGGCTCTACGACTCTCGGCTCAAACCTCTCGCTCGGTCAGCCCAGTTCTACTTCTCTAGGATCAGGCCTCCCTCTCAGTCAGCTCGGCTCAACCTCTCTAAGATCAGGCCTCTTTCTCGGTCTGCCCGGTTCTACGCCTCTAGGCTCAAACCTCTTACTCGGCCAGCTCGGTTCTACGACTCTCGGCTCAAACCTCTCGCTCGGTCAGCCCGGTTCTACTTCTCAAGGATCAGGCCTCCCCCTCGGTCAGCTCTGCTCTACCTCTCTAGGGTCAGGCATGATCTCCCTCGATCAGCTCGGCTCTACCTCTCTAGGGTCAGGCCTAATCTCCCTCGGTCAGCTCGGCTCAACCTCTCTAGGATCAGGCCTCCCCCTCGGCCAGCTCGGCTCTACGCCTCCAGTGCCTCCGTCTCAAACCGCGGCCGCCTCCACATCTGCGACAAGGTCACAGGTTTGTATCTACTGTTCTTGCTTTGTTTTTTCATTTTCGGAACTAGTGATTATTTGGAGTTATAAGATAAAACTCAAATAGTAGTATTTGACTTGAGCACTTATTTGTCTTCACTTTGTTAACATAGAGAAGAGCAACAAAAGCCATTAATTTTCCATTCACCAAAATAATCATCGGTGATTGGACCCAAGAAACGGCCAGCTCCGGGGATCTTGTAGCAAAATGCTTTTTTGGAAAGAGGCAAATTGTGTGGGAGTTGCTCGTTGAGGTGCAAAAAGAAGTTAAAACCATGAAATTAAAGAAAAAGATGGAGATGAAATGAGATTCTATTTTATCACTCAAAGCATCTGAAGGAATATTGCAAGTTGAGGTAATATAAAATTACTTGTAACACATAATTCATTCTTGAATCTCATGACAATTGTGCAGTACCGGTCCAATCATTTTAGATGTCTTATACATATATTTAGAAAAGTACCATTTTTGTACATTTTCTTATACCGTAAAAATAGTAATCTAAATAAAAAAAACACATTAAAACTTCATTAAATCGTTTAAAATTCCAAATAGTTAGTAAGAAATAAAAGAAAAACAGCAAAATAGAATTTATTTATGAAATATTGTTTTTCTTGTATTTTTGCATGCTTACGTTGTCAAGTTTTTCAACCATCTATGTGCAATTGATGGTAAATCTAACTCATTCAATCTCTCTTGTTACATGGTTGATTGCAAATAATTTTGTTATCAGTTTCAACTTCGAATTTTAGCTAATTGATAAAGTAGACTAACCGTTAAGGGAGATTGGAAACTGGCATCGGAGTCTCTCTCGGCCTCCATTGTGAGCTCTTCCCTTAAAACCCTTTTAATAAATCAAACTATTCTTTAAAGTTTAAACTATGGGTTGTTTCATGTTTGTTTCATTGAGTAACTTAAACGATTCAGTAATATGTAAAGCAAAAAAAAAAAAAAAAATCACAACAGTAATAATTCGTCCTTATCCTGCTCTTCTTTTTTTTTATTATTCCAATCTTTATGCCACTCTAGTTTGCAAAATAAATTAAATTAATAAAATCACTTACGAAAATAGAGTTGACCAACTTAATAGGGGAAATATTTTGATATACGGACCACTCATCTAAGATTTCAAAGAATTTAAGTGTTAAATTGTGATGACTTGTTGCTCAAATGACAAATGTGATGGTAGATTGCAAAGTTTCAAAATTTGGATCAAAACCTTGAGAACATAAAAACACAGGTCAAATGAGATACTCACAGTTGTTTCGAAGAGCCAAATAAGGTATCTAGTAGAACAGATTGCTAAAATCCTCTTGTGCACCCATACACAGCCCTGAGTTCGAGTCCCTATAGTTCTTTTTTTAACTGTTTCATGTAGTTGTGCACCCAATTGGAAAATTATCTAGATCCGTCCTGATTGTAAGTAAATCCTCATTTAAGTAAATATTTTAAGGTTTCAAACACAAGTTTTCTATGCTTAAATTCATGGTCAGTTTGATTTGATATTTAAATTCGACATAATAATTTCATATGATTACGAGAAAAAAATCCAATAATTTTTTTTTTAAGAAATAAAATTCATAGAGAGAAACTGTGTATCACATTGATTTTAATATAATAAGACTATAAATGGAAAAAAATGAATATACTCTTTTTTTTAAATGAATATTAAATTATATTCAAATCCAAAAAAAATATATTGTTTAAAAAAATTTCGAAAAAGGTAAAAAGAAACATTATTACCGACTTCCAAACCATGTTCTTAGACTCTCGTCGTAGTCATGGTCGCATATGGCTCTTATAGAACTTAATTGTCGACGAACTTGATGACGATAGTCGAGGATTTTGGAGGCTCACCGTGTCGACGACAATTTCTCTCTTGTCAAATTCGATACAACGTCAATTGGAAGAGATAACATAGCATAAACAATTTAAGTTTGTTGATGGTCGAATTTCTTAAAAGTTGAATCAGGTGAACCCAATCCGTTTTATAGTAGTTGCTTAAAGAGATTGTATAAATTTTTTAAAACCCAAGCATCAAGTATTAAAATATGATGTTATTTACATCAAGTATTCGTAAAATCATGCATGCTTACTTGAAAGTTGAAATTAAAAAAAAAAAAAAAAAAAAGAGGTGTATTCAAAACTCAACACAAAATCAACAAAAATAACAAACTAAAACAAACTGTGGAGCTGACGAGGAATAAAGGAGGCTGACGTGGACTTTCTTGTTAAAAATCTTTCCTCTTCAAATCCAAGAACTTGATATCTTCTTCGTCTCTGCTCCAAGAATCAAGAACCGAAGTCGTCTTCTCTCTCTCATAATTTTACACTTTCTCTCATCTCTCTTCTCTAATGTAAGTTCTTCCATCGTCATTGGAGACGAATCTCTCTAGCTCTCCTTTACTTCATCGTCATCTTCAACATTGTCTTTTTTTTTCTCTTTCTTGGCAAATAGTTGATAATATTCGAAGATGAGTTCTGGAAACGAACCTCAAGGTCCCAACAATGGCGGATCTAACGAAATCTGAGTGCAACAAGTTAACACACAAGAGGTTTATACTTAACTTTGCTTTCTTCGTGCTCTGTTCTCTCTGTTTCTACTTGCTCTGTTCTTATTTTCCAAATATTTATCCAGGTTCCAATTCCAGCTCTAAACTTGCGTCTAACCATTACTCCGGAATTGGAACAATTGATTGCAACCTCCTTGGCACAAGGACGAAACCGAGAGCTGCTGTTGTCTATTTTGCAACGTCGTGAAGTAACGATTCTCGAGGAGACACCAATCGGCGTTGCGATGGCTCTGGCTTATACATTAAGCGGTGGCGTACCGGGATACATAGAGGCAACCGTTGTCGAAGAAGGAGAAGGCATAGGTGAATTTCTGTTTGAGGAAATGGATCAGGTTGGAAATACGATGAAACATAGCGCAGTGATCGCTTACATGGTCGCTGGAAACATAATGCGCCTGAAAGAACCCGAGAATCGCTTCTTTAGGAATTCCAAGCTTCGTTTACAATTTCTTAGACGACCCGTACCAAGAGATGGTTCAAGCGCAGGATGCACAATGATTACTTCGTTTCTCTCACTTGCCATGCAGAAACCTGTAAGGAAGAATCTTGCAATGACCGGAGCAATCAACCTAACCGGAGGAATTCTTAGAGTAGGCGGCGTAAGAATCACATATCAGTGAAATTTAGCTTTTTGAAGTTTATAATAATAATAATAATAATAATAATAATAATTCTATACACAAAATCTCTAACAGGTTAGAGAGAAGACTATAGCTGCTAAAAGGTGCCAAGTGAAGATGATGTTATTTCCAGAGGCTAACCTTAGAGACTTTGAGATGCTCGAAGACCACGTGAAAGAAGGGCTCGATGCTCGCTTCGTCCATAATTATTACCAGGTTTTCGGGCTAGCCTTTGGCTATGACCACTAACACAAGTTTGACAAAGTCTCTCCCTTGCTTGGGATCTTCATTTGTTGTTTTCATGAAATATCACTGGCTGATACTTTAGGCTTCTATGTTGTTGTTGCTTCTTTGTATCCGGAGCCAGGGGATTTTGTAATATTTTTCTACTTATTAGGGTGAAAACTGAAGTTTGAGTCTAAAAATCAAAACCCTAATCAGAATCAATTGTACATGCAGAGATATATAATTAGGATCAATGATAGTTTTGTGTAGCACTAAATTTTTAGCTTCTTTCCTTCTTTAGTTTCTTCGCCTTGGCCCTTCGGGTCACGTAAATCAGAAAGTGTTGTTACTTAATTTGGCAAAACCTAATTTTTTGGAAAACTATTCAGAAACATTGTTGTAAAAAACTTATCCAATTAGAATTTTTGTGTATGTTATAAAGTTTAAGAACCTAAAACAGAGTAATTATATATTACGTGATCCAATTAGATTTTGACATGTGCAATCTTATATAGATGTAAAATCTCTCTAGCTCTCCATTGATCGATACATAGATTAGGGTTTCATAATAATCTGTACACAAATTAGGGTTTTAGAAATCATTCATTCACACAAAAACAAAAATTGATATTTTTTTTTAGTTGATATTCAAAGATGAGTTCGTGAAAGAACCTGAAGGTCGCAACGATGGAGTATCTAACAAAATCGGAGTGAAAATAGATAACACAGAAGAGGCCTGTTTATACTTTATTCTGTCAAAATATTATAGAATATAATATATTGTATTGGGTTGTCTCATACAAGATCATAGGACATATATATATATATATATTGTTAACACTATATAATGAAAACTTTCCTAAACACAAATTGGAAATATGCTAATAATATAAGACTTCTTCCATTTAAGCTTCACGGGCTTCACTTCATAGACGGGCTTTGATGCCCACAATACTTGGTCTGCAAGCTACACGTCTTGCTTCCCAAGATATCTTCAATATATTATGTTTCTACTTTCTTTGTTTTGTTTATTCCCTGATCTTGATGAAATTTAGGGTTTAAGTTCTCGAGTGATTAGAAACTTCTCTATAGATTTGATTTTCATTTATGATTTATTCCCAATACTTTCCAGGTTCCATATCCAAATCTAAACTTGCGTCTAACCAAGACTCCGGAATTGATCAACTTGATTGCATCGGCCTTGGAAGAAGAACTAAACCAAGATGGCGAAAAGATTTACGAGCAAACACAAATCGGCGTTGCGATGGCTCTAGCTGGCGGCTTAACGACATGCATAGAAACAACCGTTGTAAGTAACGGACAAGGTAAAGGCAGCTTTCAGATAACGGGTACAGGTCGAGTTCGACTTGTAATGATACTAAGCGCAGAGATGGCTTACACGGTCGCTAAAAGAATAATGTTCGAGAAAGAACCTGAAAATCCTTTCTTTACGAATTCCAAGCTTTGCTTACATGTTCATGGAGGAGACACAACAATATATGATTTAAGCGCATGTTGTACTATTACCACTTTGTTCCTCTCACTTGCCATGAAGAAACCTTTGAGGAAGAATCTTGCAATGACCGGAGTAATCTCCTTAACCGGTGGAATTTTTCGAATTGCGGGCGTAAGATATACATATCAGTCTAATTCAACTGTTTTAGCTCTTTGAAGTTTATAATAATTATATACACAAAATCATCTCTAACAGGAATTTTTCGAATTGCGGGCGTAAGAAATACATATCAGTCTAATTCAACCTTTTTTAGCTTTTTGAAGTTTATAATAATTATATACACTAAATCATCTCTAACAGGTTAGAGAGAAGACTATAGCTGCTAAAAGGAGTCAAGTGAAGATGATAATATTTCCAGAGGCTAACCGTAGAGAATTTGAAGATCACGTGAAAGAAGCTCGCTTTGTCGATAATTATAACCAGGTTTTCAAGCTAGCCTTTGGCTATGCCAGCTAGAAGGAGCCTGAGACCATGTTTATTGCAGAGCTAGAAGGAGCCTGAGACCATGTTTATTGCAGATCCCTTGGGGTCTAATATGATTTTAAAATTATTAAAACACACACTCTCTTTTCCTTTTACTCAATTTTATACCTTCTCTTTTATCATTTTACTCAACTTTTATTAATTTTATATTTAAACACACTCTTTTACTTTTAAACACACTCTCCAAAAGATCCAATATTAGATCTCTCTTTTACTCAACTTTTATTAATTTTATATTTAAACACACTCTCTTTTTTCCTTTTACTTAAATTTTATATTTCAATATACCCCACAAAAACACTCTCTTTCTTCTTTTTACTCAAATTTTAATAATTTTATAAACATTTTAGACCGTATTGGGTCTCCAATAAACATGCCCCGAGAAGTCTCTCCTTTGGGCTATGTTCTATTGTTTTCATGATATATCACTGACCTATCACTGGTATTTAGGCTGATCATAGTCTAACTCATATACATTACATATTATTTCTTTCACTTAGCACAAGACGAAATGTAACCGGAGCCAGGGATTTTGTAATATTTTCTACTAAAATTGAAGTTCTTTGAGTCTGAGAAATCAAAAGCCTAAGCATGAAACATTTTATCTCTTGCAGGAGATTTTAAATTTAAAGATTTCTCTCTCAACTCTCTAACCTAATAGCCGCCGCTACAGTGATCCGATCTTCTTTTCTGGTGAGCGGTGGCTCTCACCGCTGCCGGAAAAGGATTCCCCATATGATGTTCTTCCTTGTTCAGCTCTTCGGTCTTGGTGATACTTCGAGTATCGGCGGAGATCTAAGTTCTCTCTTCGCCTCCTCCCTGGTCATATTGTCGTCGGTGATGCAGCGGTGGGTCGCACCGTCTCTCTCGGCCATCGACTCTGACGTCTCCTCTTTCTTGTGCTCAAGGACGGTGCAAAAAGGGTGGATCCAGATTCTTCGGCCGGAAAGTTTCGGTCCCGTCGATTGTATCCTTTCGCCGCCGGTGTATTGTGGCCCGTGCATGTTACAAGGCTCGTTAAACGCTCCTTCCTCCAATTCGAGCCTGAGGAGATCCATCCTCTTTCATCCTATGCTTTCATTAGCTTCACCGGTTGATGCATCCCGGCGAAAACATTGAAGATGAAGAGTCAAGTACGGCCGTTTATCAATACAGCAAACCTCCACCGTGGAAAATTGGAAATGGCAAATCAAGTGTGAAGTTGGGCTCTAACAAGCCGTCGGTCTCAGTCGTGGTGCTCCTGCTAGCCTTCGACGCTTTGAGACCGCTCCGATCTCCGGCGATGAGTAGCCTCCGAGCAAACCTCACCACTCAATTTCCTGCTCTGGGAATCTTCAACAGATGGGCCTGGCCCATAAAATTCTCTACAACTTCGAGCCCAATAAGAGTAAGGTTCAATTTCACATTCTTTTGGAACGTAATTGAGATGTTTTCTAGTGGTTTGGCTAGCATTAGGATTCCAATTTATAGGATGTTGATGGTATCACTGTGTTTTCCCAAGAGGAAAAGTTCTAGCCCAATGTCTCCCATGTCTTCAAGAATGGTAGTTCTTCCGAGCTTTGCTACGGGAGATTCGAATCTCTTTACCGATGGTGCTTTCCTTGTGGCTCTCTCGAGTTCATATGAAGCAATTGGAATCGTTTATACGACTTTCGATGGTAGGAGATCGAGTTTTAAATCACTATGGCAAGTGACCAACTCTAGACCTCACGGCTGTGCCGTGAGGATCGTCTCGACTCATTTGAGAGTTATCTTGAATTCGCTGTCCATCCATTGCGATGAAACCTCTATCCTTTATTATCTTGCTTTTAATTCCTGTTGTAAAACTATCAAGAGGATGATGATTTCCCTCTTTTGTATGATACTTGGTTGAGATGAATGGAAAAAAGAATATGTTGAACAAAAAAAAAAAAAAATCATGAAACATTTTTGCTGTTATGTTCTAATTAAATGTGCTTCATCAATAATGGTTCAATGCCTCTTGGAGTCATGTAAATCAGAAAGTGTTACTTCTGTTTAGACAAAACCCAAATTTATGGAAAAGTATTTTTTTGTTGACCATTGATTTACTGCTTACAAAAAGATGTCTTATCTACTTCTTTTCTTTTGATTGATACAACTCAAACAAAAACAAAATCCAACAATATTCGATGTTTGCGAAAATTAACAAGAGCAAACTCCATCGAAAAAAACATTGATGTCAAGCTGCATTCCTAATCGGTTTTGAGATAAAAAAATTGCAAAATACATGTGACAAATGAGGATCTTGTGACAAACATATATTGTGCCCTTATCGAATATTCTTCTGATTTCTGCTCTGTTTAACACCTATCCTCAAGCACATATTGTTCCTACGTTCTGATGTAATAATCTTATTCAAATGATCTAAGTGCAATATTATCAAACACATTGATTAGAGTGTCAGTGAAATTATAAGAAATCCAACATTGATTTAGAACATTGATTTAGAAGAGTTCAAGGCCAATATTCCTCTACTTATGATCTCCCTCTACAACATGCTGCATAATTAAGGCCAATATTCAGTATTGAGGCCAAGGAAAATACACTCCCGCAGTTCAAATCAACCACAATCAGATGTATCATAATAGAAAAGCCATGGAAAAAGTACCCGGCTTCCTGAATGGCTGACACCTTCCATCGAAATCCTCTCATTCTCCGAACATTTATTCCGAGAATTCTAGCCCCCAAGTTTTCTCCGCTTGGACGTTCTTGTTATCTTTGGAACTTGCATTGGCAGAATCAGCCATTGCACCACTTCCTCAAATTTCTCCAAACCATTTGGCTGATTACTCTCTGCCCCTTCACCATTCCTTGTCATCTCCTCCACAAATATTTTAAACGCACAGAAGAAACAAATGTTCTCTAATCCTCACAATCTAGACCTAGGGTTTCCAACTACAGAGAAAAACACCAAAATCCTTACAAATCCAAAGTATACAACCGTATCAATTTCTCGTTCATAAATTTTTAAAAGAAAAATTCCCTAACATACCAAACATTGAAGTTTTGTTTCCAAAAATATCACTA
Source organism: Draba incana (assembly GCA_963576765.1). Taxonomy (NCBI): domain Eukaryota; kingdom Viridiplantae; phylum Streptophyta; class Magnoliopsida; order Brassicales; family Brassicaceae; genus Draba; species Draba incana. The sequence goes on along the minus strand of OY755215.1, from coordinate 3,446,982 downwards.
ATTTTCAAAAGTTTCAAAAAAACTACCAATTTTCAAAAGTTCCAAAAATACCACAAACTCAAAAATTCATTTTCGAGAAATTTCAAGATATTCCACTTTTTACATGCCACTTTTCAAAAATACCACTATCACTTTTCCCAAATTTTTAAATCATTTATGTTTGGGTTAAATATGTTATATTATGGTTTAGTTTTATGAATTTAAGGTTTGTCAAGGATCAAAACATTTTTAAAAATTGAGAATTTTGAGATATAAGGTTTTTAAATGGATTTATAAGTGGCATGTTGGTAAGAAAATAATTCAACAGTGGCATATTTGAAAAGTGGCATGTCAAAAGTGGCATATTTGTACATGTATAACTATATAATAAACAATTAAATTCTAACCCAATTGTGCTTTTTCATCTATTGTACATTTTTGTTTTGAAAAATAAACTATTTCTATATCAATATTTCGTTACCCTTATATATATGTTTTTAAATTATAATAATTTTTTTGTGATTAAAAAATTGGGTAATTCTCATAGATACCACTTTTTTAAGTTTTTTATCCAACTATACCACCAATTTTTAAAAATTTCCTAGATACCACTTTTTTCAAATGTTCCAAAAATACCACAAAATTAAAATTTGTTTTAAATGGTCAAAACTAAACCCTAAAGCCTAAACCAACATCCTACCCCCTAAAATTATATCATAATTGTACAATAGTTAACCAAAACCCAAAAATTTAAATTTCTAGACCTTTTAAAAATCAATTTTTGTGTTTGTGGTATTTTTGAAAATTTTGATTTTGATTTTTTTGAAAATGTGGTATCTAAGAAACTTTTAAAAATTAATGGTACTTAAGGAACAAAAAATTTATTTGGTGGCATCCTAGGAAATTTCTCTAGAAAATATCGGTTACAAAAAAAAAAAATTATTTTAGTAATCGAAATGTGACAATAATAAGATCTTATTATATAAAAGAGAAGCTGGTCGACGAGAGCGTGACACCTAAGCAAAATTGTAATTTGCGAGATCATGACATGTGTTTAATATTGATTGAGATGATGACATGTGTTAAAACTTAAATTTAGTTAAGTAAAAATAAACTTAAAAATGAAAAATTAACAAAAAGAGTTTCCAAGTAATTATTCAAATAATTAAATGGAAATTTTCTAATAGTCTAAACTAATAAAAATAATAATATATGGGATGTAGAGAGGATATAATAAGATGTATAAATGTAATGTTTGATAATATAATTGGAAAATTTCTAATAGTCTAAATTAATATAAGTAATAATATATAGGATGTAGAGAGGATATAATAAAATGTATATATGGATGTTTGATAATATTTTTTATATGTTTTCTATGAAGTTACTAACATAAAATTTACTAATTTCTGATTTAATTCTAAAATATTTTAGTTGTTTTACGATTTATTATATAGTTAAAAAAAATATTGAGTATGATCTGAATTATGTTATATATATGATTATGAATTTACATTATATCAATTATCACATAAAAATTAAGTTTTAATTAAAACTTAAATATTTATTAATAATTTAATGCCTTATTCTAGTTAATAACTAAAATAGAGAGCAAACAAAATTTACAAACACTCGACCCCTTGTTTATCATTTATCCCCAACCCTAAAAATCTCGACGCCGGTTAAAACCTTACCGCCGGCGAATCCCAAAAGCTTCAACGGCGATTCTAAGAGACGTAGACGATTCCAGAAGAGCGACAATCGTGGTGAAGACATCATGGTACGATCTGAGCCATGTGTTCTGTTCGCTCAGACCTTTGTTCATCCTCAATTGGACGAATATGTCGACGAGGTTAGTCTATGAATTGCGCTTGTGTTTTGATCTGGGTTTCATGTAAAAATGCTTATTTTGTATATGCAATGGATCTAATAGTGATTCTTTGGTATAGGTGATATTTGCAGAGCCAGTAATCATCACTGCTTGCGAGTTTTTGGAGCAGAATGCATCTTCATCTTCCCAAGCTGTTTCTCTTGTGGGGTATGTGGCTGTGTACTTGTTTTCGGTTTTGTGTGAGTGACTTAGAATACGATGATTAGTGTCTTGAGGTTTGTGTTTAGTGTGGGTGATATCTATGGCTGTTTATTTCTGTTTTTTTTTTTATCAGGGCAACTTCACCGCCTTCGTTTGCATTGGAAGTGTTCGTTCGATGTGAAGGAGAATCAAAGTTTAAGCGACTTTGTAACCCTTTCCTTTACACTCCTTCAGCTCCCTATCCTTTGGAAGTGGAGGTAACTGCCACAATATTATGTATCTTCAGATTTGGTGTTTGTTGCATTTTGCTTCCTTGTTGGGTATGCTTAGTTTGGTAACAGCATCTGGGAATGGTTTTTATGTGCAATGTTTGAGCCAGGACCATTCTGGTCCTTAGAACTCAGATGCCATTGGCTTGAAATGTGACTTATAGGAATACACACTCCCCTAGAAATATATGTGTATGTGAAATCTGCTAGACTACTTATCTGTCTTCTGATAATAACGTGTATGAAAAAATAGAGGGAGTAAATTACGCGTAGCATTTGGGTTGGGAATGGAAGGAGTTTGGAGTAATTAATACCTTTTGGTTCTGCCATCTTGTGTGTCAATAGGCATACCTTTTATGCTATCAGAAAAGTGGTTGATCATTCCCATTTTGCAGGGTTCATTTTCTTGCATTATTTTGAGTAACACCCTGATCTTAGAGGGCTGTTTGTATGATTATTGCAGGCTGTGGTAACAAACCATCTGGTGGTTAGAGGTAGCTATCGGAGTTTGAGCTTGATCGTCTATGGGAACATCGTGAAAGATTTGGGGCAGTACAATATCATTCTTGAAGGTCGTTCTGTAACTGATATTGTCAGTTCCACTGAAGGTAATCTTGAAGACTTGCCATTGGTATTGCACTCAGTCAACAGAACAATAGAGGAATGTCTATCTTCTCTAGACATAGTATCTCTCCCGTTCCCTGCTTTAGATGTGTCTGTGGAAGTTAAACGATTGTTGCAGCTTCTGCTAAAAGTCTTTCCCCAGCTAGCTACTATTGATATAGTAAATAAATTTGTGGATACGGTAGTGTCTGGGGTTTCGTCTTATGTCACAGACAATGTAGATTTCTTTTTAAAGAATAAGAATTATCTAGCTGACAATTCTCTAGATTCTGGGATATTCCATGATATAATTGACAAGGTTAAGAAAGACATTCTTGATCTCAATGAAATTCAAGAATCAGATTTGCCACTTGGATCATCAGAGACTGATTTGGCCACCTCCCAACAGTTAGTTGAATTGTTGAGACCATATATTCAGTTTGAAAACGATTCCTTGTCTACTGTCCTTCCACAGCTGTCAAAGGTATTACAATTTTCTTTAGCTCTTTCACATGCTGGTGATATGAATCTCTGATATTCATAGATGATTGGTGGTTATTTTCTTATTTCAGGGAAAAGCCACTCTTCTAGGTTTAAGTTTGGCCTTTTTATTATGCTCTGGCAGAGAAGGCTGCCTCAGCTTTGTCAATTCTGGGGGAATGGATCAACTTTTATATCTGTTTAGTCATGATGTCCAGAATTCTACCACCATCACTTTGCTGTTGCTTGGAGTTATTGAGCAGGCTACTCGCCATTCAGTTGGGTGTGAAGGATTTTTAGGTTGGTGGCTTCGTGAGGATGGAAGCATCCCGGCTAGGAAGAGTGAAGGCTACTGTCTTCTGTTGAAATTACTCATGCAGAAACCATGTCATGAAGTTGCTTCTCTTGCAATTTATATTCTTCGCCGCTTGAGAATTTACGAGGTTATATCAAAATATGAGGTACTCTTCTACGAAGATTTTTTTTGTTCCTTCGTGTTATCTTGTTAGGCCCCTAATGTTAATACAGCTGCTATTATTTCTTCTATCAGTCTGCTGTGTTGTCAGCACTGGAAGGTCTCTCCAATTCTGGGACTACAACTCATAATATGAACATGCTATTTGAGGCTAAGTCACAACTTCAAAAGCTCCAGGTTTGTTGCTAATTATAGTTTCATATGATATGGTTGTTTATGCAATCATGTAAACCAACCATTTAACAGTCACTGATATTACTGGTGACTAATACAGAAGCTGATGAAGTCACTTGGATCAGTTGAGGATCCCTCACCATCAGCCTACGCAGAAAGGAGTTTGGTCTCTGATAATTCTGAAGGGTGGTTGTCATACAAAGCTACTAGTAAACTAACTGCTTCATGGGCATGTCCCTTTTCCAACTCTGGAACTGATTCGCACATGTTGGCACTTCTAAAGGTATATCACTTGGTTAAAATAGTCTCTAACTTTTACCTTTTATCACTAATCTAATTGCTTCCAAAAAAAAAAAACACTAGTTTAATTGCTAAAACATTTGCTGAATATGCTGTGTGTCAGAATGGACTTATCTTTTCTGCTTTTTGTTATGTCAATATAGCCAATTTCTTTAGAGAGTATTGTAGTTGATAAACCTTACTTGAAGGATTTCATATGAACAGGAGCGTGGTTTTCTGCCTTTGTCAGCAGCACTTCTCTCAATGCCTGGATTGCATTCTAAAGTTGGGGACATTACGGATGTCTTTACTGATATCGCAATGTTTATTGGAAACATAATTCTTTCCCTTATGTTTTCTCGCACAGGTAGTCTTATTCAACTTTCCCATTAGAACACACTTGATCATTATGTGCATTAGAGTTGTAACACAGCCTGTTTTTTTTTTTGTTTTCCAGGATTGAGTTTTTTGCTACATCATTCCCAACTGACTGCTACAATAATACAATCTCTTAAGGGGTCTGTTGATCTGAACAAGGAGGAGTGTGTTCCTCTCCGCTATGCTTCAGTTTTGATATCCAAGGGTTTTACTTGCAGCTTAGTGGAAATTGGAATAAATCTTGAACTGCAATTGAGGGTGGTGGGTTCAATTTACCATAAAGGCACATGCTTTAGATACGTAGATTTATACTTGTATCCTTCTAGTTCTTACATACTTTATTCAGGTAAGTGCGGTAGATTGTTTGCTCAAGTCGACTCCACAAACAGAAGAATTTCTATGGATTTTATGGGAGCTGCGTGATGTTTCTAGGTGAGAAATGTTTTGCTGTCATGTCTCAGTGTGCCAAAATCTGCTTTTGTTTGTTCTTATCTTCTTTTGAAATAAACTGGAAGGCATTCTGCAAGTGCAGGTCTGATTGTGGGCGTGAAGCTTTACTGACGTTAGGTGTTTTCCCAGAGGTATGAATTTGGAACCAGCAAAATAATAATATACCTTTGCTAATTTTGTCACCGTAGTCTGTCACAATCTATGCTAAACTTGCTGTCATGAATTCATAATTCTCATTTTTACTCCTGCTTTGTTTTCGGAGCTGATTAGTGGTAAAACATTTCAAGGTGAAAACGTGGCACACATTTCATTGTTTAAAACATCACGAGTTTAGTGGTGCTTTTAGCTACCCTCACGAAATTTAAACTTTTGGTTACAATGGGAACTTTCTGGGAAAATAGTGACGTAAGTGTTGGTCATGTAGATTTTCAAGGAAAGATATAACCCAGCACACCACTAGCCCTTTCTATGAGAAGATAAAAATGGTTTTGAACTGTGAAGATATTTGATACATAATGTAGATGGTTTCTTAGTTTTCTTTAATTGGCATGTGTGTCATTCTATGGGAAATTTGTAAGAGCTCATTGAACTTTAACGCTTAATGATGATATTCATTTGGTAGTTTTTTTAGCTGTCCATGACAACTCCTTGGGTACTTTAAGAAATCGTACTTTTAAGATGATGATAGAAGGGAAGCCTCATGCATGAATTATTTTAATGTTGACAATTAGAAAATAGTTAATCACCTTGTTTCATGTGCGAACATTGTTAGTATTCTTATTCATGTAGTTAATTCTCTTGTTTGATTGGTCTAAATTGTATTAAAGCAGGGATATTTATGGTTTTGAGTAACATACTTTATTATACTTTTTAGGCTTTAGCGGTTTTGATTGAAGCTTTGCATTCAGTCAAGGATATGGAGCCAGCAGTTGAAAATAGTGGTACTGTGCTGCTTAATCTTTAAATTTACTATCTTGTCTCTTGGTCGTCCTCCTTCAAAACCCCTTACTTGCTTAACATTCTAATTTTCAGGAATTTCACCGCTTAATCTAGCAATATGTCACTCAGCTGCTGAAATTTTTGAAGTCATATTGTCTGACTCAACTGCTTCATGCTTGCATGCTTGGATTGAACATGCCCCAGTCCTTCATAAGGCCTTACATACTTTGTCACCGGGTGGTTCTAATCGAAAAGATGCTCCTTCACGATTACTTAAATGGATTGATGCGGGTGTGGTTTATCACAAACATGGTATAGTTGGCCTTTTACGCTATGCTGCTGTCTTAGCTTCTGGAGGGGACGCTCAATTATCATCATCAAGCATCCTTGCACTGGACTTAACACCAGCTGAGAATGGTGCTGGAGAATCAACGAATGTCTCTGAGATGAACGTCCTAGATAATCTCGGAAAAGTTATCTTTGAGAAATCTTTTGAAGGTGTCAACCTTTCTGACTCATCAATTTCACAGTTGACAACAGCACTTCGGATTTTGGCGCTGATTTCAGATAATTCAGTATGTTTCCTTCCCATTTCTCCATCAGTTACTTTCTCTTTAGATATTGAACTCTTCTTATTTTAGTGTTATGAAATGTTGTGCTTTCTACAGACTGTTGCTGCTGCTTTATATGATGAGGGCGCTGTTACAGTTGTGTATGCTATTTTGGTCAACTGCAGCTTCATGTTTGAAAGGTCATCGAATATTTATGGTGAGTGACTGTTTATTCTATGTTTTTATTTACTCTTCTATTTTTTTTTTGCTGCGACCATTTGACTCTTGAAATGAGACCTGATGATAAGAGATCGCGGGAAGAGTTTAAATCTCCCACTGACTGGATCGCATTGTTTACATTTAACCTTTCAATAACTTTCTTACCACATCTTAATGATGTTTTTAGCAACGTTATTTAATGATTATGGTGACGCTCAACTAGTTCTTTTGTTTGTCTTGAGCAGATTATCTCGTTGATGACGATCATGGATGCAGTTCTATTTCTGACTTTTTGTCTGAACGTAATCGTGAGCAAAGCTTGGCGGACCTGTTAATTCCTTCCCTTGTCCTTTTGATATCTGTTCTGCAGAGGCTACAGGTCTGTTGCTTTAAAAATTATTAGCTTCTTCATCGCGCATTGGCAACAAAGATTTGATTGTTTGGAACAAATTTGATTAAAAAACTTTCCTCAAGAGCGATAGCTTCTGAAATTCTTCCTAAATTTTTCTTTGTTGAGATTCTATAATTGTGGGCCTATGAGTTGTCAGTACCCCCTAGTCACTGACATTGTCTTTATTATCTAAAGGAAACTAAGGAGCAGTATAGAAACACCAAACTAATGAAGGCGCTCCTAAGGCTACATCGAGAAGTCAGGTGAGTTACTGTTTTTTATATAGTATAAATCACATCACATGCTTATATGCTTTATGCAAATTTAAGCTTTGAGCCACAATGGCTTGTTTTTTCCCAGCCCGAAGCTAGCTGCTTGTGCAGCTGATTTATCCTCCCATTATCCGGACTCTGCTCTTGGCTTTGGAGCAGTGTGCCACCTCATTGTGTCTGCTCTTGTCTGCTGGCCAGTCCATGGATGGATTCCTGGGCTATTCCACACTCTTCTTTCTGGTGTCCAGACGTCCTCTGTTCCTGCCTTGGGTCCAAAGGAGACATGTAGCTTCCTCTGCATTCTAGTATGAAAATCTGACCTCCTTTAATTATTTCTACTTGGTGATTGTGATGGTAAATTCAATATTTAGTTCTAGCCAAATAGATGACACCATCCTAACTTTTTTGATGGAATTTGGTACATGTGTGTGTATAGTCATAAGTCATTTCATATAAATAGTAAGAACTATAAGATCTCTATCTATCGTCTTATTTATCTCAATATCCATGTATTTCTCACTGCAAGAGCGATATTCTCCCGGAAGAAGGAGTCTGGTTTTGGAAGAGTGGCATGCCCTTGTTAAGTGGTCTCAGAAAGTTGGCAGTTGGGACATTGATGGGTCCACAGAAGGAGAAGCAGATCAACTGGTATCTGGAGTCTGGCCCCCTTGAAAAGCTGTTAAACCATTTGACACCTAATCTTGACAAGATTGCAAAGATTATCCAACATCATGCAGTATCTGTATGTTCTTCTGTTTCTTGTTAGCTTCAGTGTTTCCTTGCTGCTTTGGCTTTTGTTAGCATAATTTGAAATTTGATGGTGTTATTTTCAAATAGGCATTGGTGGTCATTCAGGATATGCTTCGGGTTTTCATAGTTCGTATTGCATGCCAAAGGGTTGAACATGCGTCTATTCTTCTGCGGCCCATATTCTCATCTATTAGAGAGTGTATTTTGGATCAGTCATCAACAAGAGACACTGAAACTTATAAGGTGTTTACTCTGCCTCTCTAACTCTCTGTCTATGTACTGCTGCTTCTAACTACTCTTTATTCCTCTCTTTCAGGTCTACCGGTTTCTTAGCTTTTTGGCTAGTTTATTAGAGCATCCACAGGCTAAGGTCGCACCCTTTGCATAATGATCATAGTTTTTCTTCTTTTGTCTCTCTTTCACCTGGAATTTATTCATTTCAGGGGTTATTGTTAGATGAGGGAATTGTTCAACTGCTTGTCGAAGTTCTGGAAAGATGTTATGATGCCACTTATCCAAGTGAAAACATGGTTGTAGAGTATGGAATTGTGCCAGAGCATAGTGTGATTCAGTGGTGCATTCCAGTTTTCAAATCAATCTCATTACTATGCGATTCCCAAGTGCCTCTCTCTTGCTTGCAGGAAAAAAAGCTGTAAGTGTTTTCAGAACCTACTTGTACTAGTATTACCTTATCTTGATCACATGTATATTTAATAACTTTCTTTAATTCTATTGACTTGTACAGATTGGTTAGTTTGAGTTTAAAAGATTGTGCATTGATTTTCCCCCATGTCCTCAAGTTTTGTCAGGTATACTAAATGTTGTCACAATTGTAGTGTCTGTGCTGAAGTTCCTAACCAAAATATGATTATACTAAGAAAGATTTTCGTTACAGGTTTTGCCTATTGGCAATGAGCTTTTATCTTGTCTTTCCACTTTTAAAGACCTGGTCTCATGTAGTGAAGGTCAAGAGGGTCTGGTTTCACTCTTGTTTCAACTGTTTTCTGATGCTGAAGAACCTGTATCTGAGAGGTGGTGTGACACTAATAATTTGAGTCTCGATCAACTAGAAATGAAGAAAAATCCCCCTTTTCTGTCTTGCTGGATCAAGCTATTGAGCTCCGTTAATTCAAAAGATGGTTTGTCTAGTCTTGCAATTAAGGCAGTAAACGTTCTGAGCGTGGGCTCCATCAGATTTTGCCTTGATGGTAAAAGGTGACTTCCAGCCTCTTTATTTACTAATTTCCTGCTCACCTAGTTTGCCACAAATTTGATAGGAATTTTACTCTGATACGTATCCTCGTTGAAGAACCATTCCTTCGGTCTTTCATTTTGAATTGTTGGTTGATTTTTGGCCTCTTCATTGCATTGTGGATACATGAAACATAACATCCGCTGAAGCCTCTTCTGTTCTTAAGTTGGTGCATGCATTGCATATAGTTTAGTTAATCCGGGTTTGTACAATTGATATAAGCCTAAAAAGTAAAAGGTGAAAAATGTGCTTGCTTGCATCTGATGCGTTCATATTTCCCATCAATCAATTAAGCTCTGTGTAGTCTAATTTTCTTCATTTTTTTCTCAGTTTGGACACGAAGAAGGTTGCAGGACTAAAATCCCTCTTTGGTCTTCCAAGTGATATGAGTGGCACAGACACTTTTAGAGAGGATAACATTGGGTTGATTGAACAAATGGTGACACTGTTGAGTTCAATGACTACAGGATCTGATAGTTCAGCATCAACTGAGATGAAACCCCATGTGCATGAGGTACTGACTTCCCCATGCCTGTTGTTTCTTGCACCATCCACTTCTTTTGTTGTTTTCCTCTTGACACTGACCTGCGTATTCTCTTTGTGGATTTGAAGGTATCACTGTCGTTGTTGTCGTTGCTAAAAGATGGGAATATTGATGATATTATCTCCTGCAAAGGTGTTCTTATTTCTCCTGAGAATTTGGATATGGAAGATGTGAACTCTGAAAATATTGAGGATGATCTCTATCAAAGAGGACTTGAAGACAAGTTCTGGTGGGAATGTCCGGAAACATTACCTGAGCGTCTGCCTCAGTCCTCTCTTCCTGCGAAAAGGAAACTACCCACTGTGGAGAGCTCTAGCAGGCGTGGTAAAGGCGAAAACTCTTCTGTTGACATAGAGACCCAAAATTCAATTCAACGGGGAATGAGTTCTGTATCTCTTCCTCCTGCTCGTACAAATAAAGATACCTTTAGGCAACGCAAGCCGAATACCAGCAGGCCTCCCTCTATGCATGTGGATGACTATGTTGCGAGGGAAAGGAGTGTTGATACAGCTGGTAATTCTAATGCAATAACTATTCCACGAGGAGGATCTAGCAGTGGTCGAGCTCCGTCAATGCATGTTGATGAATATATGGCCAGACAAAGAGAACGAGGCCAAAGCGCCATTGTGGTTGGAGAGGCTGTTGCACCAGTGAAAATTCCTACTCCTGCCAGAGATATCGAAAAAGTTGCTGGTAAACCCAAACAATTTAAAGCCGATCCGGATGATGATCTACAAGGAATCGATATAGTATTTGATGGTGAGGAATGTGAAGGACCTGATGACAAGTTGCCCTTTCTTCAGCCCGATGAGAACCTTATGCAGCCTGCTCCTGTCATGGTTGAACAAAACTCTCCTCACTCCATTGTCGAAGAAACCGAGAGTGATGCAAATGGAAGTAGTCAATTCTCTCACATGGGCACACCATTGGCATCTAATGTCGATGAGAACGCTCAGAGTGAATTTTCATCGAGGATATCAGCTTCACGTCCTGAGATGTCGTTAAATCGGGAACCAAGCATTTCTTCAAACATGAAATATGTTGAGCAAGTAGACGAACAAAAGAAAATGGCTCCGAAGAGCTCTGATTCTGGGTTTGTACCTGCGTACAACGTTCCAGGATCTTCAGGACAAAATTTGGTTGATCCTAGAATGGGTCCTCAAGGCTTCTATTCAAAGAGTAATCAGCAAAATACAAGCCATAATCAAGGTGGATTCAATGGTAGGAGGGCTTATGAACAAAAACCTATGCCAAACCAGCCTCCTTTGCCCCTAGTGCCACCTCCACCAGTGATACAACATTCTTCTGATTCTCTTTCTAATCAATCCTCTCCTTTTATTAGTCATGGACCAACATCTTCAGGAGGACCTATCCGACTTATGCCACCGAACCCTTCAGCAATTCCTCAATACTCATCTAACCCATATGCTTCGTTACCGCCAAGGACATCGACAGTTCAATCATTTGGATACAACCAGGCAGGTGAACAACAACAAAGTGGTCAAGCCATGGATCAACAAAGCGGAATGACGTCTTACCCGACTTTAATGCCATCCCCTGGTTATAATAGGCCGTCGTCTCTCCCTGTGTCATTCTACGGTAATCCTCTGCATCAAGCAGGTGATAAGCAGCAGAATATGTTACCGGTTCCCTCCATTCAACAATCACTAAATCCTCAGCAGCTTCAACAGTTGCAACGCCCAATGCAGCCCCCTCAGCATGTTAGACCACCGATACAGTCAGATCAAGGAGTATCAATGCAAAACCCATTTCAGATTCCAATGCATCAGATGCAGATGATGCAACAGACGCAGCAAGTTCAGCCGTACTATCACCCTCAACAACAACAAGATATCTCTCACATGCAGCAACAACAGCCACAGCAACAGGCTGTTCAAAGCCAGCAAGGAGAATCCGGAATGTCATTACAAGATTACTTTAAGTCCCCAGAAGCCATTCAGGTTTGTAATCCACAACTTTGGTAATGATTATGCACCGTTTTGTTTTAGTTCTACGTGCCACAGCTCACCGTACGATTCTTAAACTCCTTTTTCAGGCTCTACTAAGTGACCGTGACAAGCTGTGTCAGCTTTTGGAACAACATCCAAAACTAATGCAGATGCTTCAGGTTCTTTTCTTACTCGATTCTCTTCTCCTTGTATTTCTTGGTTTCTAAATGCATCATCCAGCTTTGTGTTTACTTACACTCAAATGGGTATATGTTAATGTTGGTTGTGACAGGAAAAACTTGGGCAGCCATGAGAAGAAAGAGAGCAAATACATCCATCCCTTGGCTACTAGTTACTTTTCTATTTCTGTAATGTTTAATAACATGTACATTATTGTTTCAGTTGAAAAATAAAACGGTGTTGTTTTTGTTGTTTAGTTTAGGTTCATGTACATTACCAAGAAACGAAACTCCCTTAGAGTTAGTGTCTTAGCTCGAGTTTGTTTGTAATTAACGAATATATAGACTTTTGACTAGGGAACACACATTTGAAGACTTGAGTATGGATAGAAGATTTAGGTCAACTCTTCATCTTTGATATTTAATCAGAGTAGAATCTTATTTCAAGCTTCTTAACGTTATAGCATTACCTTTTAGGCTTTTTAGATTTTTCCAAAATCTCCTAGAATCGTACATTATCATGGACTAAACAACCATATATAGTATCAAATCTTGAGAAGATAGATCCAGGATTAAAAATGACTAATCATTGTAGTAATAAAAACCTTGAAGAGGCTTTAAAGCCCCCAAAATAGCATTCGATATCGACCCAACGAAACAATAATTTTAACCAAAACTGAACCAAGAAAACACACACGCACACACAAAAGAAGACCAATTGCCCACATGTTGGTGGCTTGGTGGTAGTGGTGGGCCAAGGAGTAATGGGTGCAACTCCCACCTCCTGAGTTCGATTCCCTCACTAGGCGAGAACACTAATTTGTGGGAAGTCTGTCAGTTGGGCCCCGACCCAATTGGTTTACCTGGTAATCAGAAATGCAGGCGGCCTGATTACCCTTTGACATTAGTCGGAAGACATTCCAAACTCGGGATAGTAGTTAGCCCGTAAGGGCCATCCGCTAGCACGGAGGACCAATCTACTTGGTAGCACCCTGATGCGTTCCTACCGGAAAACCGATATAAAAAAAAAAAAAAAAAAAAAAAAAAAAAAAACGACCAATTTGAATATATTTTGTACTGAAGAGAAAAGGGAAAGAAGCTAGTTCGTAAGAGAGAGAGATTGGATGATGTCAGAGTGGTCCGTAGATCAAAGCTTAGTGTTTTATTAGTCCACTAAGAATTTTGAAAATATATTGTTCCAATAATATGAAGAAACAATACATCATGACTCCAAAGAAAATCTTCCTAATATATTTTTAATAAATAGAATTAAGAGGTAGATGGAATGATTATTTACCCTCAAAGATAAATTTTCATATTAGCCTCAAAAATAAAATTTCAGATTTTCTTTTTAAAAAAGGCTTGTTTCATAAATTTTCCATACAAATTATTAATTTATGATATAATTGGAACCATATATTTACATAAAGTTTCTAAAATATTTATTATCTTATCAAATGGTGTTATAATTTGAATTGGCCAGATTCGGAAAACAAAATTTATTAATTTATCGAGTATTAATTTAGCGAATTTATATTGTATTTTACTAAATTGTTATAAAATATATGTATAATTTGTTTGATTATCAAATTATATTATTACTGAGATCATATTTTACATGGGGAGCGTCTAAAACGTTTATTATTTTTTCAATTTTCTTTAATTTTTATATTGGAAAATTTTATTAATATATAAAATGTTAACCTTATAGGTTGAGGCTTTACTTGTAAATCGTTGCGAAGAAAAAAAGAAAAAAAAAAAATCTCTTCCTTGGATAAAGCCCTAATTTCTGAGTTTGTTCCAAAATCAGGAATTTGAGAGCAAATCATCTCTTAGTTGGCGAATTCGAGGTTAGAAAGTCTCAAATCGTTTGGTAAGGCTTTGATTTAGTGAAATTTTGAAGCTTTTTCGTTATTTGGGTTTGATGAAATTCGCTTTTGTTTCATAAATTTTGAAGCTTGGTTTTTTATGGGAATTTGTATGAGTCTTAGTTCTGCCTTTAGGAACGAGAAACTTTGTATGATTTGGTCATGTGAGTTTATATGAATCATCAGTCTGATCCATAGTTTCTGATTTTTGTCAAGTATAGTATGTGAAGTTGTTTTCGCTCGCAGCTGCTGATATTTGGGGCGAATATGACCTCTATGAAGAAGGAGGAGTACTGGCGTCAAGCGGATCAAGCCCAGGTAATTCTTTTTGTTTATAGAGTTTGTGAATGGGTGGAGAAGAAAAACTGCCCTTCTAGTGTCTGTTACTAACTGAGTATTTGGGTCAGATTGAAAGTCCAGAGGCGTTTGTCCGTGGCCAGAATGAGTACTGGCGTCAAGTGGACGAATCCGAGGTAATTTTTATAGAGGTTCATGCATGTGTTTGATTCCTTGGTCAGGTAGCTTCTAGGGTTTTATTACTAACTGATTATTTGCTGGATGGGTCTTAGGGTTTCGATCTCGAGGGTATCGAAATGCCACATGGGACCATTGGAATAAGTCCCTTCAAAATTAAAAAAGGGTTTGGTTATCATTTTATAGTTGACCTTTATGCAAAGCTGGGGCTTCATCGTTACAATATGTTGGAGGTAAAACTTAACTTTTATATATTCAAAATTGGTGCTTTATTATCAACAACATTCTTTCTTGATTCTCAGGGGACAAACTTCCAGCTCATTCGTATAACCAAATTCAACACGTTGATGAATTGTTTATCTTCCTACTACATTACTTTGGTTGCTTCCGATCCAGTTACTTGTTTGGAGCAGACCTTCCAGGTTAAGGTTGATGAAAACTATTTTGGCCGTTTGGATGTGAATGTCTCTGTTGCTAGGCCTAAAGGTAACTTTATTCAACTTTTGTTTTGTTATACAAGTCGAGCATATATAATCTCACTTGCTGATGAATAACGTTGCTTAGGAGGCTCCACCATGGAGCCTTCCAGGCCTAGGGACGCCAGAGCGACTCATAGTTCATACAATAATAGATTGTCTGAGTGGCCATCGGAGGATGCGTTCAATGATAGTAGGCGATTTTACATGGTAAGGTTTTAGATACAAGGTCATGAGTTTTGAATTTTGTTTTTCTCATGATCAGTTATTGAGTGCTTTTCTAGGTTGGGGAATCAGAGTTGCGAGACACGGATTGGATTCGTCTATATTTGGAACTTGTACTTTCTTCAAAGAAGGATAGGACGATTAAAGCCGTAAGTATTTTTTTTCTTTTCTAAACATGAATGGTATTGTTAGTAATAGTAATAATCAAGAGGTGTTTCAAAATTATTGTTGTTGCTGCAGAGCGATCTGTCCAAGTTGAAGATTGTGAAAGTGGCGATAGAAACTAGTAATGATGTGGAGCCGAGACTCAAGGCCAAAAGTGCAGTCGATGAAGATGCGGAGCCGCCGAACAAGAGACTCAAGGCCAAAAGTGCAATCGATGAAGAAGATGCGGAGCCGCCGAACAAGAGACTCAAGGCCAAAAGTGCAATCAATGAAGAAGATGTGGAGGCGCCGAACAAGAGGCTCAATGCCAAAAATGCAATCGTCTACATCACTTTTCGATTGGCCAGTCATGGGATAAGTGAGCATGTTGAACGCCGAGCTATAGTTAGGAGAGGGATCAATGAGCATACAGGGAGGTTGATCCTCTATGATGCTTTGACCCCTTTCAAGAAAGATACAGGATTTATTGAAAGGCTGTTGAGTACCCCGGTGAGTCCTGAAGTGCTTGCCATGGTGCGTTCCAGGTCTTCACGCCCATAATGACAAGATTCATTTGGAAATGTAGATCAAGTAATAAAATTATTAATCGTCGACTATGTTGTTTTTTAAACCTTTTGCTGGTTTATGCGGGTTGGATGGGTGTGTCTTTACAATTGTGTACTGCTATTTGACTAGACATAAAGTTTATTTATCAAGATATGGGAATGGTACACACGGAATCTCGTGTCTTCCAGTTCTTCAAACTCCGACTACGGCTCCAAAGATCTCGTGTCCTCCGCTATGCCTTCTATGGATCTCGTGCCCTAAGAGGTCTATGGACTCATGTTACAGTTTCCAAGGATCTCGTGCCCAAACAAGGCTATGGACCCAGGCTAAAACCTTCGGGATCTCGTTTCTCCATATTTCTAGTTTATGAATTTTATATCAAATTTGGTCAAGTCAACATAAGTTTGTGTATTGTATGACTCAGTAACTAGTCGTACTTGTTTTCGCGCAAAATGGAGAGTTTAGTATTAAAATGACTAGTTTCCTTCTTTTTTAATCTAAAAAAAATTTCATTTTATGACCAAACGATTGCGGTAAAGGATAGTTAACTTTTTTTAAACGAGCGTTAAAACCGACTAATTTCATAGCTAATTTGGTTTTGTCAACTTAAATTCATATCTTATTCAACTCATCAAAAAATTGGTATATGTTTTGGCCCAAAACGAAAAGTCATAATTAAAATGACCGTTTTCTCGTTAATTAAAATGACCGTTCGTAATTAATGAGGTAAGTGTATATATATTCTTCTCCTTTTGCATTTAGGCACTTGTATTCCTTTGTGTTTGTATAATTGTCCCATTCTTCTCTTCCGTTTCCAATTACTTCTTTTTATACCCCAAACTTTTGATTGTTCATATTTCACCCTTCCACTCCAATTGCAATAACAAAATAATTAAATCGTTACCAAATTTTGGCCCCTACCATTTGAGTGTTACGAAGGAAAATTTTCCCTCTCTCCATCGGATAAGCCCTAGTTTCTTAGTTTGTCCCATCATTTACCATCTCTTAGTTCGCGAATTCGACGTTAGAAACTCTCAAATTGGTGAGGAGTCGTTTGGTTAGGCTTTGATTTGGTGACTTTTGTGCATCAGTTTCATAAAGTTTGAAGCATTTTCGTTATTTGGGTTCGACGAAGCTTCTGTTTCATAAATTTTGAAGCTTTTTCGTTTTTTTGGGTTCGACGAAGCTTTTGTTTCATAAAGGTTGAAGCTTTTTCGTTATTTGGGTTTGATGAAGCTTTTGTTTCAGAAAGTTTGAAGCTTTTTCGTTTTTTGGGTTTGATGAAGCTTTTGTTTCAGAAAGTTTGAAGCTTTTTCGTTTTTTTTGGGTTTGACGAAGCTTTTGTTTCATAATTTTTGAAGCTTTTTCGTAATTTTGGGTTTGATGAAGCTTTTTGGTTATTTGGGTTCGATGGTCAGGCTTTGGTTTGATGAAATTCTTCTCAGAAGCTTTTGTTTCATAAAGTTTGAAGCTTTTTTCGTTACTGCTTATATATGACTTGTGCTTTTATGGGATATGTGCATTAGCTTCTTCGATTTGTATGATTTGGTCTTTGATTCCTTGTTCTGCAGTTGCTCTGGATTTCTTGTTAATTGATCTTGTTTGGGGAACGACAAATATGGAATTGCTGAGACTAAAATTTGAAAGAACTTTGTATGATTTGGCCTCTGAATTCCCGAATTTATATGGATCAGTCTGTTTTGTTAGTTACTCTAAGAGTCTGATCCATAGTTTGCATTTTGTTTATGACTTGTGCTCTCCTTTGATCTGTGCCATTTTGTTTACTGATTTTTGTCAAGAATAGTATGTTATACATATAACTTACACATCTCTCCTCTTGCAGCGTCCCTAATGGATGATGATCCTATGAATATCGACTTCCATCCGCCAATAGATCTAGAGTATATCAGTCTTCTTCCACTACATATTCAAGAAGAGTTGGAGCAAAATCACATTGCAGTATTTCATCCCTTTCTTGTTGAGGAATTTTTTGGTCGAGATGTGCTTAATGGAGCTCTTGCAAGTAGACCGGTTACTGCAATATCTTTAGCTTACAATGGACGTTTAGCTGCTCTCACATGGGAGACAGAAGATCCGGTAATCTATTCTAATTTCTTTCATTTACTCTTACTTCCCATTAGATAAATTCTTCTATCTATCTTTAACTCTCTTGTCTGTATTTACTTGTAGATAATCGAAGAAGCAATGATAACTAGGGGCTGGAATCCTAAGGACATCATTGGTTTTGTCAGAAATCAGTTTGATCATCTCCTATGTTGGGGTTTTGCTTCTACAGATTTGCTCAGTGCAGGTTGCGTACTTCATGGTTGGGAAGATGAATATTGTGAGTTCTGTCCGTTGCATTTATGTTTGTGTTGCAACCCCACTCTCATTGGAAAAGATGTGAATGCTAGAGTCGGGCATGTGTGCCATGCATATTCATTTCTTTATGCGTTGCAATACATTCGAGTGCTTGGAGTTCCTAGAGTTGGAATCGATCGGGCAGGTAGTGACTTTAGTTGCACAGAAATACCACCACTAGCTCCATTTGGTGAAGCAGCAAACATTAGCGAGAGAGTAAGCGAAGTTCACAGTATTGAGACATTGGAAGAGGCGTTACATGAGCTTAAGTCTCACCCAGTAGGATGTTATGTGCTTTGTTACCCTGAATTGTTCACACCGTATGAACATTTTATTGGTCCTAGAAGAGGAAGATCAGATATTCCCGTCCACCATGTTACTTACCATGCTGCTATCATGATTTCTGTTGTTTCTTATCAAGGAAAATGGTATGCTCTTTGTAAGATGAGTAACGGGACAGATGTAGGTTTTGATGGTTATGCAATGGTATCTTTGTCTACCATGTACATCTTTGCTGGTTCTGATATTGAAAATAGAGGTATAATGAGGTCAACTCGGAAGCCAATGCGTCTCTTGTCAGATTTCGTTGTGTTGGATATGCATGACAAAAAGAAGGATGAGAAGAAATCTATTCACAAGAATGATGAAAATGACAAAAAGAAGGAAGGGAAGCTCAAAGAACATGTGTCTGTGGCGGGTTTGTATATGGTGGGTTCTAGTTCTAGCTCTAGCTCTGTGTCTGGTCCGGGTACCTCTAGCTCTAGCTCCGTGTCTGGTCCGGGTTCTACCTCTAGCTCTAGCTCAGTGTCTGTATCGGTGGCGGGTCCAATTTGTATCTCTAGCGTTGTGGGGGATCCGGTTTCTACCTCTAGCTCTGTGTTTGTGGCGGGTCCGGGTTCTAGCTTTGACTCTTTAGATTGTATAACTCTTTAGACATCCAAGTTATTATTTGTTTTGATGTGGATGGTTATTATAATAGTCTGATGGGTTCCATAATTTGAGCAGGCAAGCTGGTGATTGAATCCACAGTGAATAAGCAGATGAAGAATGAATTGGATGTCTTTTCGGAAGAAGCAGTGATTACTGAAGCCTCGAGAGAAGTACGCGGTCCATCACTTTGCTTTTGAGTATGGTTTCTTTGAATTGTTAAAATATTTCCTCTTGTTCCATTTCAGGTCTACCGTCATCCTATCAGAATGGATGGTGAATGTGCTTTTGACTCACTTGAAAATGAATCCAAAGCGGAGGAAAAGGTTTTTCTCTCATCCCTGCTTCTTTGCTCAGAATTACATCTTTGAGGGATCTATCTATTCCTACTTCACTGGACTTTTAAGATTTTGACCAAGAGGAATGAATTTACATGGCAGGAACTAAACAAGGAAAGTGGCTGAGAAGAAACATGGGAGCCACTAAACAAGGAAAGTGGGTTACTTGGACTTTTGTACAGAAACACATGATCTCAAGACTCTGTATCTCTTTTGGGATTATTTACCACTGGCCCCTCTTTTAGTTTGTTGATCATTTTTATCTAACCGGCTAAGTCTTTCTATTTGGAAGCCTATTTACAAAATGCTAAGGATTTATGAGCTTAGTCACAAGCATTGTTAGTCTAGTAAACAACTCAATGACTAACACTGACTTGACTAGCCTAAGATGTTTTCTCAGTTCAGTAGGCAATATATCTATTATATGTTTTTGTTCGAGTATAAAAAATGCTAGTCATTTCGCCCTTGTCATTTTGTATCATATACAAATGCTAAAAATAAAAACATAGACGAAAGAAAAGCCAACTTTCTAATAAAAATCTAACCAATTCAAGTTTGCTTAGTGAAGCCCTAACCTCAACCAATGTGGTTGTCTTGTGTCCAGAATCATCTTAACTACATCTTCTACAAATGAATCAAAACAAGAATAGCAACACCCTTTCATCAAACTGCTACCACTGCTGCTGCAAGGTGTCATCAAATCGTGAGGACACGCCACTGGTGGCGGAACAAGATGGACTTCACTACTCTTGTGTTCCAGTCCACAAGCTGCCAGTATCGTATGTACCGAGCATGTTGAAATCTCGTCAAATGTGGCTTGACCTGAAGCAAACAGTGACAGCATACTCAACAACTACATTCACTAAGTGTACTTGAATAAACCAAGAGACTGAATTATGCATACCTAAGTCGATTTGACTCGACAAGTTCTTGAGATGGGCTTTGACTCTTTGTTGCAATCCTTCTCCTGCCGTGAAAGATACAGTGTTTGGCATGTAGCTAGGTAGATTATGCTGTTGATTACCAAACACGGGAACACCCTGAACTAGTCCATGACCTAATCCTAAATCAATAGGTCGGTCGCCAGGAAATGAATTATTAGAGAAACGATTAGGTAGTCTTTCCTCAGAGATCGTATACAACGACATCCCTATTTCTTGAGTCGATGCAGGTTGAGACGCTTCTGTTTCTCTGACAAGACCAGTTTGTCTAGTCGTAAAACCATCACTCGAGTTAGCAATCGATGTTCCACTAGTTCTACTACCAAGCCTATCACCGTTGATAATATTTTGTATGTGTCTATGAAGCGTCCTTCTTCTTGATAGCGTCGTTGCCCCTAAGCCAGACGGAGAAGAGCCTTGACCATCACCATTAGGAAGCCTCGGAGAAAAAAGGTGTTCTCCATTGAAAAAGGGTGTACGTGGGGAAGCTAGCAAAGACGACGCATCTTGATATTGTCCTGAAACTACAAGAGGTGATGGTCTAGTGTAAAAGCCACTGACCCTTTGTTGCTCGGATGTAGTTTGCGTTTGGGAACTAACTGATCCAAGTGCACCAGGTCTACAACCTTCACAGTACCAGTTTCCTTCAGGTACTTCCCTTCCAAGACCAACACAGTACGTATGCGCAGATGAATCACAAAGATCACATAGCAGCATTAGCCCATCATCTTCACCTTGGTGACATTCCGTGCATATTGTATTTTCGTACGGATCCAGATAACTCCTCAACTCTTCCTCACTCGGTTGATAAACCTACACACCGTAAATAAAAGTGACATGAATCAACTAAAGAGACTCTATAGGCGTAAAAGTAATAGAATAGAGTACAAAAGACGACAAACCTGATCCCGTTCAGGTACCGGAATCACAACTTCTCTCAAATCTACTCCAGGTGTAGATCTCGCAGGCTTACTGATCGTTTTGAACCGCTGCTTGCATAATGGGCAACGAGATTCTACTTTCGACCATTCCATTATGCATGTGAAACAAAAGTAATGACTACAACAGTCCAATGTTCCCTTCAATCTTCGCATGTCTTCCTCGGATAGACAAATCCCGCAAACATTTTTCACTAACTCTACCTTCTTCTTTTCAGCTTTCTTCACAGGAGACTTAAGAAGCTGAGGCAAATCTTTGTTAACCAGAGTTTGTCTTGTACATGATGATGCATGTTTCAACAAACTACCAGCTTCTCTAATCTGCTCTCTTTCTTCCTCTGAGACTGTGTACTCGTAATCGGATTCTCCAGATGACGCAATATCTGAATCCGATGGCACTGTACACCTCCGCCTTGGCCTCGACGATCTCGTCTTTGCTTTCTTTCTCGGAGGTAAGCAATCATCTACAAAATCACCGTCATCGTCTTCATCGACTCGTTTCTTTGTTTCTTTCCCGCGTCTCTTTCTTCCCGTTTTCGCAACAGAGCGTTTTCTTTTACGCGCTCCTCGCTTTCGCTTGCTTTTCTTACAAACCTTTACCGATCTTTTTTCTTCCTCCTCCTCCTCCTCCTCTTCCTCGTCTAATGAAACATCTTCATCAGCCGTAAAATCTTCATCTTCGTCCTCGTAATCTCCGTCATCTTCTTTTTCCGTCTCGTGTGACACGTCATCACGCAAGGAATTTAAATCGACTTCTTCGACATCTCGCTCTTCCTCTTCCTCACCGTCCTCCTCGGGATAGTCTCCATCTTCATCATCCTCTACCTCGTAGAAAACTTTCCTTCGTTTTCCGAAACCGATTCTTCCGCATTTCTCCTCGACTTCGTCATCCGCATCGTTTAAATCCAAATCTTCCTCATCCGACACAACCTGATTCGTCTTTCTCGACTTACACCCCGTGATTTTCCGATTACCACGAGGACCGGTTTTCACTTTCGGCCACTCAACGTTCCGTAGCACGACATCTTCCTCTTCTTCTTCCTCCACCGCATCGAAACCATCGAACGATGCTTCTTCACCGTCTATCGATGATGCATACTCCTTGAAATCAGCTTCGGATTCTTCTTCTTCTTCGTCCTCGTCGGAAATTACGTAATCCTCGTCCGATTCATCGGAACCTTTATCCTTAGATCTAACCTTTCTATTCGAATTTCTCGCGTTTCTTCTTCCCATAATCAAATCACTAATCTAAATCTAAACCCAATTCACAATCAAATCAATGCTTCCTTGAAATTTATAGCCTAACCTCAATTCTTCAAAATCAGATCTGCAATTAAACCCAAAAACATACAAGAAATCAGAAACATAAATTCAAAAAAAAATTCACATAAAAGCTCTCGATTTGATTCCGACCTTAGAGAATTCTACTGTTACGCGATTTTACTAAATGCTATTTAATTCCGATTTCTTATTTTAGCAACAATCTCTACAAAGAGCAGAAATCACTAAAATTCAACAAAATCCCCAATCTAAAAAAAAAAAAAAAAAGTCAAAACACGAAACAAAAAATAGGTTACAAAAATTCACATATACAGAACGAGAGAGAGGAAAATTAAAAACGAACCTCCGATTATGAAGAAAGAACAGTTCTGGAAATTTTCACTAATTTTATGAATCGTGATCTTTTTCCCCGCCTTATCATCCTCTCTATTTACAATTTTTTTTTTTTTTTTTTTTTTTGTGAAATGAACGAAATTGGGGAAAAGAATTTTTGATTAGTTTAGAAAAGAAGCTCAAGCGTCGAAAGGTGACGGTATTACCCTCGACTGCTTCTGGTAGCAGTTGCAGCTGTTAATGGGGGCTATTTTGACTTTTAAAGTGAGCACGTGAGGTAGCTTTACTCTGTGTTAACGCGTATGGTATGTTTCGTATCGACGGTTATGATATTTTCTTGAATTTTTAATTAGCAATCAATGGGTAGTGAAGGATTTTGTAGTTTACTGCTATTTTACCCTTTGGTACAAATGGATTTCAACTTTTATGAACCAAATTAATGTGGAATTAAGCATTCATAAGAAAATCAACCATTTTATGAATGGAATGGAATGAATATTTCACATATCTCACACTAAATAATCAAAATTTAAAGAAAAATATTTCTATGTAGTTTTGATGAGGAACGAATGAGATATATTTATTCTATTCTATTCATCTACATTCCATATATTCCTAAATATTTCGCTAATTTTATTTAGGTTTACCATTTGAACCCTAAAATGGAATAACAAAATTCATCCAAATTAAACTTCGTAACGGAAAAAAATAAACTTTGTAACGGAAAAAAATTATGAGATATAAAAAACAAAAGAACCGAACTTCGTAACGGAAAAAATATTAAGATATTAAAAAACAAAATAAATTTTGTAACAGAAAAGTATCATTACCTATCATTCACAAATGTCGAAGTTTAGGTGCTCAGAATCGGAATCTCATTGTCGATGATTTTTCCGGGTTTTTATGCATGTCTAACTTATTTAACAGTTCTGCGTTTTGTTTTTATTTTAGTAGATTTCAGTATTTTTGTTTTCTATATTTTCTCTGTAACCGTTTTTACAAACTCTAAAGCAGTACAAAATTTAATATTTCTACCCAAGAAACACACAAAAAAAGCCTAAAATTGAACAACCAAATCCATCCAAATTAAACTTCGTAACAGAAAAAAATTAAACTTTGTAACGGGAAAAATATGAGATATAAAAACAAAAGAATTGAACTTCATAACAAAAAAAAATTATGAGATATAAAAACATAACAATTGAACTTCGTCACGGAATTATATTGAGATATTAAAAAACAAAATAAATTTTGTAACGGAAAAGTATCATTACCTATCAATCACAAATGTCGAAGTTTAGGTGCTCAAACTTAGAATCCCTTTGTCGATGATTTTTCCGGGGTTTTATGCATGTCTAACATATTTAGCAGCTGTGCGATATTTTTTTCGATACAGTTTTGTTTTTATTTTATTAGATTTCAGTATTTTTGTTTTCTATATTTTCTCTGTAACAATTTTTACAAATTCTAAAGCGGTACAAAATTTAATATTTCTACCAAAGAAACACACAAAAAAGGTTTGGGTGAAACAGTTGTTTAAGCGTGTAACCTACCCATTAAGATATGTTTGATTCAATTAATTGGCTTTGCTCAAATTGGATTAAATTATTGGGCTTTTATCTAATTCAAGTGGGCCAGAGATGACAAAGTTTTATGGGTATTAGAAGTTAACCAAGACATTGATGGACCCATGGACTTAAGACATTGATGGACCCATGGACTATGAATTAGGATATAAGAAACAAAAGAACTCAACTTTGTAACGGAAAAAAATATTAAGATATTAAAAAAAAAAAAAAAAATTTGTAACGGAAAAGTATCATTACCTGTCAATCACAAATGTCAAAGTTTAGTGCTCAGATTTAGAATCTCTTTATCGATGATTCTTCAGGATTTTTATGCATGTCTAACTTATCTAACAGTTGTGCGTTTTTTTTCTCGATATAGTTTTGTTTTTATTTTAGTAGATTTCAGTATTTTTGTTTTCTATATTTTCTCCGTAACCAATTTTACAAATACTAAAGCGGTACAAAATTTAATATTTCTACCCAAGAAACACACAAAAAAAGGTTTGGGTGAAACTTTTGTTTAAGCTTGTAACGTACGCATTAAGATATGTTTGATTCAATTAATTGGGCTTTGATCAAATTGGATTAAGTTATTGGACTCTTATCTAATTCAAGTAGGTCAGAGATGACAAAGTGATATGGGTACTAGAAGTTAACCAAGACATTGATGGACCCAAGACATTGATGGACCCATGGACTATGAATTGAGATATAAAAAACAAAAGAACTGAACTTCGTAACGGAAAATATTAAGATATTAAAAAACAAAATAAATTTTGTAACAGAAAAGTATCATTACCTATCAATCACAAATGTCGAAGTTTAGGTGCTCAGAATCGGAATCTCTTTGTCGATGATTTTTCCGGGTTTTTATGCATGTCTAACTTATTTAACAGTTGTGCGTTTCTTTTTTCGATATAGTTTTGTTTTTATTTTAGTAGATTTCAATATTTTTGTTTTCTATATTTTCTCTGTAACCGTTTTCACAAATTCTAAAGCGGTACAAAATTTAATATTTCTACCAAAGACACACACAAAAAAAAAAGGTTTGGGTGGAACATTGGTTTAAGCTTATAACCTATCCATTAAGATATGTTTGATTTAATTAATTGGGCTTTGATCAAATTTGATTAAATTATTGGGCTTTTATCTAATTCAAGTGGGCAAGAAATGACATAGTTTTATGGGTACTAGAAGTTAACCAAGACATTGATGGACCCATGGACCTAAGACATTGATGGACCCATGGACTATGAATTAGGATATAAGAAACAAAAGAACTGAACTTTGTAACGGAAAATTTTTGGATATTAAAAAACAAAATAAATTTTGTAACGGAAAAGTATCATTACATATCAATCACAAATGTCAAAGTTTAGACACTCAGAATCGGAATCTCTTTGTCGATGACTTTTATGGGTTTTTATGCATGTCTAACTTATTTAATAGTTGTGCATTTGTTTTTTTTTTTGATATAGTTTTGTTTTTATTTTAGTAGATTTCAGTATTTTTGTTTTCTATGTTTTCTCTATAACCATTTTTACAAATACTAAAGCAGTACAAAATTTAATATTTCTACCCAAGAAACACACAAACAAAGGTTTGGGTGAAACTTTTGTTTAAGCTTGTAACATATGCATTAAAATATGCTTGGTTCAATTAATTGGGCTTTGATCAAATTGGATTAAGTTATTAGGCTTTTATCTAATTCAAGTGGGCAGAGATGACAAAGTGATATGGGTACTAGAAGTTAACCAAGACATTGATGGATCCATAGACCCAAGACATTGATGGACCCATGGACTATGAATTGAGATATAAAAAACAAAAGAATTAAACTTCGTAACGGAAAAATATTAAGGTATTAAAAACAAAATAAATTTTGTAACGGAAAAGTATCAATACCTACCAATCACAAATGTCAAAGCTTAGGTGCTCAGAATCGGAATCTCTTTCTCGATGATTATTCCGGGTTTTTATGCATGTCTAACTTATTTAACAGTTGTGATTTTTTTTTTTTTGCGATATAGTTTTGTTTTTATTTTAGTAGATTTCGGTATTTTTGTTTTTTATATTTTCTCTGTAACCATTTTTACAAATTCTAAAGCGGTACAAAATTTAATATTTCTACCAAAGAAACACACAAAAAAGGCCTAAAATTGAACAACCTAATCCATCCAAATTAAAGTTTGTAACGGAAAAAAATTAAACTTTGTAACGGAAAAAAATATGAGATATAAAAACAAAAGAATTGAACTTTGTAACGTAAAAAAATTATGAGATATAAAAACAAAAGAATTGAACTTCGTAACGGTAAAATATTGAGATATTAAAAAAACAAAATAAATTTTGAAACGGAAAAGTATCATTACCTATCAATCACAAATGTCGAAGCTTAGGTGCTCAGAATAGGAATCTCTTTGTCGATAATTTTTCCTGGTTTTTATGCATGACTAACTTATTTAACAGTTGTGCATTTTCTTTTTCGATATAGTTTTGTTTTTATTTTAGTAGATTTCAGTATTTATGTTTTCTATATTTTCTCTGTAACCGTTTTCACAAATTCTAAAGCGGTACAAAATTTAATATTTCTACCCAAGAAACACACAAAAAAGGCTAGGATGAAACTTTTGTTTAAGCTTGTAACCTATGCATTAAGATATGTTTGATTCAATTAATTGGGCTTTGATCAAATTGGATTAAGTTATTGAGCTTTTATCTAATTCAAGTGGGCCAAGGATAACAAAGTAATATGGGTAATAGAGGTTCACCAAGATATTGATGAACCCATAGACCCAAGACATTGATGGACCCACAGACTATGAATTGAGATATAAAAAACAAAATAACTAAACTTCGTAACGGAAAAATATTAAGATAAAAAAAAATTGTAACGGAAAAGTAACATTACCATCAATCACAAATGTCGAAGTTTAGGTGCTCAAAATCAGAATCTCTTTGTCGGTACTTTTTCAGGATTTTTATGCATGTCTAACTTATTTAATAGTTGTGCGTTTTTTTTCTCGAAATAGTTTGTTTCTATTTTAGTAGATTTCGGTATTTTTGTTTTCTATATTTTCTCCGTAACCATTTTTATAAATACTAAAGCGGTACAAAATTTAATATTTCTACCCAAGAAACACACAAAAAAGGTTTGGGTGAAACTTTATTTTAAGCTTGTAACGTACGCATTAAGATATGTTTGATTCAATTAATTGGGCTTTGATCAGATTGGATTAAGTTATTGGGCTTTTATTTAATTCAAGTAGGCCACAGATGATAAAGTAATATGGGTACTAGAAGTTAACCAATACATTGATGGACCCAAGACATTGATGGACTAAGAATTCAGATATAAAAAACAAAAAGACTGAACATCGTAACGGAAAAATATTAAGATATTAAAAAACAAAATTAATTTTGTAACGGAAAAGTATCATTACCTATCAATCACAAATGTCGAAGTTTAGGTGCTCAGAACCGGAATCTCTTTGTCGATGATTTTTCCGAGTTTTTATGCATGTCTAACTTATTTAACAGTTGTGCGTTTTGTTTTTCGATATAGTTTTGTTTTCACTTTATTAGATTTTAGTATCTTTGTTTTCTATATTTTCTCTGTAACAGTTTTTACAAATTCTAAAGCGGTACAAAATTTAATATTTCTACCAAAGAAACACACAAAAAAAGGCCTAAAATTGAACAACCTAATCCATCCAAATTAAAGTTTGTAACCGAAAAAAATTAAACTTTGTAACGGTGAAAAATATGAGATATAAAAACAAAAGAATTGAACTTTATAACGTTGAAAAATTATGAGATATAAAAAAAAAAGAATTGAACTTTGTAACGTAAAAAAATTATGAGATATAAAAACAAATGAAATGAACTTTGTAACGGTAAAATATTGAGATATTAAAAAAACAAAATAAATTTTGAAACGGAAAAGTATCATTACCTATCAATCACAAATGTGGAAGCTTAGGTGCTCAGAATAGGAATCTCTTTGTCGATAATTTTTTCTTGTTTTTATGCATGACTAACTTATTTAACAGT
Organism: Draba incana; assembly: GCA_963576765.1. Taxonomy (NCBI): domain Eukaryota; kingdom Viridiplantae; phylum Streptophyta; class Magnoliopsida; order Brassicales; family Brassicaceae; genus Draba; species Draba incana. Next base: position 3,418,323 of record OY755215.1, on the reverse strand, counting down.
TGTGCGTTTTCTTTTTCGATATAGTTTTGTTTTTATTTTAGTAGATTTCAGTATTTATGTTTTCTATATTTTCTCTGTAACCGTTTTCACAAATTCTAAAGCGGTACAAAATTTAATATTTCTACCCAAGAAACACACAAAAAAGGCTAGGGTGAAACTTTTGTTTAAGCTTGTAACCTATGCATTAAGATATGTTTGATTCAATTAATTAGGCTTTGATAAAATTGGATTAAGTTATTGAGCTTTTATCTAATTCAAGTGGGCCAAAGATAACAAAGTAATATGGGGACTAGAAGTTCACCAAGACATTGATGGACCCACAGACTATGAATTGAGATATAAAAAACAAAAAACCTGAACTTCGTAACGGAAAAATATTAAGATATTAAAAAAAATAAATTGTAACGGAAAAGTATCATTACCATCAATCACAAATGTCGAACTTTAGGTGCTCAAAATCGGAATCTCTTTGTCGATAATTTTTCCGGGTTTTTATGCATGTCTAACTTATTTAACAGTTGTGCGTTTCTTTTTTCGATATTGTTTGTTTCAATTTTAGTAGATTTCAGTATTTATGTTTTCTATACTTTCTCTGTAACCACTTTCACAAATTTTAAAGCGGTACAAGATTTAATATTTGTACCCAAGAAACACACAAAAAAAGGTTTGGGTGAAACTTTTGTTTAAGCTTGTAACATATGCATTAAGATATGTTTGATTCAATTAATTGGGCTTTGATCAGATTGGATTAAGTTATTGGGCTTTCATCTAATTCAAGTAACCCAGAGATGACAAAGTAATATGGGTACTAGAAGTTAACCAAGACATTGATGGACCCATAGATCCAAGACATTGATGGACCCATGGACTATGAATTGAGATATAAAAAACAAAAGAATTGAACTTCGTAACGGAAAAATATTAAGATATTAAAAAAAAAAAAAAATTGGTAACGGAAAAGTATCATTACCTATCAATCACAAATGTCGAAGTTTAGGTGCTTAGAACCGGAATCTCTTTGTCGATGATTTTTCCGAGTTTTTATGCATGTCTAACTTATTTAACAGTTGTACGTTTTATTTTTCGATATAGTTTTGTTTTTATTTTAGTAGATTTTAGTATTTTTGTTTTCTATAATTTCTCTCTAACCGTTTTTACAAATTCTAAAGCGGTACAAAATTTAATATTTCTACCCAAGAAACACAATAAAAAGGCCTAAAATTAAACAACCTAATCCATCCAAATTAAAGTTCGTAACGGAAAAAAATTAAACTTTGTAACGAAAAAAAATATGAGATATAAAAACAAAAGAATTGAACTTTGTAACGTAAAAAAATTATGAGATTTAAAAACAAAAGAATTGAACTTTGTAACGTAAAAAAATTATGAGATATAAAAACAAATGAATTGAACTTCGTAAAGGTAAAATATTGAGATATTAAAAAAACAAAATAAATTTTGAAACGAAAAAGTATCATTACCTATCAATCACAAATGTCGAAGCTTAGGTGCTCAGAATAGGAATGTGACACCCCGATTTCAGGGCATATATGGTATATGCAGTATATGCGGAGAGGCTTAAAAGAATTGATTTGGCTACCTATATCACCAAAGTGCACTTATCTTTTCGGTCACAAGTATTGAGAGAACTCCAGAGTTAAGCGTGCTTGAGCTGAAGTAGTTTCAAGATGGGTGACCTACTGGGAAGTCATTTCCAGTACCGTGTGAGTGAGGTCAAAACACGAGGAAAAGATCGCGTGGTGATTTGCAGGATCAGTAAACATGACTTTAGAGCCTCCCGGACTAACGCACTGACCGTCGGACATGATGGGCCCACGGGCCTGTGAGTGGAAGGGGGCCCATGGGAGGGGCGGTCGGGGCGTTACAAATGGTATCAGAGCAAACCCTGACATCAGTGAAGAGTCAGATTGCCGGGATAACGATCTTGGTATGCGCAACGAGGACGTTGCGATTTGTTAGTGGGGGTGATTGTGACACCCCGATTTCTAGGCATATATGGTATATGCAGTATATGCGGAGAGGCTTAAAAGAATTGATTTGGCTACCTATATCAACAGAGTGCACTTATCTTTTCGGTCACAAGTATTGAGAGAACTCCAGAGTTAAGCGTGCTTGAGCTGGAGTAGTTTCAAGATAGGTGACCTACTGGGAAGTCATTTCCAGTACCGTATCAGTGAGGTCAAAACACGAGGAAAAGATCGCGTGGTGATTTGCAGGGTCAGTAAACATGACTTTAGAGCCTTCCGGACTAACGCACTGACCGTCAGACATGATGGGCCCACGGGCCTGTGAGTGGACGGGGGCATGTCTAACTTATTAAATAGTTGTGCGTTTTTTTTTCGATATAGTTTTGTTTTTATTTTAGTACATTTCAGTATTTTTGTTTTCTATGTTTTCTCTCTAACCATTTTTACAAATACTAAAGCGGTACAAAATTTAATATTTCTACCCAAGAAACACACAAACAAAGGTTTGGGTGAAACTTTTGTTTAAGGTTGTAACCAATGCATTAAGATATGTTTGATTCAATTAATTGGGCTTTGATCAAATTTGATTAAGTTATTGGGCTTTTATCTAATTCAAGTGGGCCAGAGATGACAAAGTAATATGGTTACTAGAAGTTAACAAAGATTTTGATGGACCCAAGACAATGATGGACACATGGACTATGAATTGAGATATAAAAAACAAAAGAACTGAACTTCATAACGGAAAATATTAAGATATTAAAAAACAAAATAAATTTTGTAACAGAAAAGTATCATTACCTATCAATCACAAATGTCGAAGTTTAGGTGCTCAGAATCGGAATCTCTTTGTCGATGATTTTTCCGGGTTTTTATGCATGTCTAACTTATTTAACAGTTGTGCGTTTCTTTTTTCGATATAGTTTTGTTTTTATTTTAGTAGATTTCAATATTTTTGTTTTCTATATTTTCTCTGTAACCGTTTTCACAAATTCTAAAGCGGTACAAAATTTAATATTTCTACCCAAGACACATACAAAAAAAAAGGTTTGGGTGGAACATTGGTTTAAGCTTATAACCTAACCATTAAGATATGTTTGATTTAATTAATTGGGCTTTGATCAAATTTGATTAAATTATTGGGCTTTTATCTATTTCAAGTGGGCAAGAAATGACATAGTTTTATGGGTACTAGAAGTTAACCAAGACATTGATGGACCCATGGACCTAAGACATTGATGGACCCATGGACTATGAATTAGGATATAAGAAACAAAAGAACTGAACTTTGTAACGGAAAATTTTTGGATATTAAAAAACAAAATAAATTTTGTAACGGAAAAGTATCATTACATATCAATCACAAATGTCAAAGTTTAAGCACTCAGAATCGGAATCTCTTTGTCGATGACTTTTATGGGTTTTTATGCATGTCTAACTTATTTAATAGTTGTGCGTTTGTTTTTTTTTTTATATAGTTTTGTTTTTATTTTAGTAGATTTCCGTATTTTTGTTTTCTATGTTTTCTCTATAACTACAAATACTAAAGCAGTACAAAATTTAATATTTCTACCCAAGAAACACACAAACAAAGGTTTGGGTGAAACTTTTGTTTAAGCTTGTAACCTATGCATTAAAATATGTTTGGTTCAATTAATTGGGCTTTGATCAAATTGGATTAAGTTATTGGGCTTTTATCTAATTCAAGTGGGCAGAGATGACAAAGTGATATGGGTACTAGAAGTTAACCAAGACATTGATGGATCCATAGACCCAAGACATTGATGGACCCATGAACTATGAATTGAGATATAAAAAACAAAAGAATTAAACTTCGTAACGGAAAAATATTAAGGTATTAAAAACAAAATAAATTTTGTAACGGAAAAGTATCAATACCTATCAATCACAAATGTCAAAGCTTAGGTGCTCAGAATCGGAATCTCTTTCTCGATGATTATTCCGGGTTTTTATGCATGTCTAACTTATTTAACAGTTGTGAGTTTTTTTTTTGCGATATAGTTTTGCTTTTATTTTAGTAGATTTCGGTATTTTTGTTTTCTATATTTTCTCTGTAACCATTTTTACAAATTCTAAAGCGGTACAAAATTTAATATTTTTACCCAAGAAATACACAAAAAGGCCTAAAATTGAACAACCAAATCCATCCAAATTAAAGTTCGTAACGGAAAAAAATATGAGATATAAAAACAAAAGAATTGAACTTTGTAACGTAAAAAAATTATGAAATATAAAAAAAAGAATTGAACTTCGTAACGGAAAAATATTGAGATATTAAAAAACAAAATAAATTTTGTAACGGAAAAGTATCATTACCTATCAATCACAAATGTCGAAGTTTAGGTGCTCAGAATCGGAATCTCTTTGTCGATGGTTTTCCGGATTTTTATGCATGTCTAACTTAATTTAAGAGTTGTGAGTTTTTTTTTTTGATATAGTTTTGTTTTTATTTTAATAGATTTCAGTATTTTTGTTTTCTATATTTTCTCTGTAACCATTTTCACATATTCTAAAGAGGTACAAAAATTAATATTTCTACCCAAGAAACACACAAAAAAAGGCCTAAAATTGAACAACCAAATCCATCCAAATTAAAGTTCGTAACGGAAAAAAAAAAACTTTGTAACGGAAAAAAGTATGAAATATAAAAAAAAAGAATTGAACTTTGTAATGTAAAAAAATTATGAGATATAAAAACAAAAGAATTGAACTTTGTAACGTAAAAAAATTATGAGATATAAAAACAAAAGAATTGAACTTCGTAACGGAAAAATATTGAGATATTAAAAACAAAATAAATTTTGTAACGGAAAAGTATCATTACTATCAATCACAAATGTCGAAGTTTAGGTGCTCAGAATCAGAAGCTCTTTGTCGATGATTGTTTCGGGTTTTTATGCATGTCTAACTTAATTTAATAGTTGTGCGTTTCTTTTTTCGATATAGTTTTGTTTTTATTTTAGTAGATTTCAGTATTTTTGTTTTCTATATTTTCTCTGTAACCGTTTTCACAAATTCTAAAGCGGTACAAATTTAATATTTCTACCCAAGAAACACAAAAAAAAAAAAGGTTTGGGTGAAATATTTGTTTAAGCTTATAACCTATCCATTAAGATATGTTTGATTCAATTAGTTGGGCTTTGATCAAATTTGATTAAGTTATTGGGCTTTTATCTAATTCAAATGGGCAGACAAAGTAATATGGGTACTAGAAGTTAACCAAGACATTGATGGACCCATAGACCCAAGACATTGATGGACCCATGGACTATGAATTGAGATATAAAAAACAAAAGAACTAAACTTCGTAACGGAAAAATATTAAGATATTAAAAAACAAAATAAATTTTGTAACGGAAAAGTATCATTACCTATCAATCACAAATGTCGAAGCTTAGGTGCTCAGAATCAGAATCTCTTTGTCGATGATTTTTCCGGGTTTTTATGCATGTCTAACTTATTTAATAGTTGTGCGTTTCTTTTTTCGATATAGTTTTGTTTTTATTTTAGTAGATTTCAGTATTTTTGTTTTCTATATTTTCTCTGTAACCGTTTTCACAAATTCTAAAGCCGTACAAAATTTAATATTTCTACCCAAGAAACACACAAGAAAAGGTTTGGGTGAAACTTTTGTTTAAGCTTGTAACATATGCATTTAGATATGTTTGATTCAATTAATTGGGCATCGATCAAATTGGATTAAGTTATTGGGCTTTTATCTAATTTAAGTGGGCCAGAGATGACAAAGTAATATGGGTAATAGAAGTTAACCAAGACATTGATGGACCCATAGATCCAAGACATTGATGGACACATGGACTAAGAATTCAGATATAAAAAACAAAAGGACTGAACATCGTAACGGAAAAATATTAAGATATTAAAAAACAAAATTAATTTTGTAACGGAAAAATATCATTACCTATCAATCACAAATATCGAAGTTTAGGTGCTCAGAATCGGAATCTCTTTGTTGATGATTTTTCCGGGTTTTTATACATGTCTAACTTATTTAACAGTTGTGCGTTTTTTTTTCGATATACTTTTGTTTTCATTTTAGTATTTATGTTTTCTATATTTTCTCTATAACCGTTGTCACAAATTTTAAAGCGGTATAAAATTTAATATTTCTACCCAAAAAAACACAAAAAAAGGTTTGGGTGAAACTTTTGTTTAAGCTTGTAACCTATGCATTAAGATATGTTTGATTCAGTTAATTGGGCTTTGATCAAATTGGATTAAGCTATTGTGCTTTTATCTAATTCAAATGGGTAGAGATGAGAAAGTAATATAAGTACTAGAAGATAACCAAGACATTGATGGACCCATGGACTGTGAATTGAGAGCTAGTGTTTAGTGCAGATTGGTTTTATAATTATTGTATTCAAATTAATAAATCGGTGACTTGTAAATTTTTCTGGTTCGAATTTTCTCGGTAACTATACGATTGGCTTCCTTATCTTGGTGCATAACTTCTTGAAAATCATGTTTCTTCTTCACGTTAACGACTTCGCCAATCACATCTTATTAACAACAAACTAACAATAGAAGAAAGCACCCGAACATATGCTAAATATATGTAAGTTAAAAAAAATGAAGATGCCATGATGAAATTATTTATAAACAAGTCTGGAATTTTTATAAAAACTGATAAGTCTGGAATTTTTTGAAGTACATATATAAATCGACAACAACATAAGAAAATGTTTGAACATATGCAAAAACATGGAAGTAATAAATTGAAGATAATGGGAAAGAAGAAGTCGGAGAAATCAGTGATATGAAGAATACAAACACGATGAAGAAGAAAAAGAAAAAAAAAAGAGGAAGAAAAAATACGAAAGAAAAAAACCAAGAAAAATCAAAAACAAAATTTAATATAAAATTTGGAAGAGTAGATGACGAAGAAAAAAAAATCAAAAAGAATAAAACGAAGAAGTAGGAGAAGATCAAATAAACCGCAAAAGGAAAACAAATAACAATCTTAGAAAGATGGAAAAAAGAATCAGTAGAAGAACGAAAAAAATGAAGAGGAGTACGATACAAAGAATAAAACAAAGAACGAGAGAAAAGAATTCGACAAAAAAAGACTAAGACTGTGAAAATAAGAAGGAAATAAATAAACTGGAATAACAAAGGAAATAACAAAGATCGAAAAGAAGAAATGAAACAAATGTAAATGATTATCATAATTAAAATAGTTTATATAAATGTCAAATACAAAATTAACGAATGATAACAATACATAAATAGTTACTGTGAGTTTAATAATTCTTCATGCATATGTATAGAGCGGGTGAATACTTGGAAAGAAAAGTAAATAGTAATTTTGCAGTTGTGTGCCTCATCTACTTTCGCCATATCTAATTTCCAATATGTTAAAACATTGTTTTATTAATTACCAAAATCTTTTATGTTGCATCAAAACTACATTACTGAATAGTGGAGATAAGTCATTTTATTTCGTAATCTATTGTACTAAATTCTTACATTAATATATATATTCACTCTTGCTCTGAAATATTGAATACAACTTTGCCTTCTTATCTGAACCAGCAAATTACTTTCAAACAAAAAAAAACAAATCAAATTTGTTTGCCTCAACTCATTCAACACTCAGAAAAACTCAAATTTCTAAGTCCTTAATCAACAACAAAGACAGAACATTTTTCGATTGAAAAACGACCGTTTATCAATTGAACTTACATCTTCCATTTGATACCTCTATCACCAGTTTTGGGAAACAAAAAAAAAAATGATTTCAATTTGACCTCAAAAGTTCCCAAATTTTTTGATAAAATGTTGTATCAATTCCTTTATTGCTTCAGAAGTGGCTCACGGCTCTCTTCCCATTGGTCCAATCGGCTCGAAGCATTTTCCACCTACACATTACAAAAATTAAATTAATCATATACGATTCAAAGAATCCACATTCTTATCCAAAATTATACCAAGATCTCTGCCTACAAAAAAAAAATTATTATTAAACATTACAACATTATTTTCTTAAATACCTCTTTATCCCAATCAGTGCGGACTGTGACAATCACTAAGATTATTGTCTGCATCAAGGTACCACCAATCATACCCGTCCAAATTCCCTGCACCAATCATATATACAAAATTATTATTTACATTTAATATGTACATTTTTTTTGGACACACTTTATATGTACATTTTTGTAAACAAAATGAAATGAAATTTTAATTATTTACCCTAGCTCCCATATCATAAGTGAAACCAAGGACGAAACCAATTGGAATCCCCACAACATAGTAACATCCAATGTTCACGTACGCCACAAATGCTTGCCAACCACATCCAACAGCCACACCTAAATAATTGTACAAAATATTCAATTTTAAAAAATTAATAGTACTAATCAAAAGTATCAATCAGCTAGTTTTTTATTTGATGTAAAATTGTGAGTTTAAAAAACAAAGTTACCAGACAAAACGGGCTGAATTCCATTGAGGATAATGGTGATGGCTAAATAGGGAGATAAATCCGCAACGGCTTCGGCCACGGCAGGACTATCAGTAAACGCGTAACTGATTACATGTCGCCACGATAAAACCACAATGGCTTCGAAAACCGCGAGTAAGAATGATACTCCTGTTGTTACCGCCGTGGAAAACGCGGCCGCCCTCGGATTTCCGGCTCCTAATTCATTGCTTACTCTCACACTATAAATAAATTAAAACAAACAAAATAAACATTATTAGTAACCACACAAAAAAAAAAATTTTAAAAATTGAGAAAGAGTATAATTATTTTGTTACAGACCTTGCAGCTGCGTTGAATCCAACAGAGACCATAAACGAGATTGCAGATATTGACATGCTGCAAAATGGGAAAGAAAAAATATTACTATGTGTTTGCAAATTGGTTTATGCAGGCACTAAGCGTATACCGTTTTTGCTCATTGGAAACGACACGGTTCAAAGATTTGAAAAACGACAAAAAAATTTTAAAGAGCTTCTCGGAAACAGACACTGACATGGTGAGGACCGAGGAGACATCTTTGTCCACTCTTCATATTGAAAGATATCATACACTTTAAAAATTTTTTTTAACCTTTATGGTGTTTATTACATTTGTCTCACCTTTAATACGACAAACTATTTGTTACCATAATGTTCAGATTCAATGTTTTAGTTACAAATTAAACACGTGGTGACCCCAAAAAAAAAGGTTATAAATTAAACACGTAAACAAATTAAAAGCAAAAACAAAAAAATCCACATGACGAGTGATATTATATAACAAAAATTACAGCTAATCTTCATGGACAAATTTACTAGATTTTCAGTTTACTTTTTCTCTTTCTGCAATATTTAATTTTGACTCACTTTAATACGACAAATGATTTCTAATACGTCCATAAATCAGTATTTAATACTCTCTCCGTTTCATAATATATGATGTTTTAGCAAAAAAACACAAATATTGAAAAACTACTTTTACTTTAAAAAGTAACATTTTAAAAATATATAAAAAAAATTTTAACCAACAAAAAGAAAAACTACATAATACTATTGGTTGCACAATATTCAATAAAGTTAAAAAGTATCTAGGATTGTCAAAACATCTTATATTTTAAAACAAAACAAAATGTCTAAAACATCTTAAGTTATGAAATGGAGGGAGTAATAAACATAGAAACAAATACTATATTAACATAACTGCTACTTTAAATGGACAATAATATTACTAGATTTTCAACTAATTTTATCTTTTTGCTATAATTACTTTTGTCTAACATTGATTCCACAAATTATTGTTCAAAGTCATTGTTAATTACCAAAAAAGCATTCCACTTGTCCAGCATAACAACAAAAATTACTGCTAATTTCCAAACATAACAACTAATTTTATTTTGTTAATCATTGATTTCATTAAAATAAATCCCCACCATTCATTGCTAGATTTCAATCTAAATTTTTCTTTTTCCAATTTATTATTGTTATACGTTAAAGAAAAGAAAAACCAAAACAAATTTCAATGAATAGAAAAATTTAGAAAATTACCAGATAGCAAGAGAATCCAAAGCAAGCTCAGGGTTCTTGAGAAGTCCGGCGAGTAAGACCAGTATCTGAGAATACCACGACTCAAGACAGAGCATAACTGCCGAAGCAGCCGATAATCGGAAAAAATCCCAAAGACCTTCAAAAGCTTTCCAACTAAAACCTTCCCAAGTCCGACGACATCTCGGACTCATTTTAATATAAACAATCTGAGCCACAACAATGATCCACCAAGAAAAGCTATGAATCAAAGACAATGCCAATAGACCAAACCCTAGTCGATAAACCGCGATCCACGATAAGACAAGGTGGATGACTAATGCAGCTGCGGAGATGTAAGCACTAGGAGTGACAATACTTTGTGATTGGAGGAATTTCTGTATCGGGAAATTGACTGCGTATGCGAATATGACTGGGATCATACCGTATACGAATACGGAAGCCAATGATGCTACTTGTTCTGGCTCTCCGAGTGAGCTTAAGATCGGATTCGAGAAAATGAACAGAAGTGACATCGGAATACATGTTATGATTAGAACCACCGTTGATCTTTGGAGGTATATACCGAGCATTTCGTAACGATGAGCTCCGTGTGCTTGTCCACATAACGTCTCTACCGCACTTCCCATACCAAGCTACGTCGCGAGAAAATCAAGAAAAAAAAAATCGGTTAGAATTAGAGGATTATCATATCTTTAATTCGATTTTTATAAAAAAATCCTAGTCCGAATGCAGGGCGGAACTGATGCAGGTGCACCATTTCTGTTCCGCCGTGCATTTTTTTATTCAGATTATCAGGTTTCGAATGGAGACAGTGCGGAAAATGTGATGTAAATAGCTGTAAGACGGTCTGAATAATAACAAAAAATATCTAGTGAGACGTTCCAATAGTAGATTTTTGTTACTATTCCGACCGCCCTACGCTCTCTACACCGTAACCATCCAAAGCCTCGTTTTTATCAACGGATCGGGAGTGAAATCAAATACTATTTCATTCAAAAATCTCAAGATTGTTTTTCAATCCAGAAAAAAAAAAGTGAAATCGTTGAATTTGAGTTTGTTGATTTGTTTTTTTTTACCAGAAGTCCATAGGTGAACATGTTGAATCCACTGTTACCGAGTGAAGCGGCGGCGAGTTCGAAGCTACCAACGTGACCGGCGAAAATACGAGTAAGAATCGACATTCCGTTGTTAATAACGTAGACAAAGATCGCCGGAGCAGCCAACTGAAAGAGAAACTTCAACTCTAGCATCATCGCCAAGTAAATCCGGCGGAAATACGGTAATTCTCGATCCGTTAACACAGTCTCGAGTCGATAATCGACGAACGATTTCGACGACTCGAGTAATGGACGGTTGAGATTTTCCAACGATTCTGAATTCATTTTTTTTTGTTTTGGTTTTTTCAGTTGTGAAATCTGGGAAACGAGGATAGTATTCTTCTTTCTCTTTCTCTTTCTCTCTACTTTCTCTTTGAGTCTCTCTGCAGCTTTGGGAGGAGTTATATAATACGAATTTTGCCGTGTATGTTGACGGAAAGTAATGATATTTAATTGTTAATTTGACTACTAGTCTACTACTACTAGTTTTTTTTTTTTTTTAATGGAAATGAAGAAACGAGGAAATGTTGTTTTACCTATCACTATTTGCTAAATTACATAAAATGTGTCCGACCAAAACCATGGTAGTGTAGTTGAGTTATATTTTTGAAGATTATTAATTAAATGAATACATAGATTTTTGAGGAGGAGGAGGAGGGTTATAAACCTTTTAAAACCCTTATAAACCTTTTAAAAACCTTATAAATTATTTAACTGTTTAGTTTTTAATGACATGTAAAAAAGTCTTATAAAACTGTTTAAAAACTTTATAAAAACGGGAAAACTCTAAAAACAACAAAACCCCAGTTCTGACAAAAAAAATAACCAAAACCCAGATCTGAATAAAAATCAAATCAAAAGCTCAAATTTGTAACCCAAATCGAATAAAAAGCTTAGATTCGTGATCAAAATCCAATCAAAAACTCAAATTTATAACCAAAATAAAATTTTTAAAAAACATAATTCATGGATTAAACGTCTTCTTCTTCTTCTTCCATAACCCAAATACGATTTGCAATTTCAAAGAAGAGAATTTTGTGAGAGAAAAAAAATTGGATCTGGGCGTGAGAGAGATGAGAGAGAAAGTGAGATTTTTTTTTTTCTTCATTTAGTCAGTGAACAGTGGCACGCTCGTAAAAATTTTGTGAACAGTGGCATATTTGATTAAATTTTTGTGAACAGTGGCATATTTGCAATTGCCCCTTTTAGATTCCTTGCAACTCATCAACATGATCAACTCAGGGAATTACCTTCTGGAAATATTTGGAATTGGAATCGTCAAAGATATCTTTCAGATCTCTCTCAATCTCCTAGTAACATTTGTGTTTGTACCAAGATCGCAAAATGTCGAAGCAGATAACCAAGTAAAAATTGCAATTGTAAACAATCTAGTTCAGGCCGGTTAACGCTAGTTTAAATAAAAATCACATTTGTTACCTTTGATGTTTCGGTTGCGACTAGACCAGTCATGAGATATTCAAGGCCCTATACGAAAATTCATAATATATATATATATAAATTTTTTTATTTTAATTTAATCTATATCTAAAAATCTAATGAAATACTTTAGATCTAATGGAAAAAAATTTGGTCACTTGCTTACTTATGATCTTTTTTTTTATTAGCAAATTAACATTTTATTTAATTGATTACTTTTACTATAAAATTATATATTTGTATAGAACTTTTACTACATCTTTTTAATTATATATACTTCTATCAGTTTAAGTTTTTTAATTTGTAAAAAATTTAAAATTTTGTTTTAACTACTTTTAGCTACTATTAATTATTTTTAAAAAATACATTTTTTTAGCAATGGGCTCCACAAATTTAGGACCTCACACTAATGTGTTGGTCCAATTCCTTCAGAGCCGGGCCTAGTTGCGACCACATGTTTTCTGAAATTACATTCATGTGTTGGTCCAATTCTTTCAGAGCCGGGCCAGTTTCATCATGTGCTGATAGGTACAATTGTAGATTCTTCGTGCAGACCCCTATATTTGCATTTCTTTAAAAAAAACAAAACTCAATAGACTTCTTATAAGGCATACTTGCAAAAATAGACCAAAACTTGAAGTCAAAGCTAAAATTAACCTCTTCATTTCCTCTCTTTCAAAATCTCACGAATTACCCTTAATGAATTTGTGTATTAACGAATATACCACTCATCAGACTGCTATTAGAGTCTAACCATTTTTTCAATAGACCTAAGGGCATTCTCAGATCTAACTTATTTACGGAAATGCCATTGTCATCAATTCTCAACCTCCACGACAACCACCATGGTCGACGAGTTAATGCAGTAAGTTACACGTTATTTCCGCCTTTAAAGCTCAAGGATAGAGCACTCTAACACTTTTCACGACTACTCTCTCCGATTTCTCCAGATTTTCCTTTGCGTTTCCGTTTAAAACCTACCGAAATCGGAAATAATGTCATAAAAACGGCAAACGACGACAGGGCTGGCGGGATTTCGGTGGGATTATACGATCTGGGCGGCCAACGAGGGCGAAATGAAACTCGAAACCGATATAGGTACGATTTTTGCATATCGTTGAATTGCATATCTGAGTTGTATACTCAGACTGCTTTAGAAGTCTGTTCAAACTCAACTAGTCAACGAGAGGGTAGTTTTGCAATTGACATTTAACTAGTCAGACTCAATATGAAGTCTGCTAATTTCCTTTGAAACCAAAAAAAATATGAAAATTCCTCTAATCGAGGCATAGGGTAGTTTTGCAATTGACCGAAAAAATGACTTTCTATTAAGACTTCATTTTCTGTCTGCAGGAAAATCAGTCACTTTGACCGCAAGTTGACTGTCTATTCAGACGGAATCGGAAATCTAAAAAAAAAAGGGTACTAGTTGTAATTGACCGAAAATTTTCATATGTTGACCTATTTGGGGGGAATAATATCAGACTTCTATTTAAGTCTTGGTTAGATCAAAAAACTTTCAGACTTCTATGGCAGTCTGCAATTTATGAATTTTTTCAGACGGCTTAGATAGTCTGATTTCACAGATTTTGGTCAACGCAAAAAATACACAAATTTTTGTCAGACATCTTTGGTAGTCTAAATGATTTTGCAGACCGCGATGGAAGTCTAAATAAAAAGTCAAAGTTTGGTCAATTGCAAAAATACCTCACCACAATTTTCAGACTACCCGGCCGATAAAAGAAGTCTGACATGAAAAGTCAATAATTTGGTCAATGTCAGAAATACCTTTCGATTTTTTTCAGACAGCTAGAGCAGTCTGACGGAAAAGTCAAAGTTTGGTCAATTGCAAAAATAGTCTTTTCAGACTACTATAGCAGTTTGGGTTTGTAACTTTATCAGACGGCATCCGCAGTCTTCTACATCAAAATCGAATTGCAAAAATACACTCCTCTTCAAACTGACATAGAAGTCTGGAAGTTTAAATCTTCCAGACTTACTTGGCAGTCTGATGTTTTAAATTTTGAAAACCGTTTTTTTTTGTATATTTGTGATGAATTTCGTTGATTTTAAATTTTTAATAGGTGTGTTACTTGTATATGTTCACCCTGTGTTAGTATCAAATGTTTATGTTGTGTAATTATTTTTAAATAATTTTTTCATAAGTTCAGGCAATGTAGCTAATAAAATAAGACTTCGTTAGATGTCTGAAATTTCCATTGAGATCGCTAACTTTGGTTTAAATGATTTTTTTGGACAGATAATGGTGCAATTACTTGTTAATGTTGGTGAATGGATTGTGAGAGACTTGATATGGCATTTTGTGGTGGATCCTCTCAAAGGTGGGCGGTTTATCACTTTGTGCGACGAGTCTACATATTGTGAACTTGTTGAGATGATTCAAGATGATTATATGCTGGACAAGAAAACCGACTTGGTGGACTTATCATATTCATTACCGGAACCACTCTTGCAACAGTTCGGTCCGGATAGCCTTCCTATTTATGTCACCAATGATAGGCAAGTAAGGAGCATGGTCGAGTTAGCTACTGCCCATTTAATCCGTCTTTGCGTCTCGAGGCGATCCGAATTGCCTACTCAAAATGCGGGGAATCACGATGGAAAACATATTTTGTACTTGGTGAAAAACGCAGCGTACGCAAATACGATGTATGATTATAACCGATACATGGCCTCCATACAAGCGGTAAATCCTGACCTTGCTAAATACTTGGTGGACGCG
This sequence comes from Draba incana, assembly GCA_963576765.1. Taxonomy (NCBI): domain Eukaryota; kingdom Viridiplantae; phylum Streptophyta; class Magnoliopsida; order Brassicales; family Brassicaceae; genus Draba; species Draba incana. Next base: position 3,403,006 of record OY755215.1, on the reverse strand, counting down.
GATCCGAGTCTATGGTCACGCGTTCATTTCGCTGGAGACAGGTATAATCATCAAATGCATTTTAATTACCAGACTTCTAGTGCAGTCTGGTTTACCAGACTTCTAGTGCAGTGTGATTTAATATTGTCAGATTGTTAGAGAAGTCTGATAGCTATCAGTCTGCAGTTTTAGTCTGATATGTAACTTTTCTTGTTTTCACCTGGGTTGACCGCGTTAACTTTTTTGGTTTTTTTTTGCAGATCTAAAATTTTGTGTGGAGCAACTTTAGGTCAAACCTGTAAAAAAAATTTATATATTTTATGTCAAATCTGAAAAGAGCGAGAGTTCTAAAACATCAGACTTCTAAAGAAGTCTGACTGAGCCGTATCTCCGATGAATGAACAGATCTTCGCCAATCTTAGCTTGGAAAGAACCCATGTAGGTTGGCGTTAATCGGATCTCCACCTGGGGGTCGCAACGGCACCGGTTGGGGGAGTCTTCGCGGGTTTCATCGCCGGAGAACGAAGGAGAGGTTGAGACGCCGGAGATGGCTCACCGGAAAGAAGATATGGTAGGTGACGAAGGAGACCACCTTCTTTTGCAAATCCAAATCGAGAGAGAGAAAAGGAGACAGCGAAAATCAGTCACTTTACCAGTCTTCTTAGGTAAAAGAACAGAGTTAATGTTCGGCAAAATACCACCGTGAGCAATCGTAACTCCACTTAGAAGCTTTCCCAATTCTTCATCGTTCCTAATCGCAAGTAGAAGATGCCTCGGAATTATCCTTGTCTTTTTTTTTGTCTCTCGCAGCATTACCAGCAAGCTCCAGAACCTGAATTCAAAATTAAAAAAAAATCGAATCAGAAATTGATTAAATCGTTTCAAATATTCAGATCTGATGATAAACAGAGATCGGAGATAAACTTACTTCAGCGGCGAGGTATTCGAGAAGGAGAGAAAGAGATGTCGGTTCGGTATCTCCGAGAGAGAGAGAGAAGACGAATCTTTAAAAGTGGGTAAACGCAGATTCTGATTTTGGCTTCGATGGTTTAGAGAAGACGAAGAAGAAGAAGAAGACGAAGGATGAGGAGGAGGAGGAGGGCAAATGGGTTTGGTGGAGCAAGAGATGAAATTAGGGTTTTGTTTGTGACATTTAGGAGGAGAAAGAAAGAGGCTTTTAGGGATTGGGTAGTAGAAAGTAGTGGAGGCAGCCATCAAAAATTGGATTAAAAAACCCTTTTAAATGTGTCCTAATTTGCGGTTAAAAAAAACATCAGACTTCACATAGAAGTCTGAAATTTTGGGCGGCAATATTCCCGCTTTTTCTAGGACTTTTTACTAATATTTTTAATTTTGGGCGGCAATATTCCTGCTTTTTCTATGAGTTTTTACTAATATTATAATCTGTCAGACTTCTCCGAGAAGTCTGATAACCCCTAAATCTAATATTTTGTACTTATAAGTGAAAATATTAAAAACAACATATAGGAAGCATCAAATTCGTTAAATATATGCACCTTACAACACATATGTGCAAATTTAACATTTCAAAAGTAAATTTGTTAATCCATGAATCTAAACGCTAAAGTTATAGGTAAATGTTTATTACATGTGTCTTACATTTCAAAGCATGTTTTGAGGTTTACAACATACTTTACCTTATATGTATTCAATGTGATTTGATATCACGAAATTTAATTTTAATACTTCAAAAATCGTCTCTATTTAATTTATGTACAAGAAATTTTAAGAAAATAATTTTTTACAATTTTTAAATTTAAATTTACTAGTTAATTAAGCGTCAGACTTCTCGGAAAAGTCTGATATTTTTAAGGTATAGGCATAATTAACTAACCTTGTTTAATATGATTCAATTTTATGAAATTTTAATTTCTAAACATCGACATCGTCAATATTTAATTTTTGTCCAAACAATTGCTAACAAATATTTTTATTTTATTTTATAATTTAAATTTACTAATTTAATCAGTATCAGACTTTTGTTAGAATCGAATATCAGACCTCTAAAGAAGTCTGACACGCCCGTAGGTTAAAATGGTAATATCGGTTTCGCGTTTTTTGTTTGGTCATATGGGGGTAACTGTAATTTTCCACGCCCGATAGGTTAGATCTGCATTTGATTCAAGTTTTGGTTTAGTTTTTTAAAAAAAATGAAATTTTGGGTTAAAAACAGCAATTTGCCTACCTATAACTTGAAATAATTACATGTATAAATACTTTGCTATAGTTTTTTTTTTTTTTTTTTAAAAATACTATAGTTTATTTAACATCATTGGAATATAAACTAGTTTCTTTCAGACTTCTAACTACGTTAAATCAAATCAAATCAAATAATGTGTTATTATATGATAAGGCAATATTAACAAATTTTTCAAAATTTTCAAATAGGATTGTCGTCGTTGTTATGGTGCGTATTGAGAGAGATGTATTGGTAAGACAATTAATATGGAGGTATTTATAATTTATAGTGATGATTGTGTGGGTTGAAACAATCATAAAATTACGAATTGAAGATTGATTAATTATTTTTTTATCAGTTTCATTATATTTACAGTTTATTATATTATAATTATGTATTTTCTTCTAAAAACATATTAATACAATAATACGGTATTTATTAATGTGTAACGAATGTAGTCATTTTAAAATTTATGGTTGGAACAATTGGCATGGTTAAGCATCTTTAATATGTATGTCTTAATGAAAAATAAAAATAGTAGATGAGAAAATGAAATGTATATACCAAGTGCCATTTGGTCTAGTGGTTTACTTCTCATGGAAAGTGAGAAGAGGTCCATAGTATAAGTCTACTTAAAAAAAAAGATTTTTATAACATGGGGACTGTAGGAGTATTGTTGGCCTCGTGATTGCTCTAGTCGAATCTCCTAAAGAAAGCATACGATTAATAGCTTCTTCTTTCTACACAATTCAAATTTAGTATTTTCTACACTAATACTAAATTTCGGAATAATGCATACATTTGAGAATCTGTAAGACGTCGACTAATGAGGGAGGTTTGCGTTTATGCTAACTACGACAATGCCATAAATAAGTGACTCGCTCCACTAGTTTTTATTATGATAATTACATACATATACGTTCATATGCTAATCCAATTATAACTTATAATGATAACTATATATATATTTACAGTAGTAGTCCAATTAATATTTGAATTAGTTTTTTTTTTGTCAACTTATATTTGAATTAGTTAAATATAAAGTATTCTAATAAAATCATACTTCATAAGGTAAGCAATGACAGTTGGATTTTTAAGTACTCCTGTATATTCACAATCAATAGAAAATTATCCTTACGGAAATTAATTGTGTGAGTGAGTAGTAACAAGACACGACACAAGTGTCCATTTATGGAACGTTCAACTGCATCCGACCTTTATTATTATTTTATGGCCAAAAACAAAGTGATCATTTTTATTTTATTTTTACGTCCAAAGTGATCATTTATGGGTTAATTTGCTCAATAGCCAATAAAAAAAATTCTATATATTATTTGAGGAACATTTTGGGAGAACTTTGATGATGTGTCATTCCCACAATTTTTTTTACTTTTTTTATTAAATAATTTAATGTCTAATATACTACTATCCAAACACTCTATTCTCATACTATGTTAATTTCCAAACACTATATGATGATCTTAATCCAATCCCCAAACAACTCTAATTTAACAAACTAGGTAACTTGATTAATACTCTAATTTACCAAACAAACTACAAATACTATAAATTTCTGAATTTTTGGCTTTCTTTTCATAGGTCAAACATTTATAATTTTTTAGCCATCCCATTTTAATTGATAATTAAGCTTTATAAATTCATTTTTCTCAAAATCAAAATGAACGTAACTTGATTAATAAAAATCCAATTACCAAACAAACTACAAATCTTTAATAAGAGAAATGCTTCTAAGTAATTTAGTTACATATATTCTGAATTTTTTTTCTCTATTTTTTTGTACATTCATTACCAAACACATTTTTAAAACTTCTATTTTATTTTTCACACTAAAAAGGAAATGCTTCTAAGTAATTTACTTAAATCATATCGTCAATCACATTGTCAACACAATCAATATAGTCAAATTATATTATCAGATTACAATCTAATTATCAAATTATTACAATCAAATTTATACAATAATTACCAAATCTTTGACCATCACAATATTTAATCTTTTTTAACAACACATATTTTCTAATTATTACAATTTATTTAACCTATTTTGGAGGCTTCAACCCATTAATAATATGTACCTATAAATACTATCTACCTCCTTTTCATTTTCATCACATCCTCTATATATTAAATGAGAAGTATTTTGGGATCACTTTGCTTACGTGTCATTACCGGAATTTTTCTCAGCTTTTTTTAATTTGATTAAATCTATTAATTAACCTTAGTTATTCTCATTCCCAAACAACTATAATCTAACCAATTAGGTAACTTAAAACCAATTGCCAAACACATTACAAATACTATTAAATATAAAATTTAGTCATGACGTTTATAATTTCCTTTACATCTCAATAAATACTTATCTTTAGTTGTTTTATACCTTAAGGTTTAATTTAGTTAAATACGAAAAAGATTAAGATGGTATATAATAATACACATATAACTAAATAAAAGTAACAATTTAACACCGAAATAAATAATTTAGAAATTAAACTAAGCATTAGTTCAATACACTCAGATGATTATTTATCACACAAATTAATTAGTAATTAAACTTATTATGAGCTATATTACATTATCATATTTTACGCATTATTCATTTTTTAGTCCCATAATTGCACCTTTTTATAATTAATGATAAAATAAATAAATATCATCTTTCTATTATTGGATTTATTAATGGCAATAGCATTAAATCCTACAAATTACAATATTCTATTATTTATACTAAATCTTTAATATAATTATTGTTTCCAAAAATATAGCCTAACTCATTAAACAACGTTATAATTAAAAAAAATTCAAAATTTGAAAACATCATATTTAATGTTCACCTATTATTTACATAAACTCCTTATATAATAACAGTCCTCACATTATTTTTCGTCGATAATCTATTTTGGTTATTTTTTTCTTCATGGATGCAAATTGCATATACATGTTTCACTATATTTTTTATTTTTTTGTTCATCAGATGTTTAAATAGATGAAGCCTTACAATGCCGAATCTCATGAAACGGTCGGAATAGCATTAGCAGAATTATCTGTAAGTTCTCGTCCAATTTATTAACTAACATGATAAACATAATCATATTGTTGTAGTGTATAATTTCTTTATTGTATCGCATAACTTTTTGTTTTGTTTCTTCATTAGAATTTTGACCCATTGAAGCATTCCAATGCCAAATCTGATAATACATTTGAATTTGTTTTAGCGGAATGATTTATTATTTTACTCTCATTTACTTGATGAGCATAAGAAAATCTTTTTGTAATGTATAAAATTCTAAGATTTTTATTGTTTTGAAATTTATAGATTTTTATTGCATTCTAAGTTTTTTTTTCACTTTCTCTAATACATTTCATATAGAAATAATGTAAATAACGATTCCTATTATTGTGTCATCAGTTGCTAGATCATAGGAAAAGAAGTTTGCAATGATAAGGAAGGAGAGGTTTGATTTCCTATCCACAAGAATAATAGATTTTTTTCTAAATTTTTAGTATATGTTAACCTCATAACACGTTTAGATGTCAACCAACATACTACAACTAATACAAGTGATTTGTGGAATTCTTCTTTAGACCAGATTTGCAAGATATGCAATGATTGGACTCTCGAGTGGCAAGAGTGACAAGAAGAGCTATTCTACATTCTCAATTGTTGTCATGAAAGAAGACCAAGATGAGTTATTCTTGATTTTTCAGATGTTTTTTTCTTAAATTGTTGGAAGAAGAGTTTCATTATAATGTTTTTTTTGTTCGTTGTATTTGTTAATTTGTTTGGCTCAAAAAGTCTTAATTCCCAATGCAAAAAATTTGGCACCTAAAAGGAAAAGTTTTAATAATAAGTCCAAAATTTCATAGTTGTAAAACAAATAACATTTTAACTATAAATAGGCAAATAAATGTAGATCTAACTTAATCACTAAATATTGCATCACAATATATAGAATACTATAAACAATAATTTATTACACGATTATAAAAATCACCAAAAATACATATACACTTTATTCAATTGGATCTTTGAATGCATAATCATATCAACATTTTTTACAAATTATTCTCTTAATCTATAATCAAATAATTTTAGAATTAAATTGGCGGTTACAATTAAACCCGTGCATAGCACGGGTCTTAATCTTGTTATAATTAGTAAAGTAACAAAAACTAGTTCATGTGTCATAATGATGCCCAATAGAATTAAGTTAAATGGTTATGAATTTAGTTATAGATTTTGTTTTAGATATTCCTCCTAATTCCCCATCATTTATCCTCATTTTTCTGATCAAAATATTTTTTAATTACTTTTATTAGTTCCGTAACGCTTCCAAAAACGTGCTGTGTAATTTTTATAATTTACTTTTGCAACTTTTTTTATTTTTTTTTTCAACAAGCTCCATATATTAAATCACATTTGGTCGGTAAAAACATCCCGAAATCGGGTAATTTTTACCCACGCATCGAGATCTACATGGGAAAATAAATGATTACGTGCTCGTGTCGCTTTTGCAAGGGCATCGGCTTGGTCATTACAAGAACGAGGAATATAAACTAGCTGAAAGGAAATAAAAAGTTCTCAAAGTTCTGCGAAGTGATCTAACTCAGACTGGAAAGCTGGCCAATCTATCGGATCGTCGGTCATCGTCAATAGGTTTGAGCAATCCGTCTCAAATCGGGCCCTAAGTATACGTTTCTGAATAAGAAAATTCATCGCCCAGAGGAGTCCCACGAACTCTGCATGTAAAGGTGAGAGGCTTCTTCGGCACCCCTGCTTGCTGGTGTGTGTCTGACTTGATGTGTCAGTGAGACACCATCCGAGACCGCTAGTGGGCCCTTGATTTGCCCAAGATGCGTCCACTTGGCAGATCGGGATGTGTGGATGCTCGGGTCGGATGGTATCTCCATTCGCGGTAGTATCTCCTTCCTACCCTTGGTCTTCTTCTCTAGCCAAATTTGCGCAACGCCAACTTTCTTCCTCTAACTGTGCTACTTGGAGCGTAATCGCGGCTGATACATTCTTCCCATTGAAGAGCTTGTCGTTCCTAGCCTTCCAAATGAACCAAATGATCCACGGGAATGTATCCCTTGTGGTTTGGAAAGACCCCTTTCTTTTGCCCTCCAAAATAGGAAATCCATATTTTGGTATAGGGATGTACTCGAGAAATAACCCGGAAAGGACGGATAGTCCGATAAAGCCCACACCTGCAGGGCCGGGGGTACTCAAAAATCATATGATTAATTGTTTCCTCTGTTGCACCACATCTAGGACAACTCTTGTCGTTTCCAAGGTGCCGGTAAGTCAGTCGTTGGCAAGTGGCTATACAACCCGTTAAAGCTTGCCACATAAAGTGTCGAAGCTTTCCGAGGGTCTTAATTTTCCAAACTTGGCTAAGCAGACCCGTGATGCTCGGCTCAAATATATGTTGAGGTTGTATTCTTATTTGGTTTGTGTTTTGTAGTAACTCGTATCCAGATTTAACCGTATACATTCCTGATTTTGTATAACTCCACACATAACCATCTAGTTTGAAAGTTCTGCTAGGTTTCAATCCCAGAATTAGGGCGACTTCCTCGGGTTGGAATAATTCCCGGATTCTTGTGTGATTCCATCCGGTGAGTTGTTTAGCATGAGGTCTTTAACCAGATGATGGGGGTCTCACCGGATATGTCTATCTAGATATCTTGGTAAACGGGCCGGTTTGTCTAAAATCCAAGGTTCACTCCAAGTCTTGGTATTATACCCAGAGAACACATCAAGCGAAGATAGCATCAGCTCAATAACTCGATGATAGCATCAGTTCAATAACTCGATGACAAGAATTTAATTGATTCCAAATATATATATATATATATATATATATATATATATATATATATATATATATATATATATCAATAATTAGCGAAAACACAAAAAACTTGCAAGTCATTGATGTTTCAACAAAATAATAAAATCGTCTGTAATGATCAATCATTGGTATAAGCTGTCAAAAAGGTGTCGAAATATGGTTCATTATATAGTATTTCACATTAGATTATGACTGCAAGTCTGCTACACAAAATCAGTTATTTCTCCCCAAAGAAACAACATAAAATTAGTTATAAAATCAGTTATTCCACTTAGACTATTACTGCAAGTCTGAAAAATATATAAAATCGGCTACTGACTAATAAAGTACAAGTATCTCAATTTTGTACAAATAGTACAAACAAGATCACGAATTGGAAATATGACTGCGATATGAATAATTCCCAAATTCGTTTTGTGCACTAACCAATAGTCAAGGGCTAATCTAGGTATTAAGAAGTTGCTTCGATTGTGGTCGATATTTAAATGAATTCACGTTTCGACTAAATCCCAAGATTATTGGATACCCCTAAAACTGATAATTCGGGTCTAACAGTATTATCAATACGATTCGGGCATCTATATATAAGGTTCTAGAAACATACCATACTATTATTATTTGCACGGGATAAATACAAATTAAGATACTGAATCAAATGTTGGATTTATATCCACCACCACAAATACATACAAGTAACAGAATATTATCTTATTTTCATATATTTGTTTGGTATATGTCCCAAGAAAATACCAGAAAAGTGTAAATGACAAGAAGTTGGCAAGCTAACAGAGTTTTCGGAAACTCATAAAATTTGTGATGAGAACACATGTCAATATATCATTAGATCGTTGAGCATTCAATTGCATGCCAACTTGCTAATTCAGATTTCAGACACGGGTGTCCATATTTGTATAGTGTGGACGTAGCATGCATATAAATTATTGTGTTATTATTATTATTGGTCAAAAGCATATAAATGATATGAAACCATAATGCAAAATGTTTATCGAGCTCATCGCACAAATGACACACAATTAGCAATATTTTTATGGTGGATATGCATGACACGAATAAAAGTATAAACTGAACTGGTGTCTTTGATCGACATTATCCATCTCTATGTCTTTATCGGAAAAAAAAATCTCTATGTTCAACCAAACAGCTACTAAATGATATATGTTGATATCGTGTATTAATTTCAACCATTGTTTTTTGTAGTTATATAAATTAAAGATCATTATACATCAAAATATTTCGGTATTACAAAATAGTTTAACCAAAGTTATATTTTACGTACAAACAAATAAAGTAATAAGGAGTTCAATGGGGTTGAGATATACTGTATTTATTTTTTATGTTATTTGTGTTAATTCCTAATGTATTTAGGAATATTTTTTTTCTTACATATAACTAGAGCGCCGACTTTAATACCTGTATAAATATAGACATAAATATGAAATAAATCAAATCGTTTTTTATTTTCTCATGGCATAAGAGTCCTGTTTATTGATCCAAGAAAAGTAGCAAAAAAGAGTTTATTGCCGATTCACATGTAAACTAAATAAAATCGTTGTCTATGATGTTTTCGAATTGCTTCTGTATCTTCGAGTAGTTTCATCATAATTCTGCGTAGTAATATCCAAACGGTTAAGTTAATTGTTAGTAAATTTCTTAACAGGTGTTTTAACAAAAAATAACAATTTAAAGTTATCGTTTATACTCCCTTGTTTTTTCAAAGAATGATGTTTTAAGTTTTTCACATATATTAAGACACAATAATATTTGTGTCAACTAATTATTTATTTTTATTTTTGATTCACTTTTTTGTACTTTTCTCTTTATAGTTAATTAAAAAATTATTTAATCACTTGGTAAAACGTAAAAACATAAAGTAAAGTGTAGAAAATCAATCTTCCAAAAACAAAAAAAAATTCCAAAACATCAATCTTTTAAAAACAGAGGGAGTATATTGTTGATAATTAGACACTTTGCTTCCATTTCCATATACACTAGAAAGTTTCAAACTATAAACGTAATCTTTTTTCTTTGAAACTAACATACTCTTTGAAAGCTGTGTAAAACCGATTTTTTACATATAAAATGTGTACTACAGTAAGAAACCATGATTAAAATCACAATCTGAAAACTCGAATCAAAGGCAAATACATTACCAGAGTAGTAATTCATAAATCAGATTATATAAAATATGTCGTAGACGAAAATAAAATGGGGACAACATTGAGGCTTACTTAAATAACGTTAAGCTGGGGAGTCGTAGTCAGCTAGTTGTTACTTTACAGGACCATTTACGTTTGGCAATGATGTCAAGTGGGACACTAAGCAATAATATAACACACCAAACTCGTGCATCAAAATCGTAGAGAGAATTATTATGGTCAACGCGCGATAATCGCAAACGCGGTGGTCTCATAAACGCCAAAATATAAGCATCAATAAAAGATACGAGTTTACACTGTTAACATCATATACCATTTCCGACAATAACGAATTTCACAATTGAAAATTTATGGTTTTTAGTTTTGATCGCATCTATTGCAATTACGAGTATTAAAACGGGTTACTAAAATATTTAAAATTTTATTTAGTATCTATATAGTCTTGTATGTGTTAAGAATGTATTTCAATAGTATATTACTTCAGAGTTAGATATATGATTTTTATATCAGAGATACGTTCCAAAAAAATATACTACTTCAGAGTTGAATAATTTTTTTTTTTTTAATAATGGGGGCTTCAAAAAGCCTTTTAGCTTTAGGCAGCCAATTAGTATTGGCCCGCCCTAATTTTAACATCATATGGAGAAGTAATATTTGCCTAATATTCCATCATAATTGGTGTAGAAAAACCTTAAACAATATATAAAATAAAACAAAGAGAGCATTGGTTAGTTAGAGCATCTCCATTGATTTAAGTGAGTTTCTCATATTAAAAAATTACATTGGATTAGTAAAAATATAAAAAATGTCTTTGCCTCCTCCAAAGTGAAAATGGGTCGAAGTCTCGAAGCCAAAACACTGTCATATTTTTTTTCTTTTTCTAATTAATTCTTTCTTTATCATTTTTTCTTGCAATTTGAGTCATATCGCAACAACTTTAAGAAGACAAATTCTATTATTTTAGATGTTAAATAACCGAAAATGTGAAATAACTCAATCAAGTCTTTCTCGGTACACTTGGAAGTGGAAGAAAATTATTAGAAAGTTTTGGTTCCTAGCTAGACGAATTGGAGCGGTGTAAACGCAATCGAAATATTTTTCAAAGCGGCCAATAAAATACTAAACGATGATTTTGTTTTTGTACACTCTAGTCAACTGATTAATGATAAATTAATTTTAATATTCCAGTTTGCTTCGTAAAAACCAACAACGTCGCAATTTTTTTTATTATTATTCCTCGATCGATATCGTTAGATATAAATAGATATTTAATTTGTTCTTAATGTATAAAGAAAGTAAAATACATTTGTGATATGATTGACACTTTTAAGTAAATGAAATCTCCATAACCAAGAATGATCTAGTCAGACTTTCTCACTCACTCCCACGTGAGATCGACTCGATCGTACTCAGCGGAGAGGATTTTGCGTTAACGAATTCACAGCGGAGAGGATTTTGCGAGTAATGAATTATCTACAACTAAAACAAAGATTAAAGTATAATTAAAACCATTAATTAATCATATTTAAATCAGAAATAATATGAGAATACTGGATCGTTACAAATTTTATGACAAAACGACACATGGTTACGAGTCACAATACTGCTGAACTGCTTTTTTAGCTACTGCATCTACCATATATTTTTCCATAGAGAACCATAACTTTGTAGGTTGCTATATTTAATTCAAACTATATAAATCCATATTTGTGCCGACTTTGTGGAATTGTGTAAGCTGTAGATATTTGTTCGTGTGAATCGAAAACTCGACAATCTCGTGGTATCAGTAGGTCCACGCCTAGTAATAAATGAATAATGTGGATATGTTTGCGAGTGAAAAAATGAAACTTTGTAGAATTTTGTTTATACGAAGCAGTTGGAATTTATTTGATTGAAAAATAATCCATCAAAGGATACTCATATATGTCATCTCATGTAAAATAACAATGATAAACATCCCATATTCCCATTGATGGAGTTGACTTACAATCTCATAATTAAAGTGAAGCATTTATATAAGATGAGAATAGAAGATCCCAATTCCAAGAGATTCAGAAAATCTCAATAACATGGCATATTTAAACCGTATTATTATTCGTCTGTGAGAGAAAACATTTGAAAAAAATATATACTCCGTCCTTTTCATTATATAAGATTTTTTTATTTATTTTGCGAGAATTAAGAAAACAATAAATACAAACAAAATCTTATTTAATAATTAATTAAAATTATAAAGCAACCAATCATATATAAGACTACAAAATTTAAAAGAACAAAAGTATCAAATCACATTAAAATCTGCATAAAAACTCGTAAAACATCTTATAAAATGAAAAAAAAAAATCTCTTAAAAATCTTATATAATGAAATCTTTAGTAAAATGATGTGCTGGTAAAATCATAATTAATCTTTCCTTTTTTTATCAGCATGGGCTAATGAGCAGTTTTTCAATATTTGTGTGTGCAGAGAGTGAAACTCTGGTGACTAGATTTAATTCTTAACGTAAATAGTTTATGTCTTTTTTACTCATATGTTTTTTTAAAAAATGATATCATGAAAAAGATCGTGTTATCATATAAAATAACAAGAAAGCCATGTTATTAGAAAAATACATATGGTAAATGAAGCAAATTATTAACGAATTTTAATTTTGTCATTTTTGAAAATAATATGGTGAACTTGGCTATTTAGTGCATATTTTTTATAATTAATTGTCTAATTTAAATATTAATATAGATTATAAAATTTAATGAAAAAAAAATCAAAGTGTCGCTTTAAGAAACAAAACATCACAAATAATCCAAAAACATCACTTGTTATAGAAGCAAAGGAAATCTTAATAGATAGCTCAATTTCTATCCTACGATAATATTGTCTTATACTATACTTTTGAGTGAGACAACAAAACAGAAAAACATGATCCTTACATTTTCTGCAAAATCTTTCGTTCGACTTTTTTACTAGAGCACCATCTTCAATGAATGATAGGCTGATCTCGTTACCTATTACAATATTAGTACTAGAAACAAAAGACTTCCATGAGATTTTGTTCTCTTGGCTCTTTGTTCTGCCAAAACTCTTTACCCGAATTAAGTTTTTTTGTTGTTGTGGCTATAATACCCCCAAATATAGTGGTGCAAGTGGACCATTCGACTCCAAACTCCATGGTATTCTTAGCGAGATCCACTAAGTTTCGACCAAAATGTTTTACTACCGTGTTCTCTATGTTACCACGTACTACCAACATATTTGTCGATTCTTGGCTTTTTTTTTTTGTTTGAAACTTAAAAGCAAATTCTTGGCTAAATTAGCCCTTGTTTATATAAAAGTAATTGCTAACGTATTGATTAGGGACTATTAGCTTTCCACAACCATCTACAAATGATGCCGACTTAACATTTTGAGCCGCCCATAAAAAAAAAGAATGGTCTAACATTTTAAGCTGTATCAATATTAACGACCACCAAAAGCGATAGAAACTAAAGTGTTTTTATTAATTTGGAATTGGATTACAACATGAAAGGAAGATAATAATTAAACATCAAGAGAAACCAACGGGCATTCCCACACTGACATAGGCGCTATGGTGACAACTAAAAAAGAAAAAATCAAGGGAAAAGTTGAATTCCTCTCCATCCCTTAAAAAATACACCATTTGTAAGGAAATTTTGTTAGTTATGATTCCTCTTCATTCTTCCATTCATCCTCCCACAGAGAATTATAGAACAAAAATATTTCTTATCAAATTTGAGAAGGAATAAGAGTTGTTTCCTTCAAAGGTTGCCTTAGTCAAATTTGCTCTTGAATAGGAACCCGAAGAACAAAAGTGCGAAGTTGATCGCAAACCAAATAACAAGGTAAAATCATCTAATCTAAGACATCTACAATAAATACCATCGTTATAAAGTAAATAAAATTGTGGCACCCCGGTTTCAGAGCATATATGGTATATGCGGTATATGCGGAGATGCTTAAAAGAATTGATTTGGCTACCTATATCACCAAAGTGCACTTATCTTTTCGGTCACAGGTCTTGAGAGAATTCAAGAGTTAAGCGTGTTTGAGCTGGAGTTGTTTCAGGATGGGTGACCTACTGGGAAGTCATTTCCAGTACCGTGTGAGTGAGGTCAAAACACGGGGAAAGATCGCATGGTGATTTGCAGGGTCAGTAAATATGACTTCCGAGCCTCCCGGACTAACGTACCGACCGTCAGACATGGTGGGCCCACGGGCCGGAGAATAGACCGGGGCCCATGGGAGGGGCGGGGCGTTATAAAAATATTTGCTCCAAAACATCATTTATCTTTTTTTTTTTCCAACAAAATTGTTAACCAAATTTTCAAAATCAAAATTTTCAGCTAATTCTCTTTCAATGGAGAAAATAATCAATTCACTCAATCTTGTATGTGATATACTCGAACAAATATAAGATAGCTAACCTAAGTCACTCAATCTTTCATACACATAACCAATTCTATGTTTACTTTATTCAAATTCTTTAACATTTAAAAATTGTTCTATAATTAAGTGTGTGCCACAAGTATAATCAATTCTTCTTGGCACAAATCTTTCAACATTTATAACTATGTATCTATAATTCTACAATTCGAGTCTAACTAAATATAACTAATAAAAATATGCCCTATAATGTTTTCATTAAATTAGATGCCGTAAGCCAATGTTTCTTTGTTTTACATTGAAGCATGGCATTGCTAACAACAAACAAAAATACGAAAAAACACCAAAGCTTATTCAAAGCTCGAGATATATAGTCTTCCAAATTCAAACTCACCACTATACTAGAAGACATTTCTAACATTTTTTTATATCCTTAAATTAATAAACTAATTTACTGTCTTTTTTTTGTGCTACAAAACTAATTTACTGTCTAAAACCCTAGTTTCATGGACTTTTAACTCACGGCCGGCCATGCCCACAAACACCATATTTCCATATGACTGAACAATCTGCAAGGATCATAGAGATCTTTCATGGCTTAAAATGTCCTCCCAAGACACATTGATACTGAAAACTGCATCAAATTCACATTAGCTCCCCATGAAATCATTTGTAAGGTAAACACGTTCACTTGCAAAAGTGAGACAAGTGGGCTATTTCTCCATGGGCTGGGTCCTAAAGCTCATTTAACTCTGTCTATATTCAATTCTGTGATTGTTTATCCTTTTTCTTTTTCTTAAAAATGTTTACATGATCTCACACTTAACTCAACATTTGTACTCAGATTTTGGATAATTAGGATATATAAGATTAATCCTGCAGCCTAATGTTTGGAGCCGTTAGAGTTAGTAACATTAATACATCTGGAAGATCTTTGAAGTTTGAACACACTAGAAAAAAGTTTAGAAAAAGCATAAACAATCACCAAAACATCTAAACGGCTGCATAGAAAAAAACTATTCAATAGAAAAAAAATTACAATGTAAAGTGACTAAACATATGATAATTTAAGCTTAACATATAAACCCTAAAAGACATTTTTTCTTTACATTAAAAAGGTTTTTCAAGAATCATGAATCAATAAAGATAAAAGACTTTCCGAAACTTATACCTCAACTCAAGCACTTAAAACCGGTCATGTCAACATACGACTTCCGCAGCGACTGTACCGGCTTTGATCTACAAAACACGCCTATTGACTAGTAAACCGGTTTTAGACACGACTGGAACCGGTTTAGTTCTGGTTCTATGAAAGAAGCATCACAAGAACCATAGACAAGACAACCAAACATTTCACTCCTTCATTGTAGAGACCTGAGAGATCAAAAAGAGAATACACATTTCAATTTTCTCGAAAGAACCGGTAAACTTTTTTTAGCGGAATGTGTGACAGGAAAACTTACCGGGTTGCGATGACGCAGCAGCTGGAAGAGCCGGGATTCTAACAGCTGCAAAAGAACAAAAACGAAATCAATAAGATAAAAAGAGTGGAAAAGAGTGGAAAAATGTCGGGAATCAATAAGATAAATACGGTAAACCACATACGTTTTTTACAGGTAGAGGCTGAGGATTGAGTAGAAGATGGCCACGGAGCGGGAATGTTGTCATTGAGGTCACAAGTAAAGCTAATTCCCGAGTCTTTATCGTATATTGCATCAGATGGTAAGCTTGGTAATAAACAACCAGATTCTTCAAAAACAAAAATAACAAAATATTTTCAGGATTTCGACACGATGAATATATAAAACAAAAATCAAGGAAATAAATTCACACCTTGGTTTCCAACTGTTTGAATCCAACCACAATGCATCATCAAACACAGAAAATAAAACAAACCGAGTTAATAATTTCCGTTAAAAGATACGAAGTGACGAAAAAGAACAAAGAGAAGTTGGTTGCACCTTGAAGAGAGAAGTCCTTGAGACTTATATGACAAACGCTGAAGATGTTTTTCGTAATGTTTAGCTTCTGCAGCTTCGTACCGAGGCTCGTTGCACAATCCAAAGCCTGCAAATTGGTTATAAGCGTTTGCTTTTGCAAATGAGATACGTAACTCTCCATTGCACGGCAACAACCCGTTTGGTTACTCAACTCGTTACTACAGTTACCACCGATATGTTTCATGTGCGGAAAGACAAGAGGACAAACTGAAACAGATAGACACAAAAGATAAGAAAACATTCACCGAAAATTAACCCGGATTTAAATTTTTACCTTTATTGATTTTGCAATTCGCTAATCCTCTTAGAGTTTCCTTAACCCGAGAAGGGTCGAGTTTAGTAGCGAGCCAACGGTTTACTATGTTCTTGCAATCATTGATCCTATCTGAGTTATCGGTTAAAAGTTCAGATGCTTTCATAGTTATATTCGTAGCTGCATCGAGTATCGCGTTTTGGCAAGTCGGTTCACAACATTCTTTCACAGGATCAACTTTTTCACAAGCTAAAAGAAGCTTCGATGTATCCACCGTGGTTTCAAACTCGTCGACATTGATCACAGGGCACGAAGAAGCAGTGAGATTCGACGAGTGAATAGAACATATTTCCCTAAGCTGACTCGAAGCGCCTTTCCCTACCAAGATTTGCTCTAAATCCGAAAGGCAGTGTTTAGACTGAGTTCTGTTTAAGGCAAGTAAACCGGTTTCTTCGCTCGCTTTCCCGAGGATTATCGTGAGAGAAGCGTCGAGCTGAGGACAACACATCACATTGGCTAACAATGGAGCAAACACAGTCCAACAGTTATGTGAAGTTGTTTGAATCAAACTCTCTGAAGCAGTGAAATTTAGCGAACAAAGCCCTGTAAATATCGAAAAACCCCAAATAAAGCCGATACCGATTAGTATAGAGTTTCTTTACAATAGAGAAAATGTGACTAACCAAAACAAGAAACAAAACCTGATAGTTTTGGCATGGTACTGTTTATGTATGGAACCATTGGAGAAGGTGCAATGAATGGAAGAAATGGTTGAGGAGAAGTATCTGGTGATATCTCAGGTAAGAACTCTTGAGATAAACCTAAACCACAAAACAAAGAAACCAAATCATCAATTACACTTCATTTCTCTGAAGAAACCTAATTAGAGCAACTAACTATAAACCCTAATCTAAGAAACACTGTAAAGCTTCTAAATTCCAACATTTCACCAGAAATTCGCTAAATTTCTACATAAAGAAGATAAATTTACAATGACCCAACACGAAGATTGTAAATCTGATTCAAATTAAGCTACAAAAAAGCAAACATAGACATCTAACAGAACAGAGAATCATTCCATAACCCTTTTTTCCCCTAAAACCCCAATTCGTGTAAGAGAAATCGAAAACTCACATAGAGAGAAGAGAAACATGAATTGAACAACCACGAACAAACCCATCTCAAATTCCGACCTTCTCTTCATTTTCCCCCCAAAAAGGAGAGATTTTTACAGTTTTTAGGGTTTCTTTCAAAAAGCTTAGGAGGTTGGACAAGTTTCGGACTTTTTTTAAGATCCTCTGTCTCTTTCCCACTAGTGAAAGTCTCCAGAGAAATCAAATTCACAAGGAAGAAAATTCAGACGATTCGACACCAAAAAATCTTAATAAGAAAAGATAAACACAAACAGAAAAAAAGTAGAAACTTCAGAAACAGCTGTATTCGTCTTCACACAGAGAGAGAGAGAGAGACCCCACAAGCAATGAACACAGACTGTTGTGGAGAAGAGAAGAGAAGAGAAGAGAGAGCGCTTGAGAGCATTTATTACTCTCTCCATTAATTCCCACCTTTTTCTCTCTTCATTACATTAACCGGAAATTCTACACTAAACCGGTACTTTAACCGAATTTTGAATCGACATATATATAATCGATGATTTATAAATTGATTTAATTTAATCATTAATTTATCGTGCCTACTAATTCTGGTCGATTTAATGTTCCAATTGTACCGAGAAATTCAAATAAATAAACAAGACCGGAAAGATTTGGAGCTGTTGTTAAATCTATGGGTTTTAGGCCGGTCTAGTCTGGTTTTAGGCCGGTCTAGTCTGGTTTTAGACATTTATAACTTCGTGACTTGGGGACATGAGAGATATGTGATATCTTATGTCTATTATTGTGGTTGTATTTAATTCAACTAGAAATATTGTTAGTTGAGTCGACATTTAAAAAAAATAAAAAATCACTTTTTGGCCCATAATTTTGAGATTTTTTTGTCCATAATCTACAAAGTACAAAGGTAAGTAAGTGAATGGATTTTTTCCTCTTATTAATTTTCAGACATTATAGGATTCACGTGTATAATGGAGTTATGTAATAAAAGTCAGACATGATTATTATAGAGTGAAATTTAGTTTACTAAACAAAGTCAACTTGTAAGTGGAATTTCTCCTGAATAGGTCGTTTAATTAGGCTGCATAGCATAAGAAACCCCCTAATAATCAGTAAATTATTACAACTGTTTTTTTACGCCACATTTATTTATTGATCTTTTTTACTTTGTGAGAGTTTCGTCGTGCTGAAGAAATGGTACAGTAATGGCACGTGACTGTGCTTAAGGCGTAGGGTACGGCACGCGAGCGGAACCGTGCTTGCTGCTTTCGAAAAGTGGATCAAGTGAGATGGTAAAGAGGACCTGGGGGATCCAGAAGGTAGTGCTGGATTATTAACGGGCTTTAGAAGGCCCATTTTTTAAAAACCAGATGGTGATTTTTTTTTTTTTTAATGAGGTCAAGAAGAACAAGGTGAATATTTTTGTGAAGTGGTTTTTTCTATTTATAATGTTTAGAGGTATTTAATCTTATAGCTTGATTTTTTATTTCTGCAGATCTAGGTAGAGTAAGATGGATCTTACAAACAATCATAATGTTATTTCGATGACGGAGTATTTAGCTTGGCATAATCGTTTTTGCTCTTATATTATCACATAACTCAACAAAGATGGTCTCGTAATGGTCTGCTTTTGATCGAAAGACTCTCTTTTTTTTTTGTAATTTGAGTTAGTTCATGAAAATCGGAATAGTAAAGTCGAAACATATTTTTGAACTCACAAAAGGCTACTGTTAATTTTTGTTTTTCTTTGTAAGGGCTTTTGTACCATATTGCTTAGTTAGATACCATTTCAACTAATAATAAATAGAGAAGGGTGTTTCCAATACGAAACTATATTCCGGTTCTAAGCAAGTTTTTGTAGAAGCAAACCCGAACATGATTTTGATTTGTTTTAATTGGATTAGTCCGGTTAATTTGGGGAATTGTGATTGTTTGTTTGTATTTAAATATCTTGAGAAAAGTTGATCTGAAGAGTATTTTGTGACAACCACGAATGGGAACCCTAACTCAATAATAACATGCATATAGATTCGATATTCTCTTGGTTTTGTCTTCTAATGCTAATGGTTGAAGTTATATAGAATTTTCAGAAAACAAATAATAATAATAATAATAATAATAATAATAATAACAATAATTCAAGGCAAAATAAATAATTTCACTGTACTATTCAATTTTGTCTTTTAGAATGATTGGATTTTGTTATAGCAGTTGAGATTCTGATTCTTTTGAAGACATGCATGGGCATGTAAGGTTGTGAGTGAGCTAAGATCTTGTCATCCTTTATAAAACGCAAATATTTTTACGTTTCACCTTCACATCTCACATGAGCCTTGAGATATAAAAAAAATATACAAATTGAACATGTAACATTCATTTTATACCAAGTGGTTGTGCTCTAATGGTCTTGAAAGTAGATATTTAAAGTTAAGGTTACTAGTTCATTTTACCAAGTAGTTGTGGTCTAGTGGTCTTGAAAGTTACTTAAAGTTCAACTCTACTTGAAAATAATAATTTATGCCCCAAATTAATGTGGTATTATAAACGGCTAACTTGGACGCGAAGAAGATTATAGATAAAAATCTAGAATTCCTACATATATCAATTCGATAAAAAAATAATAATAATAAGGCTGATTGATGCTCGACAATTCGATAATATCTTATTACTAATGCGGTAATGCCTAATGGGCATGGCTCGTAATTATGATGGATCATCATTAAACAAAATTCCTTCGGCCACGTTTAACCATATCTTACGCCCTTGCGAATCAATATAACTATATCTAATTTCCTCACGATCTTGTTGTCAATACGAGACGTTGGAATTAAATTGCTGACAATACCGATCAGTCTCATGTGGGTTCCAACTTTGTTGGATGACTTATTTTTCGAAAAATGTCTTTTTTCTTAATTTAGTGGTGTACTCTTTATTTACTAGAAAACTAAATTATTTATTTTGTATGTTTTCCATGTATACATAAATAAAGTTCGTAGTCACAAAGTTTATTTGTTTGTTTTATGGTTGGCTATAATGATCGATGGAATCTATAGATCCAATCTTGGCCGGCCTTACGGGTTTGCACATGGCCAATCATTTTCTCTTTAGAGTTCCTTTTCTTGTGTACCTTTTAAATGATAGCAATAAACCAATTCAAATGATTTATTTTGTAAGTTGAGAAAAAATCATATATTTACCATTTTTTCTAAAACTCCTAATACCGGAACGAGTTTTGATCATGAATCTTCTGATTATCAAAAAATTTCAAAGACTTATTTTATACTGGCGACCTGTTATGTTTCTCACTATAAAACCTTGTAGGTTATTTCTATTCAAACCTTGTATATAACTATGTATGTATCCATTTTTGGCTTGCTAATAGAACACACATAAAACTTTTCTATACTTATTGGTTTCTGACCTAAATAGAGGAAAAACAAAGAAGAAGATAGCTATTGAATGTTTAGAACAACTGAACAAACTCATGCTTATAAGGATGGTACGAATGGGTAAGCCGTAAGCATATCACAATTCACAAGTTTAACATGAGTTATCTTTAAAATTTTATTTCGAGACAATAGGTTTAGTATAGATTCGTTTTTGTAAGTTGCAATCCTTAAAGGAAATATTCATCCATTGAACAAAAATGGGGGATTAGTGAGATTAGGCCATCTATACTATATCTACCGATCGGTGTCTGCATAAAGTACTTTATTATTGCCATAAGGTGTTTCTGTTCTAACTTGATATAGTTAGACATAAACTATTGAAGTGCATGAGAAGAAATTAATATTCAATATGGTACTACTATTAACACAAAGATAGATGTTCTATATATACTCCTTCCGTTTTTTTGTATGTTCTAGAATTTTCACACATATTAAAAAAACACATTAATTCATAGTTATAAATGTTTTATTTTTTGCACTAAACAATTTTTTATAACTCTAATCCAATAGTAATTCAATAAAACCAACTAATATGTCTTGAAATTTAAAATTTATCATTATTTTTTCATTAAAATGCATTGAGAATGTAAAAAATAAATATTTTAGAAACAAATTTTTTTTTCTAAAAACATCGATTAAAAGATAACGGAGCGAGTAATTCATTGTAGGTCCGCTTAAAATTATGTTATAGAAGAGAGTGTATCTTTTTATTATGTTAGTTGCACCAACTTTTGTACTTTAAAATTACGACTATTAATGAATAGAATAAACCAATACAATATAGGAGAGAATAGGATACATCGATGAAGGAAACAAAAGAATCTTATAGGTATAACATTAAAGGACTAAAACCATATGTTCATCAATATATATATCATAGCTATATATTTTTTTTGTTACACATGATTTGTTTTAAAATCACAAAAAATTTACCCTCTCAAACATATATTATAATTTATATCCTTCCGTTGTATATTTACACAATGAAAACATAAAAATTACAAATATATATGTGATGGGCTATTGGTTAGCACTTAAAATTGGTTCCAATTGTTTGATGCATCTGAAAACAAAGAAATGGTACTAATCTCTTCAGAGTATTGGGTCACTTGCTAGCCTTCGCAACAACAACAAAATTGGCTCATAATTTTTTCCTGCCTCAACTGGATTTTACAATCTACAATAATTCATATAAATACAACTATATATGAGGAAAAAATATAAATAAAATAAACAATAATGGTATAATTTCCCTTGAGGTGGTGGGGCTTATTATTGTGGGACACTGTGTGATAACAACACACTGACCGTTTCATCTTACAAAAAGACAAGTACACTGACACCAACAATCACATTAAAAAGTAGATCCTTTAAAACGTATAATATGTACATTTTTTCTCATCTACGAATTGTGGAAACAGAGGGAGAATCTTCGAAAAGTTAACTCATTTGCGTCGATATGATTGTAGTGTTAAAATTTTGCTTTTGCGTTACTTCTTTTATAACCTTTTTGTGTAACTTACATATATCGTTCTAAATGTAAACGACAAAAGGAATTTTTAAAAGCTAATATTCTCCTTTCTTTGATAAAAATTGCACATAGGAGTGTGTATTCTATATTATGTGACCTTTTACGTTACTCGTCAAGTTTATTGTTTTGCTCATAACCACCATATCACCAAATACTTGGTACCCTATTAATATTATTGCTAAAAATACCTACAAAATGAATTATTATAATCGAAAGAGTAGATGTAAAAAACCTATATTTTGCATCAAATCGAGAATATTGCTTACAATCAACAAAAAAATGTTATACAAAATGCAACTCAACACCGAGTTTTTGGGAAAAGTACGAAAAATATATAATACAATAAGGAGATCTAAAACTAAAATAATTACGTAGAAATGTCTTTAGCAGATACATCTCTTTATCAAAAATGCAAATTGAATCGTTTATTGTGGTTTTATGCAACATTGCACACATTTAAATGGTCGAATTCCATTGTTCCTCCTCCCTACGTGTGTGCCAGTGTGGTACTATATTACGAGGTTATTGGCAAGAGTAAATGGTTATATAATCAATCAAAATTATAATATGTATGTACCTATTAAAAAATATAGGGAATTGTGTAGGTTTGTAACTGCTAGTATTACACTATTAGAGCATCTCCAATGTATTACACCATATTTTACACTAAAATGGTGTAACACCAAAATGGTGTTGAGTTTTACTTCAATGTATTACACCATTTTCTACACCAAAAAAAAGAATATTCTAAATTTATTCTTTTACAAATTTACATATTAATCCATATACTTTTAGTTTGATTAATTATAAAATCATTTAAATGTAATATTAAATATGAAAAGAAAAATATAATACATCATATAAAATAAAAGTATGTATAATAGATTTTGGTTTAATGATCATAAACATATTAGATTTGGGTTTAATTGTCATAATTTATATATGTTTTTCATTAAATTTGAAATTATTTATAATTTGAAGGACCAATTTATAAATAAAAAAGTTCTACATCAAAATGGTGTAACACCAAATTTGGTGTTTGGTGTAAAATTTGGTATTACACCATTTTGATGTAGAATTTGGTGTTGGATTGGAAAAGATTTTACACCAAAATGGGATTTGGTGTGGGGTGTAGGGTTGGAGATGCTCTTACTAAACTTTTTTTTTTGTTATAGGGTTTGCTTACTATTACTAAACCTGTCTGATACCCTTGTCTCTAATTCTCAGCCGTTCAATGTGACCACAGTGAGACCAATCTTTTGTACGAATTACGTATCAGAATTTTACAAGTGGACTCTCTATTGTTTTGTTAGTCTCCCTTAAATAAATTCAATATGAACGAAAGCGCTTATGAATTTCTAATTAACTACTAATAAGGGGGCGTTCGACGTGTGCAAGTGGTGCAACCGCACATGGCCCAAAATTTTTTTAAAATTTTTTAGAAGTAAAATTACTTTTTCGAGGGCCCAATTTTTTTTATACGAATAAAATAGCCAATTTTTGACAAACTGTACAGGGTCTCAATACCAATTGCACATTTTAGAGCCGCCTCTGCTAATAACAATTAGGGTGAAATAAACAATAACAATTAGGGTGAAATAAACGTGAATTATTACTCTTGAATAACTATAATGCAGCTGCATCTTTTATACACAGTAGTGTTCATTGTTATATACGAAATTTGATGTGAGGAAATGTCTCGTGATTGAAGTTTTTCTTTTTACCAAAACCTGTGCAACTTTTTCCCCAATTTGGCAAGTTGAAAACTATTTCTTCTAGAAAGTTCGACGTAGAGCACGCGCCGACGAAGAGCGCGTCACGTGGCTTACCTTAATTTCTTACAGCGAATAACAATTTCTTATAACAATTTTGTGTTATCTTTCTAACTGTTACGTGCGAGTTATGTAGGGCTAGTGAGCTATGACTGATCTTTTACAATATCCAATAAACATATATTAAAATTTTAAGTTTTTTTTTTTTATCGATTTCTGAAAGAAAAATTCACGTTTAACTCCCCGGCATTTTTATTTTGCAATGAAAGGCCCTTCCTTCACCTTCATACCAAGGTGACATTGATTCCTATTTGATTTGACCAAATATACAAAAGAAATGGTCGATATTAAAATTCGTTTTAAAGGATGACCGAATCTTAAGGACATTTATTGAACAACATATTCCTTCCCTATAAGTATTTTAATATCGGAAGATAGTACAGTATAATATATGTAAACTTCATCTTTTCATTACTTTACTTACACTTGATCTCAAAAGATAATTGTGATGTAACTTCATATTTTCATTAATTTATTTACAGAACTCAAATTAAAATTAAAATTTGTTTTTGAAGTATGTTAATACCACAAAAATTTTATAGTAAAAAATGTATGATCTAATGGAAACAAATCATTTAGCATTTAAAAAAGAGAGTAAATGATTACATCCCAACTTAATTATATGTTGGTATCAGATTTTGATTTTAGAGTTAGTCCGCGTAAAGCAAAACAAAATGTAAAATCCAACTAAACTAAAAAAAAATCGTCAATTATTCTAAAATAATCGTTAAAACACACGAAATTTTTGAAATTTTATTCAATTTTTTTATCCCATTTCATGGAATTGAAGCCCAAACTTATTCGGGCTATGCGACTAGACCTGCAAATCTTTTTTTTTCGAAACGGATCGACTCAATTAACTATGAATTAATATGGTGTCATAGTGCCAAACTTTCTATCTCAGTTTCAATCTTTCACTCTAAACTATATCAAGACTTTACATTCACATTAGTTACTCCCTAGATGTGGCTATAAGATCACTCAAGATAACAATTTCTTTTTATCCAAAAAAGAAAACAAAAGACGAATCAATGGATTTGATGATTTTTGGGGGTTCCAAAGCTCTAAAACAAATGTAGGGATGCCTTTTCTAATAAATAGACAACATAGGTGGTATATATAATAATTTTTTTTCTTTTTTGTATCACATTCTTCTTGTACTCTTCTCTTCAAAGATGCTATATATGCTCCTCCATTTCTCTCGTTGTGAACCTTATAGCAAAATCTCTAACATTCAATATATAAATTAATAATAATTAGAATAAATATAGTTAATCAGTGATTAGTAAAGAGTTTAAGAGGCTGTGACGGAGTTGCATGGCAAGAGGTCGTAAACCGACGACGATGAACCGGAGCGATCGATACCTTGGAAGCTACAATTACGGTGACAGTCACCGTACTTCCGTCACTGACGAATTAGAACTCTCCGAAGAAGACATCTGGTCACCGGCCGTCATTCACGACGGCGAAACAGACGAATCATACGACGCGTGGAACCTACGCGCTACCTCTGGAAGAAATGAGCGCGTGGGAGGATTGTCGCTGGCTTTCGAGGCTTCTCCGGGTGCGCCGCCGCCGTCGTCGCCGATGATCGTGAAGCAGATCCACGACGGAGGAGGGGAAATCCGGCGGAATTTGGCTTCGTCGGCGCCGGTCAACGTGCCTGACTGGAGTAAGATATACCGAGTTGACTCGGTTGAGTCCATGCACGAGTTGGAGGATGATGAGGAGGAGTCCGGGATGATGCCGCCGCATGAGTATCTTGCGAAGAGCCAAGCACGGCGGAGTAGGAAGACGGGAGGTGGTGGCGCGTCGGTGTTTGAAGGCGTTGGAAGGACTCTCAAAGGGAGGGAACTAAGGCGCGTGAGAGACGCGATTTGGAGCCAAACAGGCTTCTACGGCTAAGTGTAATTAATTAATAAGTTATATTAAAAAAAAAAAAACAGTTTAGATTTTCAATTAAAATTACTTGTTTTTGTCAGTATAGAAGTAATTTTGTATTTCTGCAAGTTTTGATCCAAAAAAAAAAAAATTTCTGCAAGTTTTGTTGTTGTTGGCGTTTTCATTATTAAACGAGGCCATAATTTCAAGTTCCTCGTATGTTGTTCTGTCAATAACATATTTTAATTTAATTTCGTCCTATGTTAATTAATTAAAGCTTCTGTGAGTATTATTGAACATGATCAGTATGTTACCACTGCAGTAAATTATCAATCACAAAACTATAATAATAATAGTAATATCAATTATGGTATTTGTTTCACAATGATAATCTTTATCACAATTTTGTTTTGTTTTAGCTATTTTCATTTTTTAGTTCCGTAATCCCGATTATAAAATTTTGACGAATTATTCCTTAAAATTTAGTTTATATGAAAAAGATTTAGAAAGATTTAATGTTGTCATCAAATGTTTTAAAACATTAAAAACGGTTCAAACGTCAGATTCACATAATCCCCTATATTCATCATTGAGCAAGAATGTTATTTTATGAGTAAATATTAGATTATTAATTTGCTTTTAGGATTAATTAATTGGATAATTGATATCATAGTGAAAGGGAAGTTGTATAATAACAATAAAAGATGTGTCCTTGAAACATAATTTATGTCTACAGGTAAACTGTCCAAAGAATCCACTTCAAATTGGGCACTCATGAGCAAGAAGAAGACAATTTCTTTTAGTTTTATTTGTCTTTTTATCAAAAATAATCATGATGGTGAATCAATGGCGTAGTACTTATCTAGGCTCCTTTTTAACAAAAATTAAATGGACCATTATTAAAGTACTTAATTTTTTTAGTTGTGTACTTGATTAACCATGACTAGATTTTTTAATCTATGATAATAGTTTAGTGATTGATGATATGGTCTACCGGTTGAGGTCAGTGATCGAGGCTTACTGATTATGATTCAGTCCACGTTGATTACCGTAGAAGTTTTAAACAGCAAACCCATATATTCGTTAATATAAACTTCATTTCATTTAAGATTATCCATATAAATATATAAATAGTATGTTTACTTTTTCTGTTGTCCCCCAAAAAAAATATATAGGTTTAATTTTTTATCTAGTAATTGAAAAATATAAGTAAAATTGCGGATAAAAAAAATAGTTTTACATTATACTTGTCAAAATTTAGAATGGTGACAGACTGACAGGGAATATACGAAACATATGTAGTTAATGTGAAACAAGCAAACCAATTTGTATGAAATGAACAAGATAAAAGCTGAATGACAAATACTATAATAAATGAATTACTAGTATAATATTTATCAAATTTGACTAACTTTTAACATTTTAAATAACTGAAGCTTTTCTGAATAGAATTGAATTAGTCCGTAAATATAATTTGTTCTGTTTTAAAATCTGGAAAAGTCTCTTTATACCATGTGTACTTTAAGATTAGACGAACATATAAATGTAATTTACTTTTATCTTTTTTTTTTTTGATAAAAATTTACTTATCTTATTATTCTTTTTGGCCGGTCTTTAAAGTTATAAAATGAGACATACTGTACAAATGCTCGTATATTTTGAAAGGTAATGTCACATGTTGTTTGAGCTCCTTGCCGCTAGGTTGTGCGAAAAGAAACATTTCTGGTTGAGTGGTTAGATGATCACAAGTTAGAAAAGATCCCTCCAGTGAGTTCAGGGCCGGTCCTGAGATTTACAAAGTCCGACACGAAATTAAAAAATAGGCTTTATTATAAAAATAATGTAAAATATAATGTTTGAAGATAGAAAAAAACTTCTAATTTTTTTTTTTAAAAATGCAAAAATTTATGTTATTCTGGAAAAAATATTCAAAAGTCATAAAAAGCGTTAAAATCTATTTATTCTAAAAATGACTCTTCTTGCATTTGTTTTTCTGAAAAAAATCCATGTGAGTTTGATTAATAAATATGACTTTTTCATAAGTTAATATTTAATTTTTCACTTATGGGACATCACAATTAAATTCTTTTTTCCCCTATGTCATTTCACAACAAAACCATAAAACATATATGATGCGTATAAAAAAAAAATTTACCCTTTAAAAATTGAAATATTTTGAGGCCCAACACCTAGGTGTTATTTGTATTGCTACAGGACCGGCCCTGAGTGAGTTATATATTCCTTAACCATGATTCAAACCATTTAAGTCACACTTACTTCGAGGAGTTTTGGGATATTCCTAAAATACCATTGTTTTCATGCTAAATATTGTAACTATCTTAGTAATTTTTTCGCAATTAGAATTAAACTTATCTCTTTTATATGTGACAGAAAATGATAAGCATGCTGTATGCCTGTATACAAGTAACAACTCTTCCCCCATAAGTTATACTCAATTTTGGTATTTGTAATGCCCTTTTCAATTCATATTATTTTTGTGTTGGAAACTAATCGTTAACTAGTTATATATGCAAATACATAAATCATGTTTATATAGGTTTTCAATGCATATTCGAACTCGATAAAGGAAACTCATAGTCATATCTTCTCTAACCAATAACCTTTTCAATCAAAATGAAGTACGTTTATTAAATCAATGTATAAATATGGCAGATAATGGAGTAATGGGAATAGTAGTGATCAAGGGAGAGTGACATAAGTTTGGAGAGTGTTGTGTCAAAGCATATAAAAGAAGAAAATTTGTCAATAAAATGTTTTGGTTCTCCTTGGTCCCTTTGTGCCTTTGCCTTTTACAATAGAAAGTCCCTTTAAATATGAATTTTGAGAGTTCCCTTCATATGTGTCTTGTGGTCTCTTTACATCTTTCATACACTTATCTCAAACTTTATTCACCGTTCATTTCGCCTTTTTAAATGATAGAAACTAATTTATTTTGGAAACAATTGGGAAAAATAACACTTTTTCAAAAACTCATTAGTTTCTTAGCCCTCTATGAATTTCCTTGTTTCATATAACACTTTTTATTGCCAAGTATCCAAAATGCCCCTAAATCACACTATATACATGCTCATCCACTCTTTTTTCTTTTGGAAATGACCGGATATTTTTTTTATTTTTTTATTTTTTTAATTACTTCATCCCTTTTTTCTTTATTAACTCATATATTCATATTTTATTAAAAAAATCAAAACTAAGTTTCAGTTTTCATTATTATTTATATTTCTTTACATTTTGACACTACAAGAAAACAGGGTAATTTCCGACGGAAATTTTTTCCCTTCGGTAATCCGTCGGTGGTTTCCGACGGTATTCCAACGGAATCCTGACAGAGTGGGTTTCCGTCAGAATTCCGTCAAATTTTCAGACGGTATACCGACGGAAACCCACTCTCTCAGCATTTTGTTGGAATACCGTCGAAAACCACCGACGGAAGACAGACGAATACTAGATGTCGTTATATTCCGACGGTATACCGACAGAATTTGGACTTTCCGATGTCGGCAAAGTTTGATTGACAGCTCATACCGACGGAACTAATTACGTCGGAATTACGTAACGAAATTCCAACGGTTTCCGATGTCGGCAAAGTTTGAGTGGTTCCCATATCGTCTACGGTGGATGATGGGATTGGTGGGGTGTTATGTCGGAGGTATTAACGAAATTCCGACGGATTTTTGACGGAAATCCGTTCTACATAAGTTTGCAGAATTCGTCATTCCATCATAACAAAATTTCGAGTACCAAACAAAATTATAAAGATGAGTTCATATTTTCGGTCATGGATGGACGAGCCAATGATGGATGTGGGCTCGGACTTATTAAGTAACGAGTACGCTCAAGGAATATGCGAGTTCAAGAATTTACCCAGTAATCTAGAAGCAGCCAAAAAAGGTCAGGATATCAAATTTCCTTGTTCCAATTGCTGTAATAGAATTAGTGTTGCAATTCATAATATTTGGACTCACTTATATAGATATGGTTTTAGGCCGGGATATAAGGTTTGGTATTTACATGGAGAAACCAATTATGAATATGGTAGTACTAGTAGCAATGCACCTTATTTTCCGGATAGCGTAAGGGAACCTACAGCGGGAGTAGATGTTGGGGTAAGTACGGTTGCGATGTTTAACGATGCGTTTAGAGAGAATTTGCAGTCGGGTGGGTATGAGGGTGATAGGGTTGAAGAGCCTAATTTAAAATCTCGAAGGTTTTTCCATATGTTAGACGCATCAAAGCAACCACTATACAACGGTTGTAGGGATGGTCATTCACCGCTATCTTCTGCTAGTAGGATGATGAACCTGAAGACTGATTATAATTTTTCCGAAGAATGTGTTGATGCATTCGCCGAGTTCGTGAAAGATGTTTTGCCAGAAGATAATCTAGCCCCAGGATCATACTACGAGGTCCAAAAACTTGTCGCCGGTCTTGGTTTGCCCTACCAGGTTATAGACGTGTGCATCGACAACTGTATGATATACTGGAGAGAAGACGAGAACCGGAACAAATGTAAATTTTGCCAGAAACCCCGGTTCCAGGACACAAGTGGCAGGGTGAAGATTCTATTCAAACGGGTGTGGTATTTACCCTTAACGGAGAGGTTGAAGAAGCTGTACGAATCAAACCGCACAACTAAGGCTATGAGATGGCATGCAGAGCATAGTCAAGATGGAGATATCACGCATCCTTCTGACGCAGAAGCGTCGAAACACTTCCAATCCGTATATCCAGATTTTGCATATAAACGACGGAATGTATACATAGGCTTATCCACTGATGGTTTCAACCCATTTGGCAAGCATGGAAGAAAATGTTCATTGTGGCCGGTCATAGTAACACCTTACAATTTGCCTCCATCAATGTGCATGCGGCGAGAGTTCCTGTTTCTCTCAATTCTAGTTCCCGGGCCAGATCATCCAAGACGGCCGCTCGATATATTCCTCCAACCATTGATCTCTGAGTTGCAAATGTTGTGGGAGCATGGTGTTGAGGCATATGATGTTTCAATCCAGCAGAATTTCAACTTGCGTGCGGTTCTTATGTGGACCATAAGCGATTTTCTGGCATACGGTATGTTATCGGGATGGACAACGCATGGAAGATTGACATGTCCTTATTGCCAAGACAATACTACCGCATTCCAACTGCGGCACGGAAGGAAGACTTCATGGTTTGATTGCCATAGGTGTTTTTACCGGTAAATCATCAATATCGTCGATCTAGAAGACATTTCAGGAAGAATGTACAAGTGTTACATGTTCCACCGCCTGAGATATATGGTCGCAGCATATTGGAATAATTACGAGATTTTGGTGCAGAGCGAACTCCTGAATGTGGGGGTAATAGCCATCACCCCGTGGACGGCTGTGGGGAATATCACAATTGGCACAAGAAGAGTATTTTCTGGGATTTGCCTTACTGGAAAGACCATCTATTGCGGCATAATCTAGATGTCATGCATGTTGAAAAGAATTTCTTTGATAACATCATGAACACCATATTAAACGTCCCAGGAAAAACCAAAGACAACTGGAAGTCTAAATTCGCCTTGCCATTGATTTGTTCGAGGCCATCTCTTCATGTTTCAAACGGTAGATTGCCGATGTCTGCTTACCGATTAGACGCTGGACAGAAACAAGTATTTTTTGAATGGTTCAAAAAATTTGTCAAATTTCCAGACGGCTACGCATCTAATCTACGTAATTGCGTGGATTCGACGGAAGGCAAGTTTATAGGAATGAACAGTCATGATTGTCATGTCGTGATGCAACGTCTTCTTCCATTTGTATTTGCATATCTTCTTCCAGAACCTATCCACCAAGCAATTGGAGGTATATTTCTTACTCCCATTAGTTTCTTACTACCATAATATTACTATATATATATATATACTAAGTTGTTTAATTTTAGTTTATAGGAGTTGGTGCATTCTTCCGAGATTTACGTTCAAGAACGCTTACCATCCACGGGATACGTAACTTGGAGGCCAATATCTTGGTTCTCCTTTGTAATCTTGGGAAGATATTTCCACCGTCTTTTTTTGACGTTATGGAACACCTTCCTATTCACCTCCCACGAGAAGCAGCCTTAGGAGGCCCTGTTCAATACCGATGGATGTATCCGTTCGAGCGTTACATGTTCCACTTGAAGAAAAAGGTTAAAAATTTGAGCAAGGTTTAGGGATCTATTGTCGCACAAAGCCTAAACGAGGAAGTCTCACACTTTGCCGAATATTACTTTCCATCGGCAGTTCGCACTAAGGCGAGACGCCCTGCCCGACATGATGATAGAGGTGAGAAAGCACTTTATGCCGTGGTTGTTCCTGATTTGTTTGCCCAAGTTGGTCGAGCAAGTGGAAAAGGAAAGAAACGCAAACTAACAGCCCAAGAGGTCACACATTTGCATGCGTATATCCTCAGAAACTGTGACGAAATTTTGGAGTACGAAAGGTATATCAGTTATTATAATAAATTTATGGAATTATTTTGCCTTTATCTACTAACGACTATTATGTTACAGGATCTACATATCTTTCGCATGTGATTACCATTATGATAAGACAGATGCCAAACTTGCTGTCTTGAAAGATGAAGAATTTGAAGGGTGGTTGAAATGTTATGTATGTGTAATATAATTAATTACTCTTACTTTTCCAGGTTTTTACGTTCATATGTTACTTATTTCTTACTTCTATCATTTTTAGATTTCCGATAGTATAGCAAGTGGCCAATCACTCCCGACATGGTTAGTGGAGTTTGTTCATGGTTTACGCAGCACCGCGACTTCATATCCCAAGTTTTGCTCTAGGGAATATGCGTTCAAGATCCGTGAGGAAGGACGTCAAAGGTCAACTTCGGACTATGGTATTTCGGCGCAATCAGGTGATACCATGTACTATGGGATTTTAAAAGAAATATTGGAAATACACTATCCAGGAATGTTGGACTTGAGGTGCATTGTGTTTAAGTGTGATTGGTATGACCCAACTAATGGTCGAGGGGTTCGAGTTGACCTTCATGGTGTTATTTCGATAAATTCAAGCCGGAAACTACGGTATTACGATCCATTTATCCTTGCGTCTCAAGCAGACCAGGTATGAATACAATAATATGTTTACCTACGTACTCATACTTAAGGTTTGTTGTTCATGTATATTAACAATATCCACTCTTTATTAATAGGTTTGCTACATTCCATATCCTCGAGTTGCCTATCGTACAGATCCTTGGATCATAGTAACTCCAATTAACCCGAGAGGAAAAATATATGGAGTTCCATAATAAGATGCTCTACAACCATCGAGAAGTATACCAATGTCACCAGTTGAGGAGATGGATAACATTGACCTTGTCATTGATATCACACATATCGGGGATGATCTAGTGCATTCGGACGAAGAGGAAACACGTGACGAATTTGACGACGATTGAGACTCCATCCCTAGTGAAAGTGGATCAGAAGATTCAGATTAATAATTTATGAATAAATGTGTGCTTATGAATGTTGTGTGATTCAGACTTCATCCCTACTGAAAGTGGATCAGGAGATTCAGGAGAATCAGACTTCATCCCTTGTATATCATATTATTTAATAGTATATATATAGTCATATTCGATGACTAATTGACGATAAATATTGGTATTGCAACTCCAATAAAACATAACATTTAATGAAACATAAAATTTAAAACACATTCTTAAACATGTACATTAGAGACTTGCAAATATTAAACACACAACGGTTATGGTACAAGTACATAATAAACTCCTCATTTTACAATCATCTGTCGATTTCCACTCCGACTTACCATTTGTTAGAACCATTTAGTGATTTTCTTTCCCTTTTTTTTGTGGAGAATCTACAAATCCGTCGCACAATTCTCTTTTGATTGCATCAACATCTAAATTTTTGTTTGGCTTGGCTTGGCTTTGGGCGAATTCGAAATCATAGTAATGCTCCTTTGGTGGAGAATCTATAAATCCGTCGCACAATTCACTTTTGATTGCATCAACATCTAAATTTAAGTTTGGCATTTCTGGGCTTTGGACGAATTCATAACCATAGTACTGATCCTTACATACGTTTGAAGTACTTCCACCGTCAGTATCTGACTTTTCCATCAATTGACATAGTTGTTCGGCTTCGATAACCCGCTTATGATCAAGACATTGTGGCTGCCTATCGTAAATGTGGTGGATGTTTGGCGAGCACTGGCTGTCAGGCACTATTGTTGATGTGGAATCTTCTTTATGGATTGATGAGCACGTATCAAATTCCCACGAGTAAGTGGGAATATCTTGAGTGAATTCGTCGCAATGAGATTCGGTTTCCCACGTGTATTTTGGAATATAAAAAAAATTAGCCTCCGATGTTGTTTTTTCGTTGTCATTAGGAGAGTTAGAAGACATTTTTGTGTTATTGAGAGGTGTAGAGATATACATTCCATAAGGTGTATTTATAGTAGTTATATGTATAAACTGTCGGCATTCCGTCTGCATTCCGTCCGTATTACCGACGGAATTCAGACTACACGATGTCGGTAAAGTTTGATTGGTCATCTGTACTGACAGATTTCCGAAGGAGCTATGTCCTCGAAATTATGTAACGGATGTCCGACGGAATTCCGACGGTTTAGACGTCGGCAAAGTTTGTGTGGTTAATAAATTGTCTGCAGTGGCCTAAGGGATTGGTGGGGTGTTATGTTGGAGTGTTTTGACGGTTTTCTGACGGAAATCCGACGGATATCCGTTGTACATATATGTTCCACATTTTCTCATTCCTTCATCACAAAATTTGAACACAAAATCATAACACAAAAATATTCAATTACGTAATGGCTAACAAAGATCTATGGAATTACTATATGCAAAACCGAGCCCCTGGTCTAAACACTCCAAACACAACTTTTCTTCCTTCAAGCCCTCCTTACGATAATTTAAATGTCATAGATGCTCAACCAACAATTTCACTCCACCCAACTCAACGATCCCTGAACCAAACGCCCGAAATACCGGGACCTGGCCAAGTCGTAAGGCGAGGAATTTTTCGCAAGAGGGCTCATGATGCAAGGGTGGTGCGAGGTGAAAGTTCTCAAACTCGCCCAACACAAGATTTTACTTATGAGGTCATTAACGAGGCACCACAAGACGACCAAGATTTTAGTAGCCCTCGGTGGACTTCTACTATCGATTACATAATTCGTGAAGGTATATATATATAATTACCGTTTTTACTTTTACAATATATTGTTATATAATTATTGTAGCTGACAAATACAAAATCTATCATTCATAAATG
Organism: Draba incana; assembly: GCA_963576765.1. Lineage (NCBI taxonomy): Eukaryota > Viridiplantae > Streptophyta > Magnoliopsida > Brassicales > Brassicaceae > Draba > Draba incana. The sequence continues at coordinate 3,367,003 of OY755215.1, read as the reverse complement.
TAGGTTCTTATTGCAATAGGACCACACCATTCTGGAACCATGTTGCGGAAATTCAATCCCCGCGTTCACAATTTGTGAAAATAAAAAAGGTTTACGTTTCCGTCCAATTTTATTAACATTTTCAGAAACAATTTGTCTGACAAGTATATTCTATTTAATTATCAGATTGTGGCTATGCTCTCTAGTTTGACCCCCAATGACCAGGAAGATCTGCTTGTAACCTTAAAAGATCCGTCGGGAATAATCGAGGGAACCATGCACCATAACATCTTCAAGAATGACGAGTACAGACTCACGACTGCTGTAGGTGCGGTGGTCATCCTGAAGAATGTTACCGTTTGCCGTTTTGATATGAACCCAAAGTACCTAAACATCACAGAGCGTAACATTGTTAAGGTACATACACCATACGTTTATAAATATTTTTGAGAATGGTTAACTAAATTCAGTTTTCAAACAAATAATCGGTGCTAATACGATGATTGCTGAATACCTGCCAACGGAAGTATGCACCATCGAAGAGGAAGATGAAGGAACTACTGGGTACGAATATGAAACAGTTCCAGACTCCGATGAAGAATAAATATCTAACTCGTCCATGATTAAGAATTATTTTATGGTTACGGCTTTATGTTGCTTTTATGTTAAATAATTTCCTACTATCTATTGTACGAGTTTATGCGCATAATGTTGGTACGTGTAATATTTACTATTTTGGTATTTAAATTTATATTGCAATATAAATTGTATGTGTAATGTAATATTTATGAAAACCAAGGCAACATAGATAGAACTTGTGGGATTCACGGGTTTGGCACTTCGATTGGCAGAACGATTAAAACCAATTTTGATATGGCTCTAACTCGTTCACATTGTCGAAGGAATTTTTTTTCACGTATTTGTTACTGCCGGGAAAATTAAATATATGTAATTAAAATAAAAACCCGTCGAAATTTCGTTTTAATTTCCGACGGTTTTCCGACGAGTGTTGATTTTTATTATAAATTTTATGATTCATGATTCAATTTGAAGATGATGGTTTTTATATAGTTTAATACGAGTTTATCCGCATAATGTTGGTACGTGTAATATTTACTATTTTGGTATTTAAATTTATATTGCAATATAAATTGTATGTGTAATGTAATATTTATGAAAACCAAGGCAACGTAGATAGAACTTGTGGGATTCACGGGTTTGGCACTTCGATTGACAGAACGATTAAAGCCAATTTTGATATGGCTCTAACTCGTTCACATTGTCGAAAGAATTTTTTTTCACGTATTTGTTACCGCCGGGAAAATTAAATATATGTAATTAAAATAAAAACCCGTCGGAATTCCATCGTAATTTCCGACGGTGTTCCGACGGGTGTTGATTTTTATTACCAAATTTATTAAATAAACAATTTATTCTGTCAGAACACCGTCGGAAATGATGACGGAATTCCAACGAAAGTTTTATTTTATTACCAAATGTATTAAATATATGTAATATTGAACGTAATGGCGGATCTAGTAAATTTCTTTTCAAGGAACCAACATTTCTTCGTCATAATTCTAGATATGGACACCAATCCAAATCCTACTTACTCTCTGTCTCTCTCTGTTTCTGTCAGGTACCCTACTTATTTTTTCTATATAGTTAAAAGTCACCAAATCAAAATTGCTTTCAATCGTTATGCCAATCGAATAGCCAAGCCCGTGAAGCTCCCAAGTTCTATCTATGTTGTCTTGCTTTTAATAAATCTCTAACTCGTTCCCATTGTCGACGGAAT